>JAJLUV010000012.1:0-410938 GCA_030564445.1 Kodamaea leandrae | reverse complement strand
GATTTTCTTCACGATGAAATATGGAGAGCAGTATACAGGCTGAGGTGATTTCCAAACTTGGCTACGACATTTTCTTAAGAGAGGTGCGACATTTGAGTTGGAAGTACTATAGATTGCTTTCATACCTTCCTGTTTCGGAGTATGACTGAGCCCTGTTTGTGCAACTTCAGTGCAGAAAAAGTTCGGTGTTTCGCTCTCGGAGCTTGAGAGCACAAACCCACGCCGTATGGTACGACAACCAGATCCTTGTCTCCGCAGCCGGAGTAATGGAAGAGGTCCGGAGGGGCTACGTGGACCTGAAATTAGTCTAAACGGTGCCCGGTTGCTCGGACCTACTCCGAGATGTACCGGCGTCCAAAATTAGCACCCCAGGGCAGCACCCCATTATTCCCCCACTCCCTTATTGGACAAGTGAGAGCGCGAAATATTCGGCTCTGATGGAGCCGGAAGAAATGGCTCAAAAAATTGCGATAAATGGAAGATGATTTTGGCGGTAAAGTTTTTTTTTCCTGTAACCTTGGATTCTTTACAACCATGTTCAAGAACACCACTAGGCTCTTCTCGAGCTCTGCGAGGGCATTCAATGCTAGTGCCAAGCACAACACTACCAAGAAGGTGGGTGGCCTCCGCAAATTGTGGACATACACAAAGACTACTGCCGCCGTTACGATTCTTGGTTCGGTTGGTTTTGTCTCATACAAAATCTACCAGGAGTCTTACCCAGCGCAACAGGAGCCTCAGGTCCCATTCTTTGAGAATGGCCAGAAGAAGAAGACATTGGTGATCTTGGGTTCTGGTTGGGGTTCGATCTCCCTCTTGAAGAACTTGGACACCACCAAGTACAACGTCGTCATCGTTTCCCCTAGAAACTACTTTTTGTTCACCCCCTTGTTGCCTTCCGTTCCAACTGGTACTGTCGAATTGAGATCCATTATTGAACCTGTCAGATCCATCACCAGAAGAGCACCTGGTGAGGTCATCTACTTGGAGGCCGAGGCCACCACTGTGGATGCCGCCAACAAAATGGTGACAATCAAGCAATCTACGACTGTGAACTCGGGACACTCCGGAGTTGACACTAGTGCTCACAAAAGTAACATTTCAGCCGTGGAGCAGATTACCACCACTTTGAACTACGACTACTTGGTTGTTGGTGTTGGTGCCCAGCCATCGTCATTTGGTATCCCAGGTGTTGCTGAGCACTCTACTTTCCTCAAGGAGATCTCGGACTCGGTTGCTATCAGAAAGCGTCTTATGGAGTGCATTGAAGCTGCCAACATCCTTCCAAAGGGCGACCCAGAAAGAAAGAGATTGTTGTCTATCGTTGTGTGTGGTGGTGGTCCAACTGGTGTTGAGGCTGCTGCTGAAATCCAGGATTACATTGACCAGGACCTCAGAAAGTGGATTCCAGAGATTGCCGACGAATTGAAGGTCACTGTGATTGAGGCTATGCCAAACGTTTTGAACATGTTCAACAAGAACTTGGTGGAGTACACCAAGGAGGTTTTCCGTGAAACTAACATTCAGTTGATGAACAACACTATGATTAAGAAGGTTAACGATAAGACCGTTCTCGCTCAGCACAAGGAGGGCGACGGTAAGACCACCTCCAAGGAGCTTCCTTATGGTTTGTTGATCTGGGCCACCGGTAACGCCCCAAGAGACATCACACGTAACTTGATCTCGCAATTCGAGGAGCAGAAGAACGCCAAGAGAGGTCTTTTGGTCAACGACCGTTTGTTGTTGGACGGTTCTGACAACATCTACGCATTGGGTGACTGTACCTTCACCAAGTACGCTCCTACTGCCCAGGTTGCTTTCCAGGAGGGTGAGTTCTTGGCCAAGCACTTCCACAAGTTGTACGAGATCGATGCCCTCAAGTACACCTTGGCCAACCCATCGGCAACCGACAACAAGGACCGCTTGACCAAGAAGTTGATCAAGTTGGAAGACAAGTTGCCTATTTTCGAGTACAACCACCAGGGTTCGCTCGCCTACATTGGTTCCGAGAGAGCCGTTGCTGACTTGGTCTGGAACGGTTGGTCCAACGTCACCTCCGGTGGTACCATCACGTACTTCTTCTGGAGATCCGCGTACATCTACATGTGTTTGTCTGTGAAAAACCAGGTCTTGGTTTGCTTGGACTGGCTCAAGGTTTCCTTGTTTGGAAGAGACATTTCCAAGGAGTAATATTCTAGATTAATTGTGAATGAGTGTAGATAGTAGAGTAGTCGTGGAGATTGTGTGAAGAAAGAAACTTGAGAAATCAGAGCCTGAAGAGGTAAGGAGAAGTCAAGAAGAAATTTAGTGAAAGCAATTTTTTCAAGAATATATTTTTTGCAGCCAAATGCCACTATCAACATTCCAGCTCAAACGGTTGCTGGTCCTTAAGGAAGATAAGTGGTTTCATTTTCCACAGCGGTCAGATCTTACTCTCCAAGTCTTGCACACCTCGAACGACTCCACCTTTACTGTTAAATGGAAGGCCGTGGAGCTTGTGCGCGTTTGTATAGGAAGCAACACCGTTGGATCGTTTATATGTCGATTTCCGGCAGTTGGTCTCAAACAAACAGACGCGTTTGGGGTTTTGTTAAAGAGGTGTCAGTTTAGTTTTCATGAGGGTAGTGACGAGTATATGAAGTTCTTGAGGTTTCTAAAGGAGTACAACATGGATGTTGTGGAGGCGAAAGCACCCCAAATGAATGCTCATACATCACCATTAGGGGTTTCTCAAACGGTTCCGGTTCATACAGGGTCGATACAAACAGAACCAATTCAAACAGGACCAATTCAAACAGAGTCTATTCAAACAGGACCAAACAAAACAGTTGGTCTGGCAGTTTGCAACCTTCAAGTGAGAACCGCTCAATCAGAAAATTCTCAAGCTTTTGGTAGATGGGGCAACGTTTACACATTAGGTGCGCTGCAGTTCCCTCTGCAAACGGTCAACTACTTCCTGCAATTTGCCGATAGTCAGATACCAGATTTTCCCCAACTCCAGCAACTGCAAATTTCGGAGGCTCCTCAGTACCAATGTCCAGAAGCTCCTCAATATCTGCCACTACCAGAAATACTTCAGTACCTGCAATTAGCAGAGATGTCGCAGTGCCTGAAAGACCTTGCCCATGGGTCCAATCAAAGCTGTTCTGGTAAGATATCTGACCTGACCCCTACGAAGTCTACTCCAAAACAACCGCAGACAAAAAAACGACCATTGGACACCCAACTAGAGCCTACCTCCACGAGGTCAAGTAAAATGCGTTCCTTAGACTTCAGCACTATGACGGATGCCAAATTGCGGGTCAAAGTAAAGGAGGTTCTTCAAGAACCAGGTTTTGCTGATTTTGTCAAGAGGATTGATAAGCTTATTAGTAGGTAAAGCTACTTGTCTTCTCTCTGATTAACTTCTTGAGTTATTGTTCTAAATCTACTTATCTATAATGAACCGTTATCTGTGCACCTTGATCCATCTCCTCACCACCAAACCGTCTTCTTGTTGAACATCCTCCAGGGTCAATTCGTATCCGAAGATCTTTGGCAAAAGCTCAAACTTGACATACCAGTAACTCACACACACCAACAAGAACACCACGGCCAAAACGGCATACGATGGCAAGTTTTCAAGTCCTTTAGGATTCGGGTTCACCGTCGTGGCCAAAGGCGACACTATGAGATACAAGCAGACAATAATGGTAAGCGCAGTTCCCAACAAGCTGGCTCTGATTGGTGCACGAAGGTCAGGGTACCGTCTTCTAATGATGAAAATTCCAATGGCACAGAGCAAGATGAAGATCTCAGCGATAATACCCTCGAACTCCACAATGTAACTGTAAATGTCTCCCAGTGGGAACAAGACAAAGCACAACAGTGTAATTGACACACTGAGAATCAAAGTCCTCAACGGAGCACCAAATGGCTTGTTGGATGCCATGAATGCCGAGAATGGGAGGTAACCTTCACGGAAGACTTCCTGACTGACTCTGGAAATGGTGTAAATGACCACAAAAATGTTTCCACCAGCACATAAAGCCACTGCAAATGTGAGGAACTGGCGGCCAAAGGTGTAGCCAAGCACCTTTTCAAAGAGAATCGAGCCCACTAAAGTACGGCCCTTTGCCAATTCCTCCGGTGGGATCACAATCAAGTAAGCGAGGTTGGTGAAGAGGTATGTTGCGGTAATGATGAAAAGCGAAAAAGGTCCCGCGATTTTGAACGTGCGGACTGGGTCTCTGATTTCACTAGAGACAGTATGCACGGAATTCCAGCCAGAAAACGCAAAACTTGCTTTGATCACCGCGGATGCAAAACTTGAAGACGTCACTGGAGTGTGGATAGTGAAGAAATCATCCCAATGTAAGTTGGAGTCGATTTTTGTGGCAGATGATGGAATGAATACCACATAAAAGCCAATCAACACCATAACTCCCATAAGTCCTAGTTTCATTGCCCCAAGTACGTTTTGGATACGCACACCATGCGATACACTCACTCCGTGGATACCTGCGGCAACGTATAAGAAAATGAGACCTGTCAAGCGGATGTTGAAATCACTGGTGGTGATCCCTAATGAGTGCAACAAGTACTCTCCAAAAACAAGGCAGTTGGAAATGGTGAAACCAAGGAGAATTGACTGTACCAGGAAAGCAACAGTAGCAAGGAGCTTTGGCTTTTCGTAGATGAACTCCAAAAACACCTTGACACCTCCACTTCTCGGTACCAACAGGCCCAACTCGAGAAACACATAGAGCCCGCTGAAACTGATGGCAGCAGCAATGAACCACGCGAGGAAGAACAAAAATGGAGACTGTCCACAGTCACCATACACACTGCTTGCTATGCTGAAGATACCAGATCCAAGGATCCTGGAAATAAATAACACAATTGTGGAAAAGAGCCCAAGGTGCCTGCCCTGTGGAAGCTCTTCCAAGTCTTGCAAATATGAAACTGTGCTGCCCACATGAGGGGGAACGACTGGGTTCTCTGAGGAACATGTCGACGAAGAGCCTGATCTGAGGATGGGCTCAACCACATCCTTGTCCGGCCGTTTGTAACTCATGTTGGTGATTATATTTGTGGTGGCTTCTCACACTTTTTATGATAAGAGGTCATGTGACCAACACGCTTTTAGTAATGGTTAGTAACAAACGATTAATAATTGCAAGTGTCTTTCCAAGCTGTGTATGCCACATGAAATTAGTAAGCGCTTCTTCAGTTTCTTCTTCTACGTCTTATTGGTTTTGTTAATATTACGTTTATGCTAGGTCTATATTACCAATTGTCAAACCTTACTTTTGGTTCTTTCTCCTCACAAAGGCCTCTTTGGCCAACTGAATCAACGCATCCAACTCTCCACTGTTCTCACACATAGAGTAGAACAACGAGTCCTTGTCTGTGATCAACACGTACGGGTTCTCGTACTCCACAACTCTACCGGCGTCCATCACCAAAATCTTGTCGTAGTCAATGATGGTTCTCAATCTGTGTGCAATGGTCAAGATGGTGGAGTTGCCGAACTCCTCTCTGATGGTCTGCTGGATAGCAGCGTCAGACTTGTAGTCAATGGAACTGGTGGCCTCGTCGAGCAAAATCACCTTAGGATTCTTCAACAAAGATCTTGCCAAACAAACAAGCTGTCTTTCACCCTGAGACAAGTTTCCTCCTCCCTCTGTGACTGGGGCGCTCAAGTTGAAGAACTTGTTCTGGTTCTCGCCGTCGTTGTCCGATGGAGTTTCACCTGGGGCAATCAAATTGACTCTGCGCAAAGCCTCAAAGATCTGAGCATCTTCATAATGACTGAATGGGTCCAAGTTGGATCTGATGGTACCTGTAAACAAAGTAGGATCTTGTGGGATAATGGTGATGGCCTGGCGCAAGTTACGCAAACCCATCTTGCTAATATCCACGCCGTCAATCGAAATCGAACCGGTTTCTGGGTCCAAGAAACGGAAGAAGGCAGTGATAATAGTGGATTTACCAGCACCAGTACGTCCAACAATACCAACCTTGTGATTCAGCTCCACATCGAAAGTGACGTTCTTAATGACACGAGGCAACTCTGGAGCATATCTCAAAGACACGTCCTTGACAGAAATAACACCACGGTCAGGCCAGTTGGGCTGTGGCTCAGTCTCCTTGATTTCATATGGTGGTTCCTGTTCAACCTCCAAGTACTCCTGCAATCTCTCGACGGAGTTCATGTTCATCTCAACATTGGCGTAAAGACGGACAATCCACAACGCAGACTCAGAGAAAGAAATGGCGTAAGAAAGTGACAAACCAGCCAAACCGGCATCGATACGTCCAACAGAGAGCAAGACGAAGATACCAGCGAAAAGCATCACCATGGATCCAACAGCATCAACTCTGAACGACAACCATCTGTTGGCAACCCAAAGATAAAAGAATGGTCTGTTGTTGTTGTCGATGGCAGCCAAGTTCTGCTTCATGAAACGTGCTTCAACACCGTAGGCACGGATAGTAGCGACACCAGAGAGCGACTCCGAAAAGTGCTGGTGGATTGGCGACTTGGTGATGGACTCGTATCTCTTCAACTCTCTCGAGAGCGAGATGTAGAAGGTACCCACAAGGTAGTAGAGGAACACAATGACCAAAGCAAAAATCAAGAAACCAGGTGTGATGAGGGTAATCAACACTAATGTAGAAACACACTGCACCACGAAAATGAGAACACCTTCGGCGAAAGGAGTGATCTCCTGGTCCACAGACTCAATATCCTTGGAGAAACGGTTCATGATTCTACCCAAAGGAGTCTTGTCAAAGAAACGCAATCTGGCATGCAAAATGTTGTTCATGACATCCTTAAAGATAGTGTTAGAGGCCTTGATACCACACAAGAAAACAAGAACAAGACGTGCACTGGCTGTCATGGAGTACAAGACACCAATCACAGCGTAAATCAGAATGTAGAACATGGTTCCGTGCTCAACACCGTGAGCCTTGAGGACAGAACCCATGATACTGTAACCGAAAAATGCGCGCACATTGGCAGTACTGAACTTAGAGGCAGCGAAGCTTGCAGAGTTGGCCAAGTTGCTGGTGCTGAACACGTTCAAAGCGTTCAAGCTCTGAGCTCTTTCACTCAGCAAAGACCAGGTTCTCAACCACCACGACTGGAACATGTAAACACCCTGCGATAAAAGGAAAGCAGTCAAGATAATGAACCAAGTCTTCCAACCTCCCAAGTATTTAGCGTAACACAAGTAAACGTCAATTCCAACGACACCTTCGGCCTTGGCCTCCTCTTCAACCAACTTACCGTCGGTCTTCTTGGTGTCCTCGGGGGTATCCTGGGCAATAGCCTTCAATTTCTGCTCGATAATTTCAGCCTTGGCCTTCATCAGTGCGTTCTTGTCATCCAAAGACTCCAAGTTGGTCATACTTTGTTGACGCAGGGTCATGACTGACAGTTTAACCAAGTCATCGTCTCCCAAGTCACCAGAGTCAAGCAACTCCAGAGGAGAACCCTGGGACTTAACACGACCGTTGTCCATGACAACGACCCACTCAGCCTTCTGAACAGTCAATGCAACGTTATGGGAAACCAAGATACAAGTTCTACCTTCCATCAATGGACCAGAAATACAGTTCTCATAGATCCACAAAGCAGTGTGCGAATCAACAGCACTCAAACAGTCATCTAACAAAAGGTGTCTGGAGTTCGAGTACAATGCTCTTGCGAGAGAAACTCTCTGCTTTTGGCCACCAGAAAGAGTAATACCCTTCTCACCAACTTCAGTAGAGTCTCCAGCACTCAAAATCTCAAAGTCACGGGCCAATCCACAAGCCTGCACAACCTTATCATAACGTTCCTGGTTGAAAGCAGATCCGAACGTGATGTTGTTTCTGATGGTATCGTTCAAAAGCCATGGAGTTTGCGAACAGTATGCAACAGACTCGGTCAATCCAGTCTGTGGGTCAACAACCAATTCGTCTCTTGGAATGGCACCTGGGAGGTAGACATTACCTTGAAGAAGGTCCATCTCACCAAGTAATGCCAACAATAACGAAGACTTACCAGCACCAGTGGAACCAATAACGACGTTCAACTTACCCTCCTTGAAGTTGATGTTCAAGTCACGCAACTTGAAGTTGCTCTCTGACTTGGCGTTCCAAGAGAAGGATGCGTTCTTGAAACCAATGTAAGGAGACAGAGCAGTCTGTGGGCTACCCAATTGGTCGTACTTGGAGGTCTCGTCCTCATCCAAGAAGTCACTGACACGGTCCAAGGAAACCTTGGACTGAATGACGAACGAAGTCATGTCCGACAACTGGTCCAAAGGAGCTCTCAAAAGAGTAAAGAGTGACAAAGCAGTGAAGGCAATAGGAGGAGTCAATGGCTTACCATCAACAATAGTGTAGCAGTAGAAAGAAATGAGAGTGATCAAGGTTGGGGTGATGAACCACACCAAACCACCCAAAGACCACACCATCAGACGGTAAGTCAAAACACGCAACTCCTCTGCTCTAATGTCCATGACATTCTTCAAGAACTGGTCTTCCCAGGCGAAGAACTTGATGATACGAATACTCAGGAAGGTCTCGTTCAACTTCTGGATACGCTTATCGGTGATCTCCAAACCCTTCTTCTGCAAAGATGCAACCCAGTTGGCGATCTTGTAGTTGACTGGAAGAAGAGCAATAATCAGGAACGAACCCACGAGAGCTGGCCATCCAAGAAGTCTGTATAAAAGAGTCACACAGATGAAAATCATGAGAATCGAGGAAACAAAGTAGTGGAGGTAACCACAAATCTCACTCACCTTGAAGGCATCAATGGCCATAAGGTTAATAATGGCACCGAGTTCTGCGGTCTTCTTACCCTCGGCCTTCTCGCCCTTGGATTCATCTTCATCGGCCTTTTCTTCCACGTCATCTTCAGTCACAGTGACCTTTCTTCTCAATGCCTTTGCGTAGACCTCGGCAATGATAACCGCCTTCATACGCACACAAACACGTCTACCAAGGAAAAGCGAGCATCCCAGGGAAATGGAAGCCGCAATCTTGCAGAATGGCATGAGGAACACAAGGGTCCAAGCAATACTCTTTGGAGTGCTGAGAGGGTCCTGGACGTACTCCAAGATCTTCTTGAGCAACATTGAAGGGAAAAACACGATGATCAGCTCCATGATGGCCCAGAAACCCTGGATAGCAAAGAGGAACTTGAAGTGCATGAAAAGCTTGTAGGTGAAGCGGAAGGCGACATCGTAGGCTTCAAAGGCCTTCACCACGTTCAACGCGTAGTCGTCCTGTCTCATTCCCCAGATGTCGTCCTTAGTCAATGGAGTCTTCCAAGCCTTCCACACAATCTTGTCGATCCACGAGTAAGTGATGAAGCTGATGATGGAGGACACGTTCTCTGGCGAAGGCTCTGCGCCATCGCTTGTGACGTAGAGGTTTGCAGGCTTGTCACCTGCTTTTGTGGTGAAATTCAACCAGAGCAAGATGGATGAAATGACAAAGTCCGCAATACCATACTGCTTTGCGGTCTTGTTGAGTGGGTGGATGAGAGCGGATCTAAAGATGATCAAAGTCGGGAAGAAGTTGAAGAAGTAAATTGCAGTGGAGTGGATCCAGAGATTAGGAAGGCGGATATTAACGCGCTTCAAGTTGGATACACGAACAGCAGCAATTACAGTAACGTAGAGCCAAAAGGCAATTTTCACGTACGTGACTTCCCTTGGGATCACCTTCATCTTCTTCACGAAAAGTAGCAGTACTGCCAACGCCAACTGAATGGAAACGAGGAGAAACTCAAAGGTCACAGCAAAACGTTGACCTCCAGTCTTGAAAACCTGCTGGACCTGTCCGTGTGGAGTTCCGTCCAAGTTGCGGTCGCTCAAACGAGAGAGCTCGAAATGACGTTGCTTCAAAGTAGGACCAGGTTGGTTGGTACCAGATGCACTACCTTGAACAGCACCATACGCGTCAACACTAGCCAACAACGGTCTGTTCTCGTCACCCTCCAACTTGACGTGTCTGCGGCGGTACAGACTGATGCTTTTAGAAGCCAAGATTAAAAACGAAAGTGTTCCCACTACGATTGGGGGATATAGCGACATGTCGTAGAGACCTCTCGGTGTGAGGTCATCGTAGTCCCATAGGGACGACGAGTTTGAAGCGCTTATCATGGTCCTCGAGTATAGGGAGAGAAAAAAAAATATGCGGGAGCAGGCGGTTTATATGGAAAAAATCCGCGAATAAAATTGGCTGCCAAAAGTATATTTGCGATGGCAAAATGACGAGGAGATACAAAGGGTCGTCAGATTCTACGATGGCAAAGTATCTGAGGGGAAGATCCCAACGCCAATTGAGCGTATTATGAACTTGAGCTCATAATCCGCCCTGTAGATGCCGTAAAAACTTTTATCAGCGCACGGCTGAAAATCGTCGCTTGTACCATTGGTCGGCTCGTATGAACTGTCTTGACTCTGGCCCCTCCAAGATGGTAAGGCGCATTTCCGTTCCAAAGCATCGCTCGCGAAAGATGAATTTTTACACAAAATTTATATCGGTCCACGCTTGCGAACGGCACGAGGGTCCGAACAAATTCCACGCCAAATGCTACAGATTCTGGAAAGGGGGCTCAGTGACAGACCATGAGTCAAGGTGACTCACTGTGAAAGGATCTATAGTTTTCTTTGTTGGTCATTTTGGGCCTTGGTAATCCGCACATTCGAGGGAATTTCATCCTCATCCCAATTACACTTTCCCCAGTTTGGGGCATTGGCTCGAAAATTACTCATCCCCGGTAGCGCATTCTGTACCGGGTTACATTTGGGGGCAATGGGCTTTGTGTGATGGGAACTTCGGAACAGACCCCAAAATGCCGGAGGAAGGTGGAGGAGGATTAGAGTTGACATAGACACATGGGACAAGCGTTTGACTCCGCTTATTATTACTACTTTTGTTCCAAGAATAGAATGGATAGGTAGATTTGACAATTTTGCAACATGACAAGTTCACTAGTCAGGTTTGCTAAAAGAGTTAGATGTGAATAAGGCTTGGTATTTGAGTGACATATGGTATCTTAGTTGTATGGACTAGTTATTGGTAAACTCATGATGACTTAGGAAATTGATATCAACTGTGACAAAACAAAGCCTACATATGCACAAGCATACAAGATCTATCCACAAATTATCAAAGAATGAAAGTCGCGCTGACCGATTCAAAACTGCCGCTCTTAACCACGCTATCCCGCTCTTCTTAACCACACTGTTCCACTCTTCTAAATCGCACTTCCCAGCTCTACCACACCCAGGACTACAACCACACTATCCAACATCTATTAAACCAACCACTACAATATCGACTTTATCACTTTGTAAGTTCGTACCACATCTTTGCCTGAGTCATTTGACCTATCTCACTTTCTATATTACCATTTCTCTAGACTTTACTTTAAACTTCTTCCTCTTTATATGTCACGTGATTCATTATTTACTACCGATTGACATACTGAATCATGAGTTATACTTTTAGGATTTCTTATTTTTTGCATTTTTGCACAACTTCGCAAGTAAACTCCAAAACAGTAAAGCTTCTAAGTAACTTACTGATTTGCACAACCTCCTTTGGCTAGTCTTTTGTTCAGTCTACACTTTTCCTTTCCTCCTTACAATATTCACTTTACTCATTTATTAATCCGCTTAGTCGGAGGTCTTCTGGGTACCTCTCAACAAACCGGTTCTTCTAGCGGCAATCAAACCAGCCTTCTGACCGGAGACGGCACCTCTAGAAATGGTAGAAGCCTTACCAATGTGCTGGTGGTTACCACCACCGTGAGGGTGGTCGACTGGGTTCATGGCCACACCTCTGGTCTTTGGCCAGGAGTTTCTCTTGACCTTGTACTTGTGGAAAGCTCTACCAGCCTTCAACAATGGCTTGTCGATTCTACCACCACCGGCAACGACACCGATGACACCTCTGGCGTCAGAAGACAAGATCTTCTTAGCACCAGATGGCAACTTCACTCTGGTCTTGTTCTCATCTGGGTTGTGTCCGATAATAATGACGTAGTTACCAGAGGTTCTACCCAAAGCACCTCTGTCACCTGGCTTCTCCTCAACGTTGGAGACGATGGTACCTTCTGGACAAGCACCCAATGGCAAGATGTTACCGACGTTCAAAGAGGCCTTCTTACCAGCAGCGATGAACTGACCGGTGTAGACACCCTCGTTGGCGATGAAAGTCTCCTCTCTCAACTTGTACTTGTATGGGTCGCGGAAGACAACCTTGGCCAAAGGAGCACCTCTACCTGGGTCGTGGATGATCTGCTTGACGACACCACGGATGTAACCGTGACGCTCAGCGTAGTCCAAGGTTCTCAACTTGGCGGCACCCTTTCTCAATCTGGTGTGCGAGGTGAAGATAGAACCAGCACCCTTTCTTTGGTTACGAATAACTCTACCTGTTCATGTTAGTGATGTGTTCGTGGTCATGGCGGGACAGCATAACGTCCCATATCAGCGGTACATACCCATTTTGCAATACGTGAAAGTTGGTTACTCCAAAAAGATCTAAAGATTTCAACCTTTTTTTCTCACGACGCTTGGTGCGACGAAAATTTTTCAGAGACACAAAATTGATACGGGTCACGTGGAAAGTCGATTTCTAGGGGACGAGCCCTACTTTTGCAACAACTCGGTTGCAAAATAAAAAGAAAACGATAAAATGGGCAACAGAAGAAATGGAGTGATTCAACAGATGAAGCAGAGCGATTCAACAGATAGAGTAACTCATGAGAAACAGGAGAAACATGTTGATTTATGAGCAACAGGAGAAACATGTTGATTTATGAACATAAGATGTTCATGAGAAGCAGATGAAATAGAGATTCAACAGATGAAGTAATTCATGAGCAACAGATGAACAAGAACATCAGAAGAATGCCCCAGAAACAGCACCAACAGAGGATTGAAGATATATTCAGGGGATATTAACTATCTTACTCGTTATCCCTCTCGACTTCATCAAGTGCCATTGCCAATTATTACAGTATTCCCAATCAACCGACCTCAACTACTTTCAACCACTCCTCCAGCTACCTCCATCTACTTCCTACAATTCTCAACTAGAGTTGTCATGCAATGCTATTAATCGGTTTTTTCGGTGGCGGTCACCGCGGGCAGCTCTTCCTTCTCGTGAGTCTTCTCAGTGTGCCCGTTTTCCTTCTTTTTATCCTCCTTGGCGTTTCCTCTGGTGTCGACAGCAACGTCTACTATCATTGGTCTACCGAATACCAAGTGGCCGTTGAACTCCTCGAGTGCTTTCTTCTGCAATTCCGCGTTTGCAAACTTGACAAACGCTATTCCCTTGTTCCTTACGCCTGGTCTCATTGTTCCGTCCCTAGCCTTGAACTGTATCCGTCTACTTGGGACATGGATCCACTTTGGCTTGTACGCTGCAAACACTGGGTCCAAGTCCCGCACTCCCACTTTGTAGAACAAGTTCGTGATAAATATGGTATCTGAGGAAGCTTCACCATCGGGTATCTTGTCAGATCCGCTTGGGTTTTCGGCTTGCTTCTGTTCCTTGGCTTTCTTTTCTTCCTCTTCCTTCTTCTTTTTCTTCTCCGCTACCTTTGCCTTCTTCTCGGCTGTCTGTGCAGCCACTTTCGCCTTGTATTCCTCGACCTTGACCTTCTTTTCGTCCTCGTTTAACGGCGGCACGGCCTTGCGCAACAGGATCGACCTCTTGTGGATCTTGGTCCCCGAGAGCGTTTCCAATGCCTTGTCCGCGTCTTCCTTGGTCTCGAATTGGGCAAATGCAAAGCCCAAGTACTTCTTGAACTCTTTCTCAGTGTCCTTGTTAAGGACCAGGAATGGGATTTCCAAGTCAACTCTAATGGTTAGTATGTGACGAATCAAAGTGCCATCATGAAGTCATATAATCTAAAAGAAGCCATTAAGATATCATAAAATTATCATAGTCATCTTTTATCATAGTCATCTTTTATCATAGTCATCTTTTATCATAGTCATCTTTTATCATAGTCATCTTTTATCATAGTCATCTTTTATCATAGTCATCTTTTATCATAGTCATCTTTTATCATAGTCATCTTTTATCATAGTCATCTTTTATCATAGTCATCTTTTTTGATAATTTCCACTCATCATAATAAAGTCATCACTTTTGATAAATTCCACTCATCATAATAAAGTCATCTCTTTTGATAATTTCCACCAACTCATTTCTATAATTTACAGATACTCTATTACGAATTGATGGAGTTGCTGTATACTTCTCGTCGTCAATTCTTTCCTCAACAATTAAACTTCACGATCTTATTATCATGTTTGAAGGCGCCATGACACATGTGAATTGAGAAACATCTTGAATTCCGTCGTTTCCTCAAAATCCGTCATCCTTCCTCAAAACCAATCATTCCTGGTTCAAGTTTCTCATTCATAGTTCTAGTTTCTCGGCTTCTAAGATGTCCCGGGCATTCCTCGACCAATTGACTTTTAGATTGACACATGTTATACGTACAATTTGTATTCCTTAAATAACTCCTCCAACTCCTCCTTGGTGGTCTTGTAGTGTACATTTCCGACGTAAAGTCTATCTTCAATGGGCTGTTTGGTGGTGGACATGGCTATGCTATTACTTCCAAGGTTGAGTTTTTTTTGAGTTTTTTTTGAGTGGAGACGCCGGTTATTTATATTTGGAAGCGAGTGGATCGATAGTGCTTATGTGAGCCGCCCAATGGGGCAATTCCCGTTGGTGGCAAAAAATACATGCGACCCTTTTCGAGGCCAGGGCTTTCTGTTTTCGGGTCGCATGGGTTCTATCTTCATCAGATATACGGCTCACGGCCATTGATCGAGACCCCAATCTGCTGATCTGGTGCCTATAATAAATCAACCTGTACCACATTCTTAACGGTTTTTTCCGGAACATTCTTCCTCGTGTTCCGGATCTGCTACCCAAAGATTCTAATATCGTAACCTCTTCACATCGAACCATCAAGGCGAAGTTCTCGTTTGATTTGGTCAGCACCCCCTTTCTCGCCAATGATTTAACGTTTCATGGGGTCATCAAGAAAGTTAGCACAGGATGATGACAAATGGAGGTAGTTAAGATGATTGGGGAGAATGCAGAGGTATTTTGTGGGTACACGGCTGGTTATTGATATGTAGGTTGATGTGTAGATTGATATGTAGATTGATGTGTAGATTGATGTGTAGATTGATATGTAAATTGATATATATCCATTAATATATGGTAGATATAGTATAGGCTAGTTGGTATATGGTATCTTGAATATTCAGTTATACACCATTGGTATAAGATAACTACGTGATTTTCGATGTTCCTATTTCATGTATCTTTGTTCTACTTCATGATATCTTTGTTCTACTTCATGTTCCTTCCTACATCCTCACAATTTATCGTGTATATGCTTGAGGCGGACCCCGTCAACTATGATTATATAACACTTGGCTCGCCATGGGAGCCACAGCAGCCAGTAGTAGCCAGGATAGCCCGGAAAGGCCCATTGAGTCTTTCGAGGTTGAAATGAATAGGCCTAGGCCTGGTTTTGGGTGCGATCACTGCAACTTGGCGAATAATCTAGGAGCGACACAGTCGTTGATACAGTGCTGCAAGTGGAAGAACTCCTCAACACAGTCCTCCTTGTAGTGCTTCTCAGCATAGCCTGGCTCCTCCATCTCCTTGGTGACTCTCTCGACACACTCGTGGAAGTGGTGGCCAAATGGCTTACAGGCGTCAGTCTGGGCGCATTCGTCGCGCAAGGTGTCTAATGGGTCGACCTCCTCCTCCTCGTCCTCGTCGTCCTCATCTTCGTCCTCATCCTCATCGTCGTCCTCAGCATCGTCGCTGGACTCCTCGGTTGGTTCTTCAGACGACTCTTCAACTTCAACATCTTCTTCTGGCTGCATAATGTTAGTGGGGAACTGGGTAAATCTCGCGCTCAATGTCACATACCTCCTCAGCGTAAGCAGCTGGGACAACGGATTCTATCAAGTCTCTCAAAAACGACATTGCTAATGGTGTAAGCTGGTAAACAAACTCGACAGAGGTTTAATTTTTTGGCAAACTGTAGAGTTTTTTTCAGTGCGTGGAGATGAGAAAAATCATCACGTTCATTGGCTGGAACAAAATATGGGGCACGTGACACACTCTTTGCAATGTGGTGGTTTACAACCTGGTGCGGTGTTGCAGGAGCGGGACAAGATGGGTGGTTGTGGGTATGGCATCTTGCCGGTTCTATTGAAAGGACTTTTTGGTTGATTTTTGGCAATTCTCTGTGTAGTTGTATGGCTGCAAACGTAATGGTATCATGGCACAAAGGTCACCAAAGACCTATATCAATTACAATCTGGGATAATCTAATATCTGTCATTATGGCGATATTCTAGTTGCAAATTGTTTGGTCAAACTAGTATCGTTTTCGCACCCAAAAATGTACCTTAGCGAGATCAAGAATCAACCATACCGATTTCGTCACAAAATCAACGTCTTGGAAAAAGATAGCGACTTTCATAATAGCTATCGATAATCTTGCTAGTTCGCACGATACTCTAGTTACATCGAAGCCAATTCTACTAATCGATTTTTACACCAATCCTACCCAGACTGGCTGTAATTACATACTTGGTACTCCCACTCTTATAAACTCATGCTTCTCACTTATTCTCATGCTTCTTCTTCTCTTCATCATTCTTTTATCCCTCTTTCATCCTTCTTTCATCCTCACTTCTTCTACACTTTAACACAAACTTCGTATATTAACAAACTTACTTGGCAGCTGGAGCTGAGGCCTGGACGTCCATAGCCTTGGCCTTCTTGAGGGCTCTAGCCTGGGCCTTAGCACCCATGATACCACCACCCCAGTGTCTTCTGGAGTCATCGTACTTCTCGATGAAGTTGGCGTTGATGGTAGAAACCAACTTGGCCAACTCAGCCTCGTCAGCAGCAGCGACCTCAGTCAAAGCAGCGACAGCAGAGGTCTTCTTGTGAACCAAGGTTCCCAATCTGGCCTTACCCTTGATGACAGCGTAAGGAACACCCATCTTCTTACACAAAGCTGGCAAGAAAACGACCAACTCGATTGGGTCGACGTCGTGGGCAATCAAAACCAACTTGGCCTTCTTGTTCTCGATCAAGGAGACGACGTGGTTCAAACCGTACTTGACAACAACTGGCTTTGGAGAAGCGTCCTTAGCAGACTTACCCTCAGCGATGGCAGCGGCCTCCTTGGTCAATCTCTCCTGCTTCTCAGCAGCGGTCTCTGGCTTGTACTTGTTGAACAACTTGAGGGCAGCGGTAGCGGTGTTCTTGTCCAAGGTGTTCTGGAACTGAGAGATAGCAGGTGGGACCTTCAATCTCATGTTCAAGATCTTCTTCTGTCTCTGCAATCTGACATATTCTGGCCACTTGACGAATCTGGACAAGTTTCTCTTTGGCTGGATAGCCTGACCAATACCGTAGTTCTTCTTGGAGGTCTCGAACAATGGGTTGGTAGAACCCTCGGACTTGGTAGCCTTAGAGGCCAATGGAGCTGGTGCAACCTTCTTTCCTGGAGCCATTGTGTGTGGTGAAAAGAAAAAATCTAGTGGAAAATTCAAATGCGAAGTGATGTGAGAGAAAAAAAAAATTCGCACAGAATCGTTAGGGGATGAGCCCTATGCGGTCACGTGTGCCGATCTTCCAAAAAGTTGGATTGAGCTATTCAAGTGCCCCACAAAGTACTCTAGATGCTACTTCTCGTTGATTCTATAGATATGATGTTGTCATTCATTAGTTTCTGCTTTCTTTGATGATTCCTAATTCTCCCTGCTTTACTCCTCTCCCTACTTTACTCTTTCCTACCCTACTCTCTCCTACTCTTCTACTCTCTTATAATGGTATCTAAATTAGCACCTGGTGCGAAGAATTGAAATGCTATATTAAGTGTGGCCGACCCAGCGAGATGGACACCAGCCTGCAACAACGTACTGCTCCTTCGTAACTCCCGAGTTCGGAGCGAGACCATTGGGCAAGCATCTGCCTCTAGCACCAACAGGACGGATTCCGCGAGTTCCCAGCAACCACGGCACGTGTCTAGCGTCCTTTCTCACGATTGCCGACAGGTTTGGCGACGTTTGCACGTAAACACTGTCCAGAAGTTCCTGGTGTGGAGAAGGATCGGCACGTGCAGGCAAAATCACCGAGTTCCACAACTTGTCACGCGACAATGTCAGTACGCGCACCAAGTTGTGTTTGTAGTGGAAAGCTTTGAGTCCGGGGTTACGTGCAATCATGGTGTTGAGTTCATGGACATCGCCCACGTTTGGAAGTGTGTGTTCGTTAACACGTGCATTGTAGTCCAACGCATAGAGGCGGAGGAACTGCAGATTAATACGTTGGTCGCGGTTTTTGAAGCGCCTTCTAGCCTCGAGTTTGGAAAGCTCGAGCGCGTCGTTGTCGCTTGCCTCAGATGCACGCATGGCAAATGTAGTGAGTTCTGTACCTGGAACCACTGCTGGAGTGCCGTGGCCAGGAGTCGGAACTGCCGCAGCCAAACGAGGAACTACATCGTCGGAAATGTGTGGGAACATCTCGTCGGACACACCTTTCTCGGACATTCCTGCACTTGTGAACAAGTCTGGCATCCTGGGGAAGACATCGTCGGTGTCGTGGTTTTCAAAGCTAGCACCGTCAGACTCTGAACTTGGAGTAAGCGAGTACAAATAGCGGATGAGTTTCCACTTGGATTCCGGGGCGCTGAATGTGATCGTCTTGCGTGGTTTCTCCAACAAGCCACTGAGCTGGTTCAGGTTACGTAAGACTGAACTGCGGCGGTCGTGGTTGATGATGCGCAGGTGCACGCTTGTCAGACTGACGGAAACCAGAGCTGACAGGAACAACAGTGGTGGCGACACCAGCTGCAGTGACGAGAGCTTGAGTGTGCTTGACGAGCGTGGCAAGTGCAGAATGGAAGATGAGTGGTATGAGTGGTATGGCAAATGCATTGATGGAGAGCGGCTAGAGCCACTTGGCGACATGCTGTACGACGCCTTCCCCATTTCTATATCCTTTGGGGAAGTACCGAGAGGTGAATTGTCCAAGTCAGTCTTGAATGCGAGTGGGGACAGACTCAACTCAATGCTTCTGGCAGGAGACTGTCCGAACTTGTACGACCCACCCAACTCGAAGTTCAGGAACGCACGCAAGTCCACGGTCAGTCTGCGCATTTTGGAAATTGAAAGGCTGCGGATTGGAATCGGAGTGGCTGCTACGCGGAACAGACCGCCAAACTCCCCGAGTGGCGAGTCCTGCTCGTCGGGGAATAGCGGTTCGCGTTTCGAGTCGTAGCTCGCAATGCTAATGGTAGTCTGACTGAATTCATCACTGGTGTCACTGGTGTTGTCGTTGTCATCCAGGAAATATGACGTGAGGTCGCACGGCACATACTCGTCAGAGATCGGCGCCAAAAAGCGCTTTTTCTGTTTTCTAGAGGAGATGGAGGGTTGGTTGAAGCTGTGGTTATTGTTGTTGAAGCTGTGGTTGTTGTTGTTGAAGCTGTGGTTGTTGTTGTTGAAGCTTTGGTTATTATTGTTGTTGCTATTATCATCCTCTTTACTCCTAATCACATAGTTAGCAAAGGTTTTATATTTTTGCCGCTTGAGATCGGCATCATGCGATCTGTTTCCTGAATCGCTTAACGACCCGAAGGCAGGTCTCATTGTGACTGCTGGGACATGGGAGTAGTTTCTCAGTCTCGAGTAGTTTGTTGTGTATATATTTTTGCCATCCTTGGAGTATTCTCCGCTCACTCCGCTTGGTATGATTTTGGGTGCAAGAGGGCCCACGAGCTTGCCCAGAGTTGGCAGCTGCGCTAGATCCCCCAGTTGGTCCTCAACTACTACGTTGAATCGTGGACTGTAGCTAACATCCATGTGTATAGCCATAACGTGTTTGCCGCAAAGTATGCGTCACTCCCTTCTATATATACCTTGGAGATAAGATAACAAAAAAAGAAACACCCGTACCGCATCCTGCACCCAAATAGGAAACGCCTAACGCTACTGCACGACAGGCTGTAGCACCAGGGCCGCAAACCCGAAATGGAGCGCAAAACTGGAGGTTGATTTGTCGGAGTTGTGCCGTATGGTCAATGACAGCAACAAAAGACGTGGATCTTACAGGGATCTTGACAACGTGGAGAGTACAGACAACGTGGCTAGGAAGCGCAGTTTGGAGGTAAAAGGCAGCCATCACTACCATGTACCCGGTTGCGTGGAACCAATTGCCTTTTCAGTATCGTTCCATGTCCCCACAACGAATCGACACAAAAGTGGAAGGAGATGGGACGATGATGTGCAACGATCACTGTTGTTTCCTACGATCCCACAAGAGCGATTGCGCACAGTCATAGGACTGTTGATCGCCCTACTGTACCAACCCCAGACTCGCTAATTTGTGTGCAGGTTGCTAGGTAGGGTCACTTACTAATGTTGGTGTGACCAAGAACAATAAAATATAAGTGGTACGAAAAGAGATCTGAGTAGAGAAGTCTGGCAATAACCAGTACTGAAGTCTGGTAATAACCAGTAGTACCATCTGGTAGTAAAGAATCAGCCATTAGTTACGTCTGGAAATTTTAACCACTAGTATGGCAATAACAGCGACTACAATCCTGCGAATACGGTAAGTTTATCCCATTTTCTTGCGTAACTGTGGAAGTGATTATCTTTTCGTCAATTATGTTACATTGAGGTCACAGAGAAATTTTGCGGCGGATACGGGATGACTGTACTGAAAAAGTTGCTAGTCGTTGATTAAGGGCTTTGTAGAGGGCATCGCTAGCGCTAGCGCTAGCTCTTGTTGCTATAGCAGTAGCTTTTTCTCGTACTTTTGTTCTCTTGCTCCCGCGGAGTTTCCGTTGGAGACTAGTGCTCCGAAAAACGATCATGACGTAACCAAAAGAAGAGTGAGGTAAAGAGGAGTGATGGTAAGAGGATAGGAGTGATGAAGAGAAGCGAAGAGGAGTGATGTTGAGAGTAGGAGTGATGTTAAGGGAAGTGATAGTTATAGTCTACATGATTTTTTCTCGGAACTGACGATCTCTACCGTTGATCCGGTTGAGGCTTCACATTCTCAATGCACATTTCAACATGAACAGTGAAAAATTTGCAACTGCGTCAACTGTAGTGTCTTATTATTCGCCTTATCAGACACCGGAGTTCTCCCTTCAGTTGACCTTGCAACTAGCGCAATTGATGAGATTCGTATGTGTTTTTGCGTATTGTGTAACATCTCCTGAAGCAAGGAAGAAGCTTGATTGCGGAGAACGCCGCACCAGATCATTGGAAGAGGTGCGTCTAGAAGGTGTCAAGATGAATCATGACTGAGTTGAACGTAGATGATTGATAAAGCAGATGGTATTGATAATGAGATGATAATTGATAATGAGATGATATTGAGATGATATTCAGGTGGTCAGATGTTGTAATCCTTTTACTGGTCTGCTTAGTATCCCTGCTTCTCCTCCCAACAATTCTGCCACGCCTTCTTGTTTAAAAATATGAAAAGTAGGCGGAATCGCGTTTTTGCGATTCAAGTTGCGGGAACTGAAACTTGCATATGTGAAAAGTTTAAATCCGGTGTTAAGAGCGTTCTGGAAATATGGACATGATTTATAGAGTATCACAATGGTTTTTTGACAATAGGCATTTATAGGTAAGAATTTAGAGCATGAAAAGTATTGAATTTTCACAAGATAAATTTTCATAAATTTCAGAAGATGAATTTCTATGACTATTGAATAACTCTGAATTTTTATCTTTTCGATCTATGGTTTTTATAGAGTGTGTGATGATTTCACCTGTCAATCACCTGTCATAGGTATGTCATAAGAAGGCATAAGATAGTCAACTGTGATAACATTTCAATCATGAGAATCTAATCACCTATCTTGAATCCTGCCAAATCACCCAAGTACCCCAACCACCTTTTTCCACAATCTACGAACCTTTTTCCACAATCTTACCAACCAATCTAACCAACCTATCCACAATCTTACCAACCACCTTTTCCACTATCTTACCAACTACCATCTTCTTATCCAACTACTTTCTTCTTCACCACTTCTTTCCTACAAATATCTCTATTCCTTCTATTACCTACTCCTCTCTACTCCTCATCTTTGCAACCTCAATTGCCTCCCTCAACTGATCCAAACCAATCTTTGCATCTCCATTGACCAAACTCACTCTCTTCAACCTTCCGTCCTCACTGGCCACCACCAGTATCCTCGACAAAACACCCAGCTCCTCGGCATCTCCCTCCAAATCAGCCAACAACCCCTGCTCAACTACACCGAAATTGCTCGAGATGCCACCGTCGCCAACAGCGATCTCCACGGGACGGGCGTGGTCCATGCGCAACTTGATTTCCTGTGCGACAAACCCTCTTTTGTTCTTCAGCGTAACACGACCTCCCATCAGAATCTGTGCTTGCTCCTCCAAGTATATGCTGGGCAACTTCATCGCGTGCAACGCGGCGAGGACGCTTCTGTGGATGAGATCAAACATCGCAGACGTCAGCCCAGACCTCGAGAGAACCTGGACATGCACTTGTAAAACGTACTCAAAGTTGCGCTTGTTGGACTGGAAGAGATCAGCATCTTCGGGCGTCTCGCTTTCGGGGTAAATGATGTCATCGCCGACTTGCTGCCCAAGTTGGACGTCTAATGCGCCCTTTGGGAGAATTTTCGAGTGGTATATGGTTTCGTGCAATTGCTGTGCGAGGATCATCTCTTCGTCTGTGGGTTCTCCTATACGGCCACGCTGGACCTCGACAATTGGCCACACTGTACCGTAGTCTGCCTCCTTATTCAGGGTCTTTTCGACCACAGCAACGCTAATGCTGGTGATGAGGGTGGTGTTACCTGAACGGGCCACATTCGATGCCACGATGTTGCCACCGCTCACCACTTCCAGCGGGGCTATATCCACGGGTTTGAACTCTGTGAAGTTGCGCAACGACGGGCGGATGCCGAGCGCAAGGTGTCTCTGGAGCGAGATTTCGGGCGATATACGCGCAAGCACCTCTGGGGGAAATGATATTTGTTTCATGGTGATGAGGTGAAAATAAAGAAATAAAAGAATAGAAATGGTAGAAATGAGTGGGATGGAGGAAGTGAGTAGAAAAGGGAAGAGTAGGAAGAGGAAGGAGGAAGTGGGAGTAGGAAGGTGGAAGTGGGGAGTGGGAAGGTGGAAGTGGGGAGTGGGGAGTAGAGGAGTAGTAAATGGACTAGAAAAGGGAGTAATGGAAGAGTTGAGAATATCAAGAACGAGAAATATACAAGAGAATGGTAGAACCGAAAATTATAGCGACTATCATTAAGATCGATAACAACTTTTATACTTCATGTCATTTTGACAAATCGTCATATATCATCAAATATCTTTCTCGTCAATCATTCTTACCTGGTCTCTTGATTTTTATAGATTTTCTAACATTCGCTAACATTTTCTCAATTTCTGACAATTTTGAAGAATTTCCACTCAAGATCAAGCAGTATCAAAACACTTCCTTTGACAATATCAAAACACTTAGACAACATCAAAACACATAGACAATATCAAAACACTTTGACAATATCAAAACACTCCCTTTACGTTTGCTCTGGTTCATCACCGTTTTGATGCTTTCTCTAACACTTACTCCATCACCTCTTTTCTCCCTCTATTCCTTCAATTCTTCTATCTTGGGAAGTTTTTCCGAAAAACGTAACCAAATCCCAATCGGAGATCCAAGCACCGACTCAGGCTTATCTCTACGCCTCTTTATATTTCACAAACCCTTATCCTCTATTCTATTTCCACAAATTGTTGACTCTTTTTCTTGCCTCTATTTTCCAATTCCTATTCTTACCGTCTACTCGTCTGCCTTCCGCTCACCCACAAACTTTTCACACTATTGTTTTGTCCTTGCAACTCCAATGATGTCCCCACTTTTCAGCCCCACGTGACAATACACATATTGCACGGTGAAGTGTAGATGACCTCATTGATGTCTATGATACTACCGTTATTCCCGTTTCTCCTATTCTAAACCCCCGTTCATATAATCTAATTTCCAATCTCCGTTCAAACATTTCCTATATAGGTAAGCACAGCCGTCCCTACATCAACAGCCAATCCTCTCCTCTCGCCTACATTATAGACAGCCGGTAGATGGCGGCACGTGAGGCGGTCCGCACCCATCTCGCATAATTGTCAAAATCTGCGCTGGTCCACCGAGGACATATCTCAATCGGCCCACGCCGAGTTGAGAAATTTTCATTTTTGGGTTGGCGCACGCCAAACTACGGCCCGGTTCAGGTGGAGAAGCGTATCGCCAGACACACGCAACGTGTTGAAACAGTGGGAGATATCGATAACAATAGGCGGGAACAAGTACAGAAGACGTAGAAAATGCCGTATAGTTCTTCATCTCGCCGCCATTTATGCCAATTCGCTTCTCCTCTTTGGAAATGGGCCGGGTTCCCACTTTTCCTTTGATCCCCACATGACTCAAATGATTCAGTTTTGTCACCGAAACATTACAAATCGCGACTTCTCATTGGCCAATGATTAGATAAACTATTTTTTTGGAGTGCTAATCCGCAAATTACTACACAGAAATTTTGCAGTATACGAGTCTTCAGCGCTGATTACCTCGATTTTTCGGCAGCCGCTTATAAACTCAGTGATTTCCCCCCGTTTTTTTTTGCAGCGTTTCAGCGTTTGGTTGACTATTGTCTAGACACTTTATATATATACACACATAATATGGCTTCCTCATACGTTCAACAGGAAGACCTTGTACCAAAGGTTTACCAGTACGACGAGACGCCAGAAAACAAGTCGTGGGCCTCGGCACTCCCAACTGCCAAAGGTCTCTATAACCCTGACTTGGAAAAAGATGCTTGTGGTGTGGGTTTCACCTGCCACATCAAGGGCCAGCCCCTGCACAAGATCGTTACTGACGCGCGCAATTTGTTGTGCAACATGACACACAGAGGTGGTGAGTTGAACCCCAAGGACGGTGATGGTGCCGGTCTCTTATCGCTGATCCCACACAAGTTTTTGGCTCGCGAGTTCAAGTTCCACTGTAACGTGGAATTGCCACCGCTCGGCCAGTATGGTACTGGTAACATTTTCTTCAAAAAGGACGACGCCATCTTTGAGAAGCTGAAGCTGACATTCGAGCTGATTGCTCTGCTGTTGGGCTTGAGCGTCTTGGGCTGGAGACACGTCCCTCACGACTCCAGCATCCTTGGTCCTGCCTCGCTCTCGAGAGAACCATTGATTTTGCAGCCTGTCATTGTATTGACTGAGCTCGCCCACTCGGGAACTCTTACTTCGGAGGAGTTCGCCAGCAAGTACCAGAAGGACTTTGAGAAGAAGTTGTTCATCTTGCGCAAACAGTCCTCGCACACCATTGGTTTGCACAACTGGTTCTACATCTGTTCTCTCTCGAACAAGACCATAGTATACAAGGGCCAGTTGGCTCCAAACCAAGTCTACGCATACTACCACGACTTGTTGAACGCCGACTACGAGGCTCACTTCGCCTTGGTCCACTCTCGTTTCTCCACAAACACCTTCCCGCTGTGGGACAGAGCTCAGCCTTTGCGTTGGGCCGCACACAATGGTGAAATCAACACCTTGCGTGGTAACAAGAACTGGATGCGTTCCAAGGAGGGTGTCATGTCCTCCACACTTTTTGGCGACGAATTGGACAAGTTGTTCCCAATTATCGAAGAGGGTGGTTCCGACTCGGCCGCTTTTGACAATGTGCTCGAATTGTTGGTCACCAACGGTGTGTTGTCCCTCCCAGAGGCTGTCATGTTGCTTGTCCCAGAGGCTTGGCAGAATGACGCCAACATTGACCCAAAGAAGAAGGCCTTCTACGAATGGGCCGCATGTTTGATGGAGCCTTGGGATGGTCCTGCATTGTTCACTTTCGCTGACGACAGATACTGTGGTGCTAACTTGGACAGAAACGGTTTGAGACCATGTCGTTACTACGTCACCGACGACGACATGATGATCTGTGCCTCCGAGGTTGGTGTCATTGACGTCGCCCCAGAGAGAGTCTTGCAGAAGGGCAGATTGCGCCCAGGTCGTATGTTGCTTGTCGACACCAAGGAGGGTCGTATTGTTGACGACCGTGAATTGAAGAAGTCCGTCGCTCTGCGCTTTGACTTCAAGTCCTGGGTCATGGCTAACATGATCACCATGAACGACTTGTGTGCAAAGTTGGCCTCGAGAGACGTTGAGTTGTCGTCCAACAAGTCGCAGCTCAACGATGTCACTGTGCAGACTGACCCAAGATTGGTTGCCTTTGGCTACTCTCACGAACAGGTTTCTGTGGTTTTGGCCCCAATGGGTGAGGGTAAGGAAGCCCTTGGATCCATGGGTAACGACAACGCCTTGGCCTGTATCAGTGAACAGCCAAAGTTGCTTTACGACTACTTCCGCCAGTTGTTTGCCCAGGTCACTAACCCTCCTATCGACCCTATCAGAGAAGAAATCGTCATGTCGTTGGAGTGTTACGTTGGTCCTCAGGGTAACTTGTTGGAGATGAAGCCAGACCAGTGTAACAGATTGTTGTTGAAGTCGCCAGTCTTGCTGACCTCCGAGTTGTCTGCCATCAAGAACATCGAGAAGGTGTACCCTAAGTGGTCTGTGGCCAACATCGACATCACCTTCGACAAGCTGGAGGGTATTCAGGGCTACATCAACACCATTGACAGAATTTGTCAGGATGCTCTGAAGGCTTTGGCTGATGACCACCAGGTTCTCATTCTTTCCGACTTGAAGACCTCCGCCACCAGATTGCCAGTTTCTGCCTTGATCGCTACCGGTGCTGTGCACCACCACTTGGTCAGACAGAAGCAGCGTTCTAAGGTTGCTCTTTTGGTTGAGACTGCCGAAGCCAGAGAAGTCCACCACGCATGTTGTCTTGTTGGTTACGGTGCTGACGGTATCAACCCATACTTGGCCTTGGAGACCTTGCTCAGAATGAAGGACGAAGGTTTGATCAAGGACGAGTCTTTGACTGCCGAGAAGTTGGTTTCCAACTACAAGTACGCTGTTGACGCAGGTATCTTGAAGGTCATGTCCAAGATGGGTATTTCGACCTTGGCTTCCTACAAGGGTGCGCAGATTTTCGAGGCCTTGGGTGTCGACAACTCTGTCATTGACCGTTGTTTTGCTGGTACTGCTTCGAGAATCAAGGGTGTCACCTTTGAGTACATTGCTCAGGATGCCTTCTCGATGCACGACCGCGGATACCCATCACGTGAAACCATCAAGCCGGTTGCCTTGCCTGAGACTGGTGAGTACCACTGGAGAGATGGTGGTGATGCCCACATTAACGAGCCTGCCGCCATTGCACTGATGCAGGATGCCGTCAAGAACAAGAACGAGAAGGCGTTCGAGGCCTACTCCAAGAAGGAGTACGAGGCAATCAAGAACTGTACTTTGCGTGGTTTGTTGGACTTTGACTACGAAGCTGCTAAGCCAGTTCCTATTGACCAGGTTGAGCCATGGACCGAGATTGTTCGTCGTTTCTTCACTGGTGCCATGTCTTATGGTTCCATTTCGATGGAAGCTCACTCCACTTTGGCTGTCGCCATGAACCGTTTGGGTGGTAAGTCCAACACTGGTGAAGGTGGTGAAGACTCTGCTCGTTCCAGTGTCAATGAGAACGGTGACACTATGAGATCGGCCATTAAGCAGATTGCTTCTGGTAGATTCGGTGTTACTTCGTACTACTTGGCCGATGCCGACGAGTTGCAGATCAAGATGGCTCAAGGTGCCAAGCCTGGTGAGGGTGGTGAGTTGCCTGGTCACAAGGTCTCTGCTGAGATTGGTAAGACCAGACACTCCACCCCAGGTGTTGGTTTGATTTCGCCACCTCCTCACCACGATATCTACTCGATTGAGGACTTGAAGCAGTTGCTTTACGACTTGAAGTGTGCTAACCCAAGAGCCAGAACCTCTGTGAAGTTGGTTTCTGAGGTCGGTGTTGGTATTGTCGCTGCTGGTGTTGCCAAGGCTGGTTCTGAGAACATCTTGGTTTCCGGTGGTGACGGTGGTACTGGTGCCGCCAAGTTGACCTCCATCAAGCACGCTGGTTTGCCATGGGAGTTGGGATTGGCCGAGTCTCACCAGACTTTGGTTTTGAACGACTTGAGAGGCAGAGTCATCTTGCAGACTGATGGTCAGATCAGAACCGGTCGTGACATTGCTGTTGCATGTTTGCTCGGTGCTGAAGAGTGGGGTTTCGCCACTACTCCATTGATCGCAATGGGTTGTATCATGATGAGAAAGTGTCACTTGAACACTTGTCCAGTTGGTATTGCTACTCAGGACCCAGAGTTGAGAAAGAAGTTCGAGGGTACTCCAGAGCACGTCATCAACTTCTTCTACTACATGGCTAACGAGTTGAGAGGCATCATGGCCAAGTTGGGTTTCAGAACCATCAACGAGATGGTGGGTAGAACCGAGAGATTGAAGGTTAGAGAGGACTTGAGAAACACCAAGAACGCTAACATCGACTTGTCTCCAATTTTGACTCCAGCCCACACCATCAGACCTGGTGTTGCTACTCACTGTGTCAGAAAGCAGGACCACAAGTTGCACGTCAGAATCGACAACAAGTTGATTGACGAGTCTGAGTTGACTTTGGCCAAGGGTTTGCCAGTTACCATCGACTGTGATGTCGTCAACACTGACCGTACCTTGGGTACTACCTTGTCTTACCGTGTGTCGAAGACTTTCGGTGAGGCTGGTTTGCCACACGACACCATTCACGTTAACGTGAAGGGTTCTGCCGGTCAATCTTTGGGTGCTTTCTTGGCTCCAGGTATCACCTTGGAGTTGGAGGGTGACGCCAACGATTACATCGGTAAGGGATTGTCTGGTGGTAGAGTCATTGTCTACCCACCTAAGGAGTCGCAGTTCAAGGCCGAGGACCAGATCATCGCCGGTAACACCGCCTTCTTTGGTGCCACCTCTGGTACCGCTTTCATCCGTGGTATTGCTGCTGAGAGATTCTCTGTTAGAAACTCCGGTGCTACTATTGTTGTTGAAGGTACTGGTGACCACGGTTGTGAGTACATGTCTGGTGGTAGAGTTGTTGTTCTTGGTGAGACTGGTAGAAACTTTGCTGCCGGTATGTGTGGTGGTATTGCTTATGTTTTGGACATGGCCCAGGACTTCACCGACAAGGTCAACAAGCAGACCGTGGAGTTGTCCCAGGTTACTGAGCCTACCGAGATTGCTTTCTTGAGAGGCTTGATTGAAGACCACCGTCACTACACTGGTTCTGAGGTTGCCGACAGAGTGTTGAACGACTTCAACAGAATCTTGCCACGCTTCGTCAAGGTGTTGCCATTCGACTACAAGAAGGTCTTGGAGGCTGAGAAGAAGAAGGCTGAGGAGGCCAAGAAGAACGAGTTGAACACCTTCTTGAAGTCCTTCAAGGAGGACCCTGAGGCTGATGTCACCAACGGTGAGGCAGCCAAGATCAAGAAGGGACACGTTCACCGTCCTTCTAAGGAGACTACCTCTGCCAAGGATGGTAACCACGAGCCAAAGTTGTTGGATGTCGAGGACACTATCTTGGACACCACCTTGGAGAAGAAGTCTGTGCAGAAGCTTGACAAGCTCAAGGGTTTCATGAAGTACAAGCGTCGTAACGAGAAGTACAGACCAGCCCAGGAGAGAACCAAGGACTGGAATGAGATGACTTCTCGTTTGACCAAGGACGAGTTGGCCCATGAGACTGCCAGATGTATGGACTGTGGTGTTCCTTTCTGTACCTCAGACACTGGTTGTCCTATTTCCAACGTCATTCCAAAGTGGAACGAGTTGGTGTTCAAGGACAGATGGTACGATGCTTTGCAGCGTTTGATGATGACCAACAACTTCCCAGAGTTCACTGGTAGAATTTGTCCAGCTCCATGTCAGGGTGCCTGTGTTTTGGGTATCAACGAGGAGCCAGTCAACATCAAGTCTGTTGAGTGTGCCATCATTGACCACGGTTTCGAGCAGGGATGGATCAAGCCTAACCCACCAGCATTCAGAACTGGCAAGACTGTTGCCATCATTGGTTCTGGACCAGCTGGTTTGGCTGCTGCTGACCAGTTGAACAAGGCCGGACACAGTGTTACCTTGTACGAGAGAGCCGACAGACCAGGTGGATTGATGATGTACGGTATTCCAAACATGAAGTTGGACAAGGGCATTGTCAAGAGAAGAACCGACTTGTTGGCTGCCGAGGGCATCAAGTTTGTGTGCAACACCACTGTTGGTGAGGACGTTTTGGTTGAGGACTTGAAGGCGCAGAACGACGCTGTTGTTTTCGCTGTTGGATCCACCATCCCAAGAGACTTGAAGATTCCAGGCCGTGAGTTGAAGAACATCAACTTTGCCATGCAGTTGTTGCACTCGAACACCAAGGCACTCTTGGAGGACGAGTTGGAGGACATCAGAAAGAACTTGGAGGGCAAGAACGTTGTTGTGATTGGTGGTGGTGACACCGGTAATGACTGTCTTGGTACCGCCACTAGACACGGAGCCAAGTCTGTGACCAACTTTGAGTTGTTGCCAAACCCACCAGCCGCCAGACCTAAGGACAACCCATGGCCACAGTGGCCAAGAATCTTCAGAGTTGACTACGGTCACACTGAAGTTGCTGCCCACTACGGCAAGGACCCAAGAGAGTACTCTATCTTGTCTAAGGAGTTTGTTGACGACGGTGAGGGTAACGTTAAGGGTATCAAGACTGTGAGAGTTGAGTGGAAGCGCAGTGACAGCGGAGCATGGCAGATGGCCGAGGTTCCAGGCTCTGAGGAGTTTTTCCCAGCCGACGTTGTGTTGTTGTCGATGGGTTTCGTTGGTCCAGAGTCGGACAACTTGGAGGTTGCCAAGACCAAGAGAGGAACCATTGGCACTGTTGACCCTAACGCCTACAAGGTGAGCGACAACATGTTTGCTGCTGGTGACTGTAGAAGAGGACAGTCTTTGGTTGTTTGGGGTATCCAGGAGGGTAGACAGTGTGCCAGGGAGGTTGACAACTACTTGATGGGATCTTCGAGATTGCCAGGTAACGGTTCGATTGAGCCAAGAAACTACAAGTTGTTGGAGGAGTACGCTGAGAAGGTTTAAAAGACAATGTAAGTGTATAGAATAGAAAAATTATGAGAAAAGAGTAGGGAAGGGAGGAAGAAGAATAGGGAGTGGAAGTAGAAAGAGTAGTGGTAGGCAATAGAGAGTGGCAGAGGTAGAAAGAATTAAGGAGAATGGGAGTGATGGAATAATGAAAAAGCAAGAAATACAATCCATTTAAACTTCACGGTTTATGTGCACTGGGTGCTGAGAAAATACGCCATGGTTGTGGGCAAAATGTTCTGTGCGATTGACATCTGCCTAACCTGACATATACGGTAATGGACTGTCCTTGGCAGACATGTGTCCTGGCCCTGAGACAACCTCGGTTCATTTATTTTAGTTCAACAAAAGTGCGCAGGGTTCTACAGGAGATGCTCGGACATAATGGGACATACATACCGTTGGGTAGATAGAAGGCATTGTTTGAGCCCTGGCGAAATGACAGCAGTCCATGAGATAACAGAAGGTATGAGATGGCGATGGAGTAGGGGTATGTGTGAGGGTATGAGTATGAGCAAGAGAAAGGGAATGCTTTTATATATTGATGAATTTTGGCAGGATAATATTTAGCCGTATCCCATCGAATAGAGTTAAAAAGGTCATTTAAGACAAGCGAAGCGACCAAAAGGGCTATTTTTGCGGGAAAATGGCGGAAGCACCGGTGCCCAAATAAGGAATGAACCGAGCGGAGCCGGAGTTTGCGGGGTATGACTGGTGATACGAGGGGCCAGAGTTTAGGGTAGGGTAGGTGAGTGGTGGTATAAAACGGCTTGAATTGCTAAGCCCAAGTAGATTCTGCAAATCCAACAGATTCTGAAAAAGGAAGTTGGATTTTTACTTGTGGGGCGTTTGTGCGATATTTTGCTCAACATTTCCGCAGTGAAAAACTTATAAGAGCGATTGCAATTTCTGGGAAATTCAAGGCATCATGCCAATGAAGTTTGTTACATTTGGGTTTCCTGATAGCGGTGTTTGGCGCTTCCCTAATGAGGCCACGCCAATTGCACCTAGTCCCTTCGCAGGCGAGTGGCTTTCTGCCTTCTACCGCATCTCGCTTAACGCGTATGTTCCGATGACTATTGCCTTGGTGTACTTTAGTCTGGTGCACTTCATCAACCCGATTGTGCAGAGGCGCCAGATCCGCAAGTACCAGGCAGAGCACCCTAACGAGAAGAAGCGTGAGTTCAGCGACGCTGAGTTGAAGCGCTTGAAGCCTGCTCCATATGCTATCGCGCGCACCACTGGGTTCAAGATCTTTGTTCTTTTGCACAATGTATTCCTTGCGGCATACCTGATTTGGACGTTTTTCGGAATGACCTCGTCCATGGCCAGCACCATGAGATTGTTCAAGGCGGACATCTTGCCACGTTTCGGAGGAAGCTCTTCGTCCACCCTCGAGGTTTTTTTCCAGACTGTGTGTGATGAAAAGCAGGGTATCTTCTCGCGTCTTTTGGACGGCCAGCACCACAATTTGGAGGTGTTTGGCTACTGGTTCTACATCTCCAAGTTCTACGAGGTGTTGGACACCATCATCATCTTGCTCAAGGGTCGTCCATCATCGCTTCTCCAGAGTTACCACCACTCCGGTGCGATGATGTGTATGTGGGCCGGAGTTCGCTACCAGTCCCCACCAATTTGGATTTTCGTTGTCTTCAACTCCTTCATTCACCTGTTGATGTACATCTACTTCCTGCTCCTGTGCTTGCGCGTGCGTGTTCCGCAGTTGTTCAAGCGTGCGTTGACCTCGTTGCAGATCACCCAGTTCGTCGTGGGCGGCAGTGTTGCCATTGTGCATGCGTTTGTGCGCTTCATCGACACTTCCTTGGACCTGTTGGACGTCAAGGGGTGCATCAACTCGCGTGGTCAAGCGTTGAGTGTGTTGTTGAACGTTGCCTACTTGACTCCGTTGACTGCCTTGTTTGCGGCGTTCTACGTGGAGAGCTACTTGAAGAAGAAGAAGGTATAGGACTATTTATATGCATTGGGAGAATTGTAGAGGGAGAGAAGAGAGTTGAGGACGTTTGAGCAGTAGTGTTGACTTGTTAGGAGGCTTCAATATGTTCACTTTAAAAGGGTTAAGTAGTGTTCACTTAAGAGACATCTAAAAAAAGAGTTCGTTAAAGGGTTAAAAAGTGTCCACCTGTTGAAAGGGTAGTGTTACCTCAAATAGTGTTCACTTGTAACAAATGGTCAATTATTGTTCACTGAGATTAAATAGGGTCCACTTTTATGAATAGGTCCACTTTAATGTTCCCCTTTATTAAGTCATTTATAGTACTCCCTTTATGTTACTCAAAAACGTTATCTAGATTTTTGTGGAGCAACAATAACTCGCGAAATCTGAATTGTTTTTACGATGTCAACATAAGGTTCACAATTATCTTCGATTGTTATTGGCCTCTATGTTGTGCGATTGGAATAGTTTATACTGTAGACCTCATTTGAATCATAAAATTGTCTCTATTTTCAATTGTATATTCCTATTATATATTCCTATTTGTATATTCCTACATTTATTTTGTATATTCCTATATTTTCCTATATTTTGTATATTCCTTCATTACATTTTCTCCCTCCACCATTTTACTTTTACAACACATGACGTCATGGAAGACGAACGCAATTGGTTGATCAAAGAGGAGAGACAGTCCAACGAATTGGTGCACCATACGAACGAATCATTGGAGCACGACTCTTTGCGCCATTCGAACGACTCGTTCGAGCTCCCCAGTATAAGAAAAGAGCCAAAGGACAACGAGGGCAATTCCAACAACAATTTCGAAAACCCCTTCAATCGTCAGTTTGATCATGCTGACTCGTTCGACGACATACCGTTCGACTCGTCCGAAGTCCCATACGACTCTTATGGAAACGCATACTCCCATGTGGACTTTGATTCCAGGCGCTATACCCTCCCCAGAAAATTCAAGGGAACACGTCTCGTGTATTTTACCTCAGCATTCGTGTCATTCTTCGTGTCGCTCTTTGGATACGAGCAGGGTGTGTGTTCTGGTATCCTCACATACACCACATTCATAGGCTACTTCCACAACCCGACGGCCACGCAGATCGGTCTCGTGATTTCGATTCTCGAGATCGGTGCCATGGTCAGCTCGCTTCTCGTGGCGCGATTCTCAGAAATATGGGGGCGCAAACGTACGATTTTGTGCGGAACCCTCATTTTCATAGTGGGGGGTTCCATCCAGCTGTTTGCAACCAATCTATGGTGGTTTGGTCTCGGCCGTGTGATCCTGGGCCTTGGTGTGGGTGTGCTCTCGACCATCGTTCCGCTGTACCAGTGCGAGATTCTGCCCAGTGAGGACCGCGGCAAGTTGGTTTGCGGAGAGTTTACAGGAAACATCGTGGGCTATGCACTCAGTGTGTGGGTTGACTACGCATGCTACTTTCTCCAGGTCCCGGACCATACCCTGTTCCGCGCAAACCTTTCCTGGAGACTCCCGCTTTTCATCCAGGTGCTCATTGCCGTGGTTCTCTTCTTAGGGGGTCTTTTTATAGTGGAGTCTCCAAGATGGCTCCTTGATGTGGGCGAGGACCAAAAGGGATTCAACGTGTTGAGTCTCCTCTACGCATCGGACAGAGATCCAAGAAAAGCCCAGACGGAATTCTTCATGATTAAGAACCTGATCTTGATGGAAAGAATCACTGTTCCTAAAAAAGAACGCAGTTGGCGCAACATGTTTATCCGTTACCCAAGAAGAGTGTTCATTGCATGCTCAGCCATGGCGTTTGCACAGTTCAACGGAATCAATATCATCTCGTACTATGCTCCCATGGTGTTTCAAGAAGCCGGCTTCAATGACTCGTGGGCATTGCTCATGACAGGCATTAACCTGTTGGTGTATCTCGCGAGCACCGTTGCCCCGTGGTTCCTCGTGGACCGGTGGGGCCGCAAACCGATTCTCGTGAGTGGTGGCGCATTGATGTGTGTCTCGTTGACTCTTGTGGCGTGGATCATGTACTTGGACCGGCTGTACACCCCGTCGTTGGTGGCTGTTCTAGTGGTGATCTACAACGCAGGGTTCGGGTACTCCTGGGGACCGATCGGGTTCTTGATTCCGCCAGAGGTGTATCCTCTTGCGGTGCGGCTGAAGGGTGTGTCGCTTTCGACGGCGAGCAACTGGTTGGCCAACTACGTCGTTGGGCAGTTGACCCCCGTACTCCAGGAGAGCATTGGGTGGAAGATGTACCTTTTTCCAGCCGGGAGCTGTGTGATATCCGTGTGTCTTGTTTTGGTGTTCTACCCGGAGACGAAGGGCGTGGAGTTGGAGGACATCGACAGTGTGTTTGAGGAGTTCTACTCGTTGCCGTCGGTGTGGGCGAGGGTCAAGCTGTTGGGGCGCGAGAGAGAAAAGAAGCACGGGGCTGAGTACCAGCGGGCAGCATTGGGGGATTTTGAGTTGGAGGATGTCGAGGAGGAGAACAAGAGGACGGTATTATAGATGAGACCAGGGGGTGCAGGGAGGTAGGGTTTTATAGAGATGATGGATAATAATTAAAAGGGAGAGTAAAATGAGTATAAAATATGAACGGTGATGAAGTGTAGTAAGAAATGGGGATAGACAGAATTAGGATGCGATAAGCAAGTATGAAAAGATAAGAATTATAAGCAAGTTGGTGATGAAAAAGAATTATAGGCATGTAGTATGAAAATAGTAATACTAAGCATGTAGTATGAAAATAGTAATAATAATGTTGGATGAAAATAGTAACAATAATTATAAGCATGTTGGTATGAAAATAGTAACAATAATTATAATCATGTTGGTGATCAAAATGGTGATAAACATCATGTATGCGATAAGCATGCCGTTAGTATGAAAACAGTAGTAACCATGAAATAAATAAAATTCAATAAGGATGTAGAATTATTCATGATAAGTTTTGTTCAATTTTGCAACCAGAATCTTGCAACCATAAAATTCATCACCAAATATGACGTGCTAGAAAAACAGACACAAAATGAAAAATCACGAATGTTCGGATTTTCCAACATAGTTCAAAAGTAAGGTTTACCAATCTACCTTTTACTTCCAATTCAAACATTCTAAAATATAAAATAGCAATTTTAAAGTCCCCATTATATAGTCCCAATTCTATAGTCCCCATCATTTAATCCCATTCTATAATCCCAATTCTATAATCCCCGTTCCAATCATTATAACTCTCATTTTTCTAATTCCATTCCTTCCATATAGATGTTCTTTTTTCTATTTTATCACTAATCTTCCAATGACATATTCACGAAGTGTCAATCCACTCGTATATATGACCCTCTCCATATCCAACATCTCTCCATATCCATCACCTCTCCAAATTCATCATCTCCCCATTCATTAATAATCATCTCTAATCATCTCTAATCAACTCTCACCAACTCTTCACTTTTCTTCACTCCACAATTTTTCTCCTTTTTTCTCACCACAACTCCATGATTCCACCACAACCACTCTCGCCCGGCGGAGACAGCCCGATCCGACCGGCGATTGTGACCGAATCCGAGTCCGCACCGTCGCAGTCGGACTCCGACTACCTGAGCGACGATTTGGCTGCCAATCGCCAACTTATCCGCACTCTTCTCCAGCAGCTGAGCAACGAAGGCGATACGTGGTACTTGATCCCAGCAGCGTACCTCGACTCGTTTTTGAACACGGACTGCGAATCCATGGACGACCTCGCCGAGACCTTGGGCGCCCTCGATTGCACGCTGATTGTGGACCACACCGGCCGTTTGTACGCGGAAACCTCAGAGCCAGTGGGCACGTACAATGTGCTGCCTGACGTATTTGCCAATCTTCAGCGCTGGTTCGGCACAGTGGGCGATCCAGTCAAGCGGTGCGTGATAATCAACAGCGAAACCAACGAAAAGGAGATCGAGAGGTTTCCTCCGTGTTTTGAGCTCCATACTACTCGAAGAGGCGCTCCAGTCCTGGTGACTGTTTCGCGAACAGCGACTTTCAGCACCCTCATAGAAACCGTCGGCAACGCGCTCGGGATCACGGCGCGGTTCAGAGTGTGGTTTATCGACCCGCCACCGGCACATCTCGTGCCGTTGGCCACGTTCTTGACCGACATCAACAACAAGCTGTTGATCCACAGGGGCATCTTCGCGAACAGGCTCTGCGAGCAGAGCGTCACGGGGCAAAAGTACCACTTGTGGGTCGAGGTGGAAGAAAGAGGAGTGTTTTCGGTGGACACGATAAGACGAAACGAGAGTGAGAATGTCAATGTCAAGGAGAATACATTGAGTATTTTGAATGATAATACTGCCATTAGTAATGGAGTGGGTGATTATGGATCTAGTCAGTCTAATGGAGCGGGTAATTCTGGATCTAGTCAGTCTAATGGAGCGGGTAATTCTGGATCAAATCAGTCTAATGGAGTGGGTGATTCTGGATCTAGTCAGTCTAATTCTATGAGTCAGTCTAAAGCTAAGACAAGTTCGAGCCAGTTCACATCTGGCTCTATCAACAAGTCCAATGCTTCTGGCAAGCCCACCTCTTCTGCACTTCCCGACCCGTTTGAAACACCCTCCCCTGTTGGATTGTCCAACCTTGGAAACACATGCTACATGAACTCCGCGCTCCAGTGTCTCCTCAATGTCCCCGAGATACGGCAGTATTTCTTGTACAATCTCCATGGCAGTGAGCTCAATCCGCGCAATCCCCTTGGGTATGGCGGAAATGTGGCCGCGGTGTTTGCCAGTCTTGTGAAGCAGGTCAACCAGCGCTCACGCTCGACAGCGGTATCTCCGCGCGAGTTCAAGTCCACCATCGGACGGTACTCGTCGATGTTCTCGGGGTACATGCAACAGGACTCGCAGGAGTTCCTTTCGTGGCTATTAGACGCACTCCACGAAGACCTCAACCGTATCCACAACAAGCCATATACGGAAAAGCCCGAGCTCCGTGACGGACAGCTGTTGCAGGAGCTCGCGACCGAGTGCTGGGACCAGCACAAGAAGAGAAACGATTCGGTGATTGTGGACTTGTTCACGGGAATGTACCAGCTGACACTTGTATGTCCAACATGTGAAAAGAAGCTGGTGACCTTTGATCCGTTTAATGACTTGACGTTACCGTTGCCTATCTCGCGGAAATGGTACCACACATTCACGATCGTCGATTCGTCCACAACGCTCTTCAACGTGCCCATATTCAAACTCGAGGTCGAGCTCGATAAAACCGCGAGCTACGACGATCTTGTAAAGTATTTTGCAGCCTTCTTTGCGGTGCCCCCACAACATCTCCTTTTATACGAGATCTTCCGCGGATACTTCCACTGCGACTTCCAGCAGGACTACCTGCGCAACAAGTTCCTTCCGATCGGTGACATCATCAAGGACTGCGACGAGGTGTACGTGTATTACGTTCCCCACGGCGAGAACCAGACGGTGGTGCCGGTGGTCCACGCGCTCACGGAAGAGAACAGGGTGCGTGAGTTGGTGGGCGTGCCTGTGTTTACCGTGATGGAGGGAGGACTACAGGAGATGGTGGAGAAGACGGTGGCGGTGTTGTCGAGGGCCGAAAAGGTGAAAAGTGAGGGAGAGGAGCAAGGAGCTGTTGAAGCACCCCTTGACCAGATCTCCCAAAGTGATGAAATAGGGAGAGATGATCAAATTGAGGATGATGTTCAAATTGGGAGAGATGATCAAATTGAAGATGATGCTCAAATTGAGGACAGTGAAATTAAGGATGATGTTCAAATTGGGGCCAGTGAAATTAAGGATGATGCTCAAATTGGGACCAGTGAAATTCAGACTGGTGCTCAAATCAGTGAAATTCAGACTGGTGCTCAAATCAGTGAAATTCAGAGTGGTCAAATCGAGACTACCCAAAGCGATTCCCTCCAAACCACTCCTACAATCGCCTTTAAGAAGTCCCTCCGCAAAGCGCTTCCACTCCAAAGACCAAATCCGCGCGACTTCACTCGTTTATCGGACTTGCTCTCCCCCAAACTCTTGGAGACGGAGCGTTCTGAGTACTCGGACCTGTCGCACCCACCGCTGTCAGACGAGGAGCCTCAATTGGGCTCGTTATTCACGGACCCACTCGTCCCAAATGCGTCCACACCCACCAGCTGTGTGGCGAGCCCGCGCGAGGCGCCAGATTCTGGAAACCTCGGACCTGGCGTCTTCCTCTGCGAGTGGCCACAGGCAGGGTACGACCACTACTTTGGAAAGCGCGAAGACCAGACGCTCGTGGGGTGTCCATTCATGCCGAATCCAGAGCTCGAGCGCAACCGGAGGCGGTTTGAGAAGCAGCGCAACCTGAAGGTGCTGCTCCACGAGTGCTTGAAAAGCTTCAGTGTACCGGAAGTTTTGGGCGAGCACGACTTGTGGTTCTGTCCCGAGTGCCGTGAGCATAAGCAGGCGACGAAGAGTATCCAGGTGTGGCGCACCGGTGACATCTTGACGATTCATTTGAAGAGATTCCACAGTGCGCGTGCGTTCAGCGACAAGATTGACATGGTGGTTGATTTTCCAATCGAGGGGTTGGATGTCAGCGAGTACACGGGAGAGAAGAGAGATAAGACGGGGGGTGAAGTGAATGTGAGTGTGAATGATGAAGTGAATAATCAAGTGAATGAAGTGAATGATATTGAAATTGTTGAACTGAAAGATATCAAAATGAATGGCGATTCTCAGTTGAATGCCCAAAAGGAAAATGGACATCAAATCGCCAATCCTCCAAATGAATACTCATCTCCTTTCATTTATGACCTCATTGGTGTGGACAACCACTATGGTGGACTTGGAGGCGGACACTATACCGCGTATGTGAAAGGAAACGACGGCAAGTGGTACTACTGTGACGATTCGCGGGTGAGCGAGGTTCCAGATCCGCTGCGTGCGGTGACCAGCGCGGCGTATCTCTTGTTCTACCGTCGTCGGAGCTCGCGCGACGTTCTAGGCGGCGACAAGTTGCACGGCATGGTGCAGCAGGGCCGCGAGGCGTGGAGCGAAGCTTTGAGGAAGCAGGAGGCTGCGACGGAGCTCGCTGCGACGCAGGCGTCGTTGTGGAGAGTGATGGAGGAGCAGCACGAGCGCGAGGTTCGCCTCGACGAGGAGTTGAGCGTTGAGTTGCGGAGGATGGAGAAGGAGGAGGAGAAAGAGGAGGAGAGTGTGGAAAAAGAGGAAAAGAAGGAGGAGAGTGTGGAAAAAGAGGAAAAGGAGGAGAGTGTGGAAAAAGAGGAAAAGAAGGAGAGTGTGGAAAAAGAGGAAAAGAAGGAGAGTGTGGAAAAGGAGTTACAAGAGGTAGTAAAAGAAAAAAATGATGGTGAATTGTCTCAAGGAAAGAGACGGGCACAGTTTAAGGAGGATGACGGGGAGATGATGTACGATCTGAGCGAAGAGGATGAAGAGATGGAGGACCGGACGAAGAGGTTCCGGAGTGATGTAGTATAGAGTATAGATAATGATAAGAAGAGAAGAAGAGAAAAAGAAGAAGAAGAGAAGAAGAGAAGAAGAGAAAAAGAAGAAGAAGAGAAGAAGAGAAGAAGAGAGAATAAGAGATAAAGAGTATTAGAGAAATAAGAGAGAATAAGAGAGAATAAGAGAGAATAAGAGAATAAGAGATATAGAGTATTAGAGAAATAAGAGAAGGAGAAAGAATAAGAGAAGATGAAAAAGAATAATTCGTGGAAATACAAACTAAAGCCAAGTAAAGCTCCTATAATATCTCGCTAAAAATTCATAGTCGCTAATTTTTCCCACAAAAATTCCCACAAAAAGTTCCACTATCCAAAAGCTTCACTAATAAAAGCCACTATCACTAACCTATCAAACGTAGACTTCTTCAATCATTGAAGTAACCTATGATATCTTTTCATGACTCCTCTTATACAAATCTTTCCATATCCACATCTTTACTACATCTTTACTATTTCCATCTTCTATTTCTTTTCCATCTTCTATTTCTTTTCCATCTCCATCTTAACTATTTCCATATCCACTTTTTATCTCAACTCTTTCCATATCCACTTTTTATCTCAACTCTTTCCATTTCCACTTTTATCTTTATTTTCCACGTGACTAATAAACATCATGACAACCATCATAGACCAGCTCTGTGGGGTGTTCTCCATGTACACGCTCAATCGCGAGGTCCTCGACCAATGGCAGGTTGAATTGGATGCCAAGGACCTCGCAACAGCGATCGAGAACGACATTGTATTGGGACTAGAACAAAGCGATCCCAGAACCGTGAATGCGGAGAAGTACGCGGACCTCTTGAACGCCATCCTAGCGATGGACTCCGACGATTTGCAAGTGATCATGATGGAGCTCTTTGTGTACTTGGTGGGGTTTCTGTACCAATTGCGCATTGCGCTCTACGAGGGCGGGTTTGCAAGGCGTGCGATTGCGGCCGCCACCGAAACACCATCCGAGCCCTTGACACGTTTGGTGGCGTTGTTTTTCGAGCTCGGCTGTGAGAGAGAGGATATGGCGAGGATGATCGGGGGGTTGTTTAACGAGAAGGAAGATGAAGAGGGAGAAGATGAAGAGGGAGAAGATGAAGAGGGATTAGAGGAAGGACTGAAGGATGAGGAAGGACTGAAGGAGGATTTGAAGGTACTAAAGGATTTAGAACAATTGAACCTGAAGGCCCTGGATTTACTGAAAGAAGAACCACTGACCTTACTGAAAGACCTGGATTTAAAACAATTGAACTTACTGAAAGAACCACTGATCTCACTGAATTTAGAACAACTGAACTCACTGAATTTAAAACAACTAAACTCACTGGATTTAAAACAACTAAACCCACTGAATTTAGAACTAAACCCACTGAAATCCCTGGATCCTCATAAACTACATCCCGCTAATTCCATATCATCACACCTCAACATCCTCAACCATGCGCTTTCTGAACACCCCCACCATTCGCGGTTTGCGCTCTTTGACCAGACCGCCAGTTTCCCGTTCTCCAGTGCGCTCAAGCGGCGCTTTTCCGTCCACGCGTGGTTCAAGGTCAACATGTACTCGCGTGACCTCAACTTGTTTGAGCTCGCCGGTAACGACGACACCATCTCGTTGAAGGTGCGCTTGGTGGACTACACGCAGTTCATCGTCGAGGGACCGCGCGGAACTGTGCACACCTTCAACCAGCAGCCTCTCGATCCCAGTGCATACACACATTTCGTGCTCACATATGACAATTACTCGAACCTTTTGCTTTTCTTGAACGGCGAGTACTGCGAGCTGATCCCAAGCACTTTGGTGGGAAAGTATGTGCCGCAATGGACCAAGTTGTATGTGCACCACAACGAGCCGTTGAGCGTGCTAGCTAGCGAAGAGATCCTATTGAAGAACCTCACGGTCTTGAACACAAACTTGTCGCACGAGTGGGTGTATTTGCTCCACCAGTTGGGCACCGCGTACGTGTGGGACTGCAAGGAGTTCTCCGAAGACAACATCCGCAACTTGATGCATCAGCTCAGCCCAGCAGGCCTGGTTCTGGTTGAGAAGTACTGCTCGCCAGAGGCAATGGCAGGCAGTTTTGTTGCGGTGGTGGACATCAGTGGTTACTTTCAACAAGAGTGGAGGGAGCGAGAGGACGGCAGGAACGACAGGAGGGCCGACAGGGTATCGCCGTTTCATTGGTTCACGCCCCCACACCAGGCGTTGTATACGTTGGGCGGCGCGTCCTTGTTGTTGAGGTTGGTAGATAAGGCGATGGATGCGGGTGAGAACAGAAGGTTGATGAAAGTTAAGAGTTTACAGACAGGGCAAAAAACTTCAAAAACTCCTTCAACTATGACTTCAACACCTTCAACGCTGCTAAAACCTTCAACTATTCTGAAAAACCCCCAAACATCCTCTTCCTTCCTCCTTTCCTCCATTAACCTCCTCCTAATCACCCTCAACAACGACTGGCGCATGAGAAAAGAGTTCGAGAACATCAACGGATACGCCACTCTATCGCTTCTCCTTCTCCGCTACAAAAAGACGGTGGATCCCACCCTTTGTGGGATCTTTCCGCTTGTGCTATCGTTTTGCCTTGACCAAACCGACGATCTTTCCAGTGCGCTCATAGCAAACAGTGCGGCGTACCGCCTGTTGGTCCTCGACTTCGGGTTATGGTACGGCACTGAGGCCTTTGGAGAGCTCATGGAGCACTTTGAGACCTTGGCCCAGGGAAGGCACCTGGTGCACAACAGCACAGAGCTCTCGAAAATGAAGCTCTTGAAGAAGTTGATCCAGTTCTTGAAGGAAGTCCCAGACACTCTGGACGGGTTTTTGGGGCAGGTGGAGCTGACGGTGGCCAGTATTCTCCGTGCCGAGGGTCTGGTGGATGCGATCCGGTCGGTTCTGTTGTACGTGGTGTTTGCGATCTTCCCAGAGGGAGAAAGGAGGAAGTCGGAAAGGTTCAGAGGAAAAGTTGCCAGCATTGATGCTGTTTCCATCAAAAATACTGCTTCTATCAATGCTGCTAATGCTGCTAATGCTGCTAATGCTGCTTCTACCAATGCTGTTAATACTCCTTCTAACCATTTCAACAATGCTGCTTCTTCTATCCCCTTCAGCAATCCCTCCACTCCGTTTGCCCCCACCAATTCCACACCCCCCTTCGCTTCTCCTGAGATCGGAGTCGCGCTACTTCGTGCACTCACTACGGTTCTCTGCGACTCCAACTCGATCAAGACCCTCAAGAAGTTCTCGCGCTCCATCACTGTGCACTGGATTCTTCTTTTGTTGAGTTCCACGCACCGCGAGGTGGTTGTGTGTGCGGTGCGGCTCTTGAACCGGTTGTTGCGCGTGCTCGGGCCCCATGTCATCAAGCGCTTCTTCGAAGTCTCCCATGGATTGGACATCTTGACCCACTATCTATCGCATTGGTGGGCGGACGACGAGGTGTTGGGATTGGTTCTCACGGGTGCGTTGAAGGATGAGAAGAGGAGAGAAGGGGGAGAAAGAAGAGAAGGAAGGGAAAGAAGGGAAGAAAGGAGGGGAGAAGGAAGAGAAAGAAGGGAAGAACAACGAGAAAGTAGGGAAGAACAAAGAGAAATTAGGGAAGAACAAAGAGAAAGTAGGGAAGAACAAATACAAGATGATAGGGAAGAACCACAAAGCAAGACAGGCAAAACTAGAAATTCTACGTTTTCTAAAGAAACAACTCCGGAATTGCTTGGTCCTGCTCCTCCTGTTACCCCCACCCGCTTGTTTCCCTCCTTTTCACTTTCGTCAACTTCGCTCTCCGACCTCACCACACTTGTTTCTCCCAGCACCACTCTTTTCATCCCGGACTTTCTTGTCCTCTGCAACAACATGGTGCTCCTGCTGTTGCTTGAGTTGAGCGAGCGTGGTGGACGGTTGATGAGCAGCCCGAGTTCGCGCTCGTCCAACTATCAGGACGACTTGACCTTGAACGTGCTCCACCTATTGGGCATGTACACGCGGTTATGTGTTCAGAGTGGCGACAAGCCTCTTGGACTTTTTGAACCTCGGATGCTCGATGGACTCTTTGAAGTCATGGCGTACCTCCGGCTTGTCCAGTCGTGGAGCAGTCGTGAGTTTGAGCGCATCCACAAGGGGTTTGTTGAGATGGTGGTGGGCCTTTTCATTGCAAACTTTACGAAAACCGACCATTTCAATGCGGTGTTTGACTCTATGACACCGTTTTCGCGCCTTTTGGCCTTGGACACGATCTTCCCGGCGGTTTTCGAGCACATCAACGGGTTCGTGGGAGTGAGCAACTTCATCTTCAACGAGCGTGCATTTGTCCACTCGTGTGTGAATCTCATATCCAAGTACCTCGCGCAGTTCGTGAAAAAGGGCTATGCTGTCCTGGGCACGAAGATGGCGGTTCTCATTACCTCTGTGGTGCTGTTGATCGAGGTGGATGCCAGTGCGCTGAAGTCGCTCGCGGTGGAGCTCGGGCCTTTATTGATGGCGCAACAAGAGAGTTTTTTCCTGCTGGGTAGTTTGATCGACTTGGCCAATTTTCTCTTGTATCGCCAGGTGACGATTTTGGCGAGCTTATCGCTCGATGATCTCACGCGGCTCTTGAAGTTGCTTGTGAGGCGCTTTGTCGCGCTTGAGCAGAAGGAGCAAGTCGCATGTATGCCCGTTTTGTTCAATTTTGCGCGCAGTTGCGCACTTTCGCAACCACTTCCTTCACAAGGCGACATTATCATCGAGTGGTGTAACGACTTGACGACACGGAGTGATGACGATGCGCTCAAGCGGTTGAAGCGGATTCCAATTAAGGCTGTTGAGCGCCGCGAAGAGCCGAGGAACTCGAGAGAGTCCATTGCAGATATCATCCACGTTACTCTCCACAATGGCGGGTCGTTGGGTGTGATGGAGCAGCTGACACACACTGCGGCGTTTGTGCAGGACTGTGAGACTCTCAAGCGGCTGATTGTGGTTGGAGAAGTCGAAAAGGCGAACCGTGCAGTTCAGGACCGCACAGAAAACACCCAGTTCTTCATGTCCAACTACCAATTGTTGAAAATCGAGGTTGGGCGGTTGCTCGGAGAGGTTCCAAGTGCATATTCCTTGGACTATGTTGAGAATGACGATCGGATGAGATCGCGGTTGATTGTGGAGGACCAAATTCCGGAGTATGACAAGTTGTCGTATGGTGTAGAGGTTCCGAAAAAGAACGTGAAGGCGATTTCGAATTCTGCAAGATCGAATTCGATATCTTCAGATGCGCCCTTTTCGAAGGATCCTTTGGGACTTGCTCAGCTTGAGGAAGAGGAAAATATGGAGTCGCACGACGACAAGAACCGTAAGGTGTTACGCCTGCTTTATGTGGGCGACCAGATTCTTGCGCTTTGGAATGTCAGTCAAATCAACGGGTTGGTACCCGTGGAGCTGTTGATGATTTTGGGCACTCACTACTTGTACTTGATTGACAACTACTTTCATTGTGCCGATGGAAACGTGATTGACGTGAACAGTGCACCCGCAGAGTTCCGGGATCCAGTATTGCAATTAGTGAACAGCCAAGGAAGAAAAGACCAGAAGAGGGAAGATGGAAGAAAAGACCAGAAGAGGGAAGATGGAAGAAAAGATCAGAAGAGGGAAGATGAAGATGATCATAAACCCTCGTTCTCCAAGTCAAAACATCATACAAAAACATGGAGCTTGGAGCGGTTGAGCAGTATTCTGAGGAGGCATTTCCTCCTCCGTGATATTGCGGTGGAGATGTTCTTCAGTGACGGAGCATCGATTCTCTTGACGTGCCGAGACGGCAAGATCCGTGACCAGATCTACCATCGACTCGCGGGTTATGCCAAAGAGGGTGCAGAAGGTGTAGTTCTGGGTCTTTCCACGGCGTTCACGTCGAAGCTCGTACTGGCATTTGCGAGTACGTCGCCCATCACGGCCTATACCAAGAAGTGGAAAAGTGGACAAATCTCCAACTTTTATTACTTGATGGTGATTAACACGTTGGCGGGCCGTACCTTTAACGATCTCACACAGTATCCTGTGTTTCCGTGGGTGATTGCTGATTACACGAGCACGTCATTGGATTTGACCAACCCGCGCACATTCCGTGATTTGACGAAGCCAATGGGAGCACAGACCGCTAAACGTGCTGCGCAGTTCAAGGAGCGATTCGAGGTTCTCGCGAGTTTGGAGGATCCCGATGCCCCGGCATTCCACTATGGTACTCACTACTCGCTGGCGATGATTGTGACCAGCTTCTTGATCAGAGTGAAGCCGTATGTGCAATCGTACCTCCTTCTCCAAGGAGGCAAGTTTGACCATGCGGACCGGTTGTTTCTGCTGGTGGCACGTGCGTGGAAGTCTGCGAGCGAAGAGAACACCACAGATGTGCGTGAGCTCACGCCGGAGTTCTTTTACTTACCGGAAATGTTGACCAACTCCAACGAGTTTGAGTTTGGTAAGTCTCAGCTGGGACAAGTGGTGAACGACGTGGAGTTACCGCCATGGGCTCATGGCGACCCCAAACTCTTCATTCAGAAGAACAGGGAGGCTCTTGAGCTGCCATACGTAAGCGCCAACTTGCACCTGTGGATCGATTTGGTGTTTGGGCACAAACAGAGTGGAATAGAGCTGATCCATGCGTTGAATGTGTTCCACCATTTGTCATATAGCGGAGCTATCAATGTGGACAATATCCGCGATGAGATGGAGAAGCGCGCGGTGATTGGTGCGATCAACAACTTTGGGCAGACACCGATGCGGTTGTTTCTGAAGCCACATCCGTTGAAGGATGTGCTCAACGTCGCCAACTATTACATGGAAAAAGATGGACTGCCACTCACATGCGTGTTCCAGTCCAAGCTCAAGATGCCTATTGCACGCTTGGAGAAGAATGCCAAGGGCAAGTGGGTGGGTCGACCAGATTGTGTGAGTTCCAGCGACGGTATGTTGATCCGCAAGCGCAGCATAGGGGGTTCGTTGGTTGTCAACCAGACGCACTTTTTGGACGTGCACCTGACCAACATTACATGCATCGAGCCCATTGGTCAGAAGCGGTTTTTGAGTGCCTCTGCCGACGGTATCATCAACGCCTGGTGTTTTGACGGGTCGCTCCAGTTCGAGGGCGTGTTGCGTGGGCACTTCACTGCAGTCACGTACTTGGTGAGCGATCCGAGCTGGAAAGTTGGTGTGAGTGCAGATAAGGACGGGAGGATATTGGTGTGGGATTTGGCGAGGTTCAAGTATGTGCGGGAGATTACAAATGGGAAGGAGAAAGATTTGAATAATGACAAAGACTTGAATAATGACGAAGACTTGAAAGACATGAATAATAAAGACTTCAAAGATGATGACAACTTGAGAGACTTGAATAATGACGACTTCTTCCTGAACGATAATGACAACCTGAATGCTTTTGAACCCCCTTCGATTTCGCACATTTCGATTTCGCCGTCTGGGAGAATTGGAGTCATCTACTACCATCCTGAATACGACGAGCTTTGTGTGTTCACATTCAATGGAGAGATTGTGTTCAAGCAGAGGCTAGGCGACCGAGCGACGGCGTTTTCGTTTGGGCACAGCAACTCGCGGCATACGTACTGGAGCAACGAAACGTTTGCGGTTGGGTACGGCGACGAGGTGGAGGTGTGTGAGTTGGTTTCTAAGGAGGTTTGGGAGATCAGGCGGATCGACAGACTTGCACTCCATGGTGAGATCACGGTTGTGATGTTGCGCAATATCTCAGAGGTGGATATGGAGGATAAGTTGTTGAGAGGAAGTTTGGAGGTGATTGTGGGGGATTCCTTGGGGATGGTTTATACGGGGAGGGTATAGAGAAAATAGAGATAGTGGAGGTGTAAAATAGATTTATTGTAATGGTAGTGTTGGCATTTTTATGGTGTTTCTATAGTATTTCTATGATATTTCTATGGTATTTCTATGTTATTTCTAAGGAGAGCGTTTTCTGTGGTCTTTACTATTTCGGCATTTTCAATGGTTTTTTATGGCATTTCTAGCATCTCTACATCTTTGAACCCTTCATAGTATGATTTTGAAAAAGTTGAAATATCTGTATATAATATACAAACGTACACATTCACCATTTAGATCCTCACCTTACATCAATGTCTTTCCTGTCATTTTGACACGGCTGATCTGCACTTTTCAGTTTGTGTCTTACCCCACAAAAACTGGAAAACAGACATTGAGAACACTTGAGCAACTCAAAGACTGTTTTCATCAAGTAACATTGTGGAAATTCACAAGTAATCTTGTCAGCCTCTATCAATTTTTCACTACTCATCTCGTGAGATCAAATTGACTACTGCATGAGATGAGCAAAGGTCTAATTATACAATGGAGACAATTTAAAAGACCTATAGAGCTCTTGATAATAGAGCCTCCTTAAAATGCGATCAGCATAGATGTACCTTGAATATAGATTCGCCTGGGCTATACCTTTTTTATAGATTCACCTGGGTTAGATCCAACCTCACCATTATTACTCATAATTTTCCATACCATTCTCATAACCTTTTTCATCGGGTTCTCAATCCCGCTCTTGTACTTAAACCACGCAATTTCCTCTCTTTCTCGCTATGGAACACGAACTCGATGTGCTCAGACGTGTGCAACCGGCTTACCAGCCAAACACTCCCGACACAGAGATAGGCAACCCCCTCCAATTCCAGCCAATCACCTCAGAAGCCACACTGAACGGCGATGATGATGACCCACCTGCCACAATTCTCGATGTTCCTGCTCTGGAGTTCCCCGATGGGGGCCTCAAGGCGTACTTGGTGGTGTTGGGATCATTTTTGGGACTCATTGCGAACTTTGGTATCCTCAATGCCATTGGTGCGATCCAAGCATATGTCTCTACCCACCAGTTGAAGAATGTACAGGCATCCACAGTATCATGGATCTTCTCGATCTACATGTTTCTTACGTTCCTGACCTCGATCTTTGTTGGTCCGGTCTTTGATAGAGCAGGTCCCTTTTACCTCCTCACTGCGGGATGCGTCCTCATTCTGGCAGGCTTTATGGGGTTGAGTGAGAGCTCGCAAATCTACCAGTTCATTTTGTCACTTTCCGTTTGTGTGGCAATCGGAAACGCCCTTTGCATCACCCCGCTCGTCGGAGTTATCAACCATTGGTTCCTTCTGAAGCGTGGCGCGGCTTTAGGCACTGCAACTCTCGGAGGTTCCGTCGGGGGTATCATCATCCCATTGCTTTTAAGAGCCTTGTACCCAAAGTTGGGCTATCCTTGGGCAATGCGCATATTGGGATTCCTCTGTATGGGATGTATGATGATTGCGGTTGTTCTCAGTAGAGGTCGTCTTCAGAATGAAACTAAAGACCAGTTGAAGAAATCGAGCTCTGGAGCGATCTTCTCATTCTCATGGTTCAGTGACCTCAAAGACCTCAAGTTTGCGTTTTTGACCGTGGGGTTGCTTTTGACAGAACTTTGTCTCTTATCAATTTCTACTTACTTCCCCACATATGCCATTGCTTACGGCATGTCGGAGTCGCTGTCGTACCTTCTCGTGACGATCTTCAACCTGACGGGTATCGTGGGACGCCTTCTCCCAGGCTATCTTTCCGACCATCTCGGGCGGTTTAACGTGATGGTGATTATGATGTTTGGAGTGTGTCTACTGGTGTTTTTGATCTGGCTTCCGTTTGGTGCGCACCACGGAGCGCTCTATGCGTTCGCAGCCATCTGTGGTTTTTTCACGGCGCTGATCTTCAGCTTGACACCCGCATGCTTGGGCCAGATCACTCCAACGAACAAGTTTGGACAGAGATACGGCGTGATGTACTTTTTTGCTAGTATTGCCAATTTGTTCGGTATCCCCATGGGAGCAGCGATCATTGGCGACGGTAGCAGGCACAATTACACGTTGTTTGCGATGATGGTGGGGTTGTTGGCTATCGCGGGAACCTTTTGCTGGGCCGCAGCGAGGTTTTGTATTGTTGGTATGAAGGTGAATGTGAGGGTATAAAGCACTTCTGAGCGATAGCGAAGACGTGCAGAGCAAGTGATAGAATCATATCTGAGCGATAGCCAAGATGTGCAGTGCAAGTGATAGAAGCATATCTGAGCGATAGCGAAGATGTGCAGTGCAAGTGATAGAAGCATATCTGAGCGATAGCGAAGATGTGCAGTAGTGGTAAGATATCGCTCAGATATGCAGTGGGAAGTGATAGAGCATATCTGAGTGTAGCGAAGATTTGCAAGTTGTCAGTAATAGAGTTGATAAATGGTATAGGAATGTATAAAGAATGATAAAGAGGAAGAATGTAGTAGTCTGGATGTCGGGTGAAAATTTACATTGTTTTTTTGGGTGCAAAATCTGTTCCAAATAAAATGTTAGCCAAATTAGTGCACTAAAAAATGACATTGTACTACAAAAATGACAAGTTGATAAAGTGTAGCCTTTCACTATAAATATGCAGTCTCTCACTATAAATGTGAAGTCTTTCACTATAAATCTCCATTTGTCCTATAAACTTAAAGTCCAATTGAAGTCCTCTAAACTTGAAGCCCAATTGGATCTTCTACTCCACTGAATACTCTCTAGAGTACTACATTTTCTATTGTCTTCTCTGATCATTAGCTGGAATTTTACCTCCTCTTCCTCAACTCACCATCTTCTCTCTTCTCAATCTTCTTAATCCTCTCCTCTTCCTCTTCCCTCACCTGCTTGTCGATTTCGTCCTGGTAGCTTCCATCACGCAACTGCTCCGCAAGCTCCGGGTTGAACCACGCGAGTATGGTTGGTGCCACTGCAATGCCCATCATCAACATGAAGACGAACGTGTACAATGTGTTTTTGAAGATGAACCCAAACGGACTGTTCAACACCATATCTCCAAGAGAACCCTGTGAAATCACGTAAAACTGCTTGAGGTCCTGGTACGGAATTTCCAACACAGTGACCTTGTCTTCTCCCACGAAAATCCCCTCGTCTGTCACAGAAAAGTCGTGGTCCTCCTGCTCGAGCGCAAAATCGTACGAGTGCACCTTTAATGTGTAGTTTCCTGGAACCAAGTCGTCGATCTTGAACGTGTAGTCCTCCTTGAGAAGAATGCGCTCGTCAGAACCTTTCAAAAGAATGTCGAACCTCAGCTGGTACGAATTGCCGTTGATGAGCGTGTGCTTGCTGTCGTAAAGCTCGTTGATCTGGTCAGGAACTCCCGATATCTGGCCAAGGAGCGCGAATGCTGATGCGCATGTTGCAAAAAGTATAGTGGGGAGCATGTTAATCGATGGATTGTAGATATGGTAATGCTTTATGATGGATAATGCTTTTCTGTAAGATGGATTGTATGAATATGTATTCTGGACAATATCTCAATATGATGATGATGATGATGGAGTGTCAATTAGTGGACTCTTTCTGATCTCTCAATTACTTTGTAATAATTATCGTAATGGTAAGTATCGTAAAAGTTAATAGTAATTAATGGTAATAGTAATAGTAATAGTAACAGTAATCGTAACGATTCTTACTGATAAAACCTTACAACCAATTTACTGGAACCGTTGATTTTCGGTTACCCGGCCACACCAAAGTATTTATTGGGCGCGCCAGAAAATTTTAAAACCATATTGTACATGTGTGGGTATTATTGTAGGGCGATGGTTCTGCCTCGGCACTTCCACGATTGTCGCTCTCTACAACCCACTCTAGAGTAAACTACACGCAAGTGTAGTCACGGATTAATAGGGCATCCTCAGGGGCTCTGATTTTGAGGCGTCGTTGGGGTTAATTCACCGCGATGTGGATGGTCATAGTCAGTCTTGTTGGTGCATTCTAGCGTTCAAACAGAAGGAGTATAAGAGAAGAAGTATAAAAGAAGGAGTATAAGAGAAGAAGGATAAATGAAGGAGTAAAAGGGAAGAAGAGGGTAATAGAAGGAAAAGAAGGAGTATAAGAAGGATAGAAAAGATAAGAGGAGAGGCAAGGAGTAGAGAATAAGTCGTAGATGACGTAAATGGTACTTAAAATAGACTCAGGCTGTGCCATTCAGGCTGTGGTGTCATTCATCGTGTTTGACGGAATACGATGGAATACGGAGTTTGATAGGATTCGCTGTCTAATTATAACTTGACACTGCCACGATCGGCACGGCGTAAAGCGTGGAAATTGCTATCGTAGATAACCTAGATGAAAGTGATATCCACGGAAACGAATAACACCAGAAAGAATTCATAACGTTCAGACGATCAAATGTAACTTTACATTGTGAATGTGCTTTTTGTACATTAACCTGAAAAATGTAACCAGATTAATAGTTTGAAAGTAGAACCTTAACGAAATCCACAAATTTTCAGTCTTTTTCTCATCCTACATCATACTTTCTCTTCTTTTTTGTATTCATAAATACCTTCTCTATCATTCTTTTCTATCTTCCTTTATAACTTCTCTTTTACCTTTTCTTCCTTTCTAACTTCTCTTTACCTTTTCTTCCTTTCTAACTTCTCTTTACCTTTTCTTCCTTTCTAACTTCTCTTTACCTTTTCTTTCTATCATTCTATTCATATGCACTCTATATCGTAGCTCATTATTCTTCATTTGCAACCCCGATGATCCCCCTCATCCGCTCCCGCTCGTCGTCCCCGTATATCATCAATCGCCTCGTCCTAGGCCCGTGCTTTCTTGGTCCTCCCCGGTAAAACATTCCCAGCGAAAACCTCCGGTGGAACCGCTCGTGTATATACGCGCAATGCTGCTCAGGCCCTCCCGCGCACCCCTCTTGGCTCACAAAGTCCTTGAACGGGCGCCTCAGTGGAATAATCAGACCCTCAATGTCCAACTCCACGCGCTCGCACTTGTTCTCCCCCTCGTAAGCATATAACTCACCCTCCATCCAGAGAAGGTCCGGCATCTCCTTGTTGTCGGTAAAGTACGACACGTGCGAGCCACACGCCAGGTTCACACGGTACTCCTTGTTGATGCGGCCCAGGATTCCTGGGTATAATGTGTTGACCTCGTACTCGCGCCCCGACAAGTAGCTCAGGAGCCACAAGTGGTCGCGCGAGTCCGGAAACTCGTGCTCCCATAACTGGATCGTGAGAAGGATCATAATCAGCGTCATCTGCGCACGCTTGTCAAACACAAACACCGAGTTTGTGAGAGGCTTCGTGTGTCTGCGGAAATCGAGGTCGTACCCAGATCCATCTCCAGCAGGATCGTGGGGTGGGTGGTGTGGTGGCGGAGGTCCGGCTCTATTGAGGCGCACATTGGACGCTCCATGGTCGTACCACGGCTTGTCGCGGCCCCATTGAGGACGGTGTCCGGAGATTCCTCTCTGAGGACCCTTTTTCCACGGAGCCGACGATAAGGAGTTGCGAGAGTCGCCAGTATTCGAGTTACCAGAGTCACCGTTATCTTTACCAGAGTCACCGTTATCTTTACCTTCATCGCCATTACCTTTACCTTCATCTTTTCTGTTTTTCTTCAGCTGGTCCTCCAAGGCCGACGGGAGCAACAGCTCGTAGAAGTGCTTCGCCTCGTAGGAGAGGCCGCGGCGAAGCGTCTTGATGTCGCGGAAGTAGTATGCTTCGGAGCCGCGCAAGTCCGCGAGGTCGAGAACCGCCTTGGGCTTTTCAAACGGCACCACGGACGGCGACAAGTACACAAATCTGTCCCAGATGGCAAACACCGAGGACGCAATATGAATGGGTGCTTTTGGGTCGATAGCACCGTCGATGTTGGAAAACACAACATTAAACGGATAAGATCCTCTGAGAGTCGCAGTGTCGACATTGTGGTGGACGATCTGTACAGGCAAGTCGTTGCCGATCTTTGCGAGCACGCGGAGTAGACGTCTCGCGTGGTGGACGGCCGACGAGTCGACTCCCACGACAATTCCAACCGGACCAGCGGTGGAAAGGACGATGGACGAGAGCGAATCGGCATTGGTATCAATTGAGTCGATGTTTTCACGAAGTGACGTGAGTGATCTTTTAGTAGGTGAGTCGAGCTTCTTTAAGTCGGTTTCGTGCAAGTCCTTTTCTTCTTTCTCTTCCTCCTCTATCTTCTCTTCCTTCTCTATCTTCCCTCCCTTCTCTATCTTCTCTTTCTCTATTTCTTCACTTGGGAAAAGCTCGTGTGCGGGTACTTTACCCAGCATAAACGGCACGACACGGCGCCAATCAAAAGGTCCGCGCGAGTGATCTTTCTTGGTGTTTGAGTTTTCAGTAGACTCCTCGGTCTCTTTATCATTCACTTCATCTTCCTTCACTTCATCTTCCTTCACTTCATCTTCCTTCTTCACTTCCTCATTATCTCTCTTATCAACCCTGCCAACATAGCAATCACTGTACAACCTCAAGTTGACCATGGCCGCCTTGATGTGGTCGGAGTCTCTTCCGATGGTGTGGGCCACGTTCCAATCAGGAGCCAACTCGTCCAAGAGCCTGAAGTGCACTTCACAGAGATCGCCTTTGGAGTTCGGGTACATGGCATGTAGCCTCGTGTATAGGTCGTGGGATACTGTGCCGGAGAGGGCTATACTCAGCACCTCCCACACGAGAAACATGAGCACGGCGGCACCCACCGCTAGCGTGATCCGTTTAGAAAGCATCGAGCGCTTGGTGGGAGCAGACTGAGGGATTTTCCGGCCTTTATATCAAAGGCACTTCAAAAAGCCTTTAAAATTTCTTTTTGGCCCCGTGGGCTTAGTGCACCAAACCGTCCACGAGTGCTGCCTCGAGTTCGTTCCTGCGCGCACAGGGAGATCCATCGCCCAAAGGCCCATTCCGGCCGTTTCTGTGCCGTTATGCGCTGGAGTCGCCGTGGGTCTGGGCACTGCCCCGTTGCCTTCCAGCTAATCAGCCTCTTCTAAGCCTGCGTTATATTTAGCCACGAGGCGTAGCGACCCCACAAAGGGTACGATCGGAAGGAAGACGGTAAGGAAGAGAAGGGGAAGGGGAAGGGAAGGAATGAAGGAAGGAAGGAAGGAAGGGTATAGGTGAGTTTGTGGATGTAATGATAGGATCGCTACTGTCTTTGTATCTCTTGGCACTCGTATAATGTTCTGTTGTGTCAAGGCGTAATTTGCTCAATGGTGTCACTATTGTGTAATTTTACGGTGTCACACGAGGAAACAAAGAGAAATGAGTGAGGGTAATATTGATAATAGTAGATGGGGACATCATATAGGGACATATGGATCATATAGGGATCATAGAGGGATCATAGAGGGATCGTACTATTCATCACTTTCATTAACATTCACTAATATTCATTTGTTCTATAATATTCACAATTTTCATTATAATAATCTCTTTAATTAGTCCGTCATACCATCACTATATTGCTCGTGGATACGGCTTAAGCCACCGCCCTCTGTCGTTATCGGGATCACTTGTGCGAAGTTTATTTTATCTTCGCTGATACCACGTGGATGAGAACGAGGAGCAGCTATAACAAAGAGGAACATAGAGGAACAAAGAGGAACATAGAGGAACACCAAGAGGAACACCAAGAGTGACGATGAGGAATGATAGGGATAAATAGGAATAGGTCTGTCTGTTGCAAGCATTTTGGGTGGATGCAGTTTCTCGTCTTTTTGAGGGCCCCTACTGCTGATTTACGACGCGCATCGTAAAAATTGTGGCACGTTCTCAGGCGTGTTTGCCGTGCGCAGGGTCCGCACTTCGACCCCACAGCGAAGAGGATAGGAATGAATGTGGAGGAAGGTGAGAGTTAAAGAGTTAAAGAGTTGATAGTTAAAGGTTGATAAAAGAGTGATTTATGAAAGAATTGATGAAATAGTTGATGAAGTGATTTTTAGAAGAGTGTTCTTGGTGAAACTTTATATTGGATGCGGATGACGAATCGAAGTTAATAAGGCAGGAGTCATGCATCGACGACCTTTAATTTCATTCGTCAGGAGTAGTAGAGACGATGGAGGGGGAGGGAGAGCGAGTAGGGAGAGCGAGTGAGAGGGAGAGCGAGTAGGGAGAGCGAGTGAGAGGGAGAGGGAGTAGGGGGAAGTAGGAGGTTGTAGAAGTAAAGAATAAAGGCAATAAGCGATAGAAATCATAAGAGGAGCAATGAGATGGTGTTAGAGTGTGTGGTTGTGGATGTCCTGATATGGCATATTACATGCTACTGGATATGGTAAAATTACTAGACTGACCAGGCTAATGTGGCAATTAGGCTAATGTTGCTGAAATTTCAACTATGGTATGTTTACTGTCCACAGATCCCATTTTCATCTTGGGTGTTGTTGACTCAGGAATTATAATTGACTGATTTCCTTGACTCTTTTAACGGAGTCACACAAGGAAAAGGATAGTGATAATGATTTTGAAGGAGAAGATTTTGAATGGAATTGTAGTTGAATGAGAATGTAGTTGAATGAGGATGTGGTTGAGTGAGAATGGTAGTTTAATGAGTAGTTGATGAGAATGTCAGTTTAATGAGTAGTTGATGAGAATGTTAATTTAGTGGTAGTTGAATGAGTAGTTGAAGGAGAATGTCAGCTTAATGATAATGATAGTTGAATGAATGATAGTTCAATATACTTTGAATGACAATGATAGTTCAATGATAATACTTTTGATAATGATAGTTGAATGAATGATAGTTCAATGGCAATACTTTTGATAGTTGAATGGTAATGATAATGATGCCTGTGTAATTATGGTGGTAGCTATAATGAATGGTAAAACAGTACCCAAATTGTGGAAGTATTGATTCCACTATTCAACTTCCTCTAATTCACACTACTCCTCTCGTTTCACGCTTTCCTAAACTTACACCCTCTTCACTACATCCTCAATAATAACCCTTCTCGCCTTTACTTTCAATCTCACTATTTTTCACTCCTTTTCACCTTCACCTCTTCAGTCTTTACCCTTTACTCCTTTTAGTCCTCCCCTTTGTACCCGCCTCTTTACCCTTCCTACCTCTTCACCCTTATTACCCTTCCTACCTCAGTATCACCTCATTACCTCGCCTTACCACCCCAGGTCACATTTCCAGTTCACATTTCCGTGGTGTTGAATTTGGAAGAATGGCAATGATGAGGACAATTATAGACGGTAGGGCAGGACATTGAGAAACGGTAATAGGGCAGGGCATTGAGAAACGGTAATAGGGCAGGACGTTAATAAACGTAATTGAACGTTAATAAACGTAATTGAACATTAATAGACGGCATTTTTAACGGCAGTTGAGGATAATTAACGGCAATTGAGGACTTTTATAAACGACAAATAAACGATATGAATAACGGCAATTATTCACCATCATATAATCGTTTAACAGCAATTGACGGCAGTTGATAACCAATATTCACAACCAACACTACTAACCCTCATCCTACAAACCTACAAACCCTCCTACTAACCTTCATCCTCCCTATTCATAACCCACTCCCCTCCCCTACGGCACCTCCAAACGAGGCGGTTGCGAACCACGAACGGCTTTGATACCGTGAATACTTGACGTTTTTGCAAATGGTCATGAATGGGTGCAATTCCGTATCAGCTTAAAATGTCGGAAAAAGTCACCATTTCTGAGCGAAGCGAAGAAGTGATAAAAACTCACTGAACTCCTGAACTCAATTAGACTCATCTGTACCCCTAAACTCATATAAATTCATCTGTACTCCTCAACTCATCTACTCCTCAACTCCCTCCTCAACCCTTATACCTCACCTTTCTCCTCATACAAACTCACCTTTCTCCTCAACTCATCCAATTCCCCCCACCTCGTCTAGCACGTGCATTTTAAAGCTTTGAAACACGGGGTATTTGGTTATTTGCTCTCCGACAAAAATAGCTAGACTGACGGCTTCACGTGATGTCCTCAATATACTTTTCTAGTGAAGTTGTTCTTTGTTCTGCAAGGGCCAGGAGTGGCCTGATTGTATGTTTGATCTTTCCATGCCCTTTTTATTTTCCTTGCATTCACCTTACCCTCGTATTTTCTACTTTTACATTTTGACTTTCCTTGAAACTTTATCCACTATACACGCTGTGCTTGGTGGAAATCTCCGAGCGTGCCCCTCCTCCTCGTTAGCTAACGTAACTTAAACAACTCATCTAGTCGTAACTTTTGCACCCCGCCCGGTCTCCTTAAAGCTAAAGTCAAACATAAGACAAGTACAAGGTAAGTCAAACATGAGACAATTACAAGGCAATTCAAGACAAATACAATTCAAATGTAAGACAAATACAATTCAAATACAAGACAACTCAAATACTATTCAATACATCTCAATGCTACCCAACTAACATTTCGTTATTTTGTCATGATGACTATATATTTTCAAAGGATATTTTCCGGGTTATGAAACTGATTTTGTGGCCCGTGATGAGCATCAATGAACCGAGGATGAATTGCTTGACGATGACAAGGTGAAACATTTAGTAACTTGTTAAGCGACCGTTTGAAACTGGGAATGGATTATTTCCAGACACCTTGCAGTATTTCCACTCGCCTGCGCGTTAAGGTTCTGCCCGTACTTTTGCGATCTGGACAAGCCCTGCTGAAACACGGTTGGGCATCTCTTGCAGACTCGTAGCAACCAACGGGGCCGAAACGGTGTTTGGCCCACGCACCAGCTCTGGAATCTTCATCTGTCTAAAACCTAGATTGGATCGGGAATGAGGTAATGGAAAAGAGGAAAGCGGAAGAGTAGGAGGACTGGAGAGGAAGCTGAAAGCTGGAGAGGAAGCTGAAAGGCAGCTGCAAAAGTATAGAAAAGATCAGTAAAAAGTAATCCCGAATACCTGATACACCTGCTGGGAGTCCAAAATCCTGTCACAGCTATAAATAGCTAGAGGTGATTGGTGCAATTAATGATGTTTGTTGTGAAATAGGAAGATTTGGGAGGTGGTAAGGATAAAGGTGATAAAGGTGATAAAGGTGATTAAGGCGTGACAAAGGCGGTGGTAAAGGCGGTGGTAAAAACGGTGGTAAAGGCGGTGATAAAAACGGTGATCTGAGATGTAGCGATGATACGGTCAGAACAGTGTCACCAAATGTCACAATTGCTCTAGACATTTTCTAAATACTCTCAATCCTGTCTTTCAATTACTTCCTCTCAACCACCTGCCCTTTTAACCTCTCACTGTCTGTCATTCCTAATTGATCTCCATCTTTACTGCGTTAGGTCATCATTACTGGTGACTTCCCAACTGGGAATAGTAAATACCAAGCTGGGATCGGAGTCTTTGTCTTTATCCGCTTTGTTGTAAAAATAGCTTTTGCTTTGTTCCTTTGTTTTTGATAGAATTTTAATTGTAATTTTGCAACAAATTTTGCAGCACCAAATGGATACGAGATCAGAAGGATAAGCAGTAGGGTAGGGGAAAGAAAGGATAACAAGGAGCATCTATAAGGGGCGTCTATAAGGAACATCTATAAGGAGCACCTATAAGGAACATCTATAAGGAGCATCTATACGGAACATCTATGAGAACATCTACAATGAACACCTATAAGGAACACCAATGAACACTAATGAACACTAATGAACACCTACAATAAACACCAATTAACACCAATGAACACCTGCAACTGACAAGAATAAACTATTGAGACATCGAATGACAACATGTAGGGTTTCATGTTACATCAGTTTCATCAACACTTTACTAATTCCCTATTCCCATTACATTCCCCTTTAAACTCCTTATTGTACTAATTTTCTCAACTACCAATAACTCCGAAATCTTCAACAATACCTCCACCATTCCAGGTTTAGACTTTCATGCGTCTCCATTTGTCACTAAGGCTTCTCTGTACGAGGCTGCCTGACGTCTTTGTTCAAAGTGTTCTTGTGTAAAAGTGGCCTCATCAGTGCAAACCATTGCTCAAAACGGGTTCTAGAGGTTCGAGGTCCAGGCTTGTCTTAGGGGGTAATCGAAAAGGGGTGGAATGATGACTCAACAAGGAGTAAGGTTGATTAGCAAAGTTGTGATTATCAGTATCGAATGATTATCAATAATCATGAATTGCAATGATATCACCAATATTAATTATTGAAGTTATTGAATATTGCAACCATTTTTATCATTTTTATTACCATCATTTTTTACTGCAATTTTTATAATTTTGCAATCATTTATCACCTTTTCTACTCTACTCCGCTATTTCATTTATTCACCTTATTCAAGAACTATCCTCATATATCCTCACCCTCTCCTCATATATCCTATCCATACTCTCTTCTCGCATTAATACAATTAACTAAATACTCATCTATGCTGCTGGACGGGGCTAGTAGAAAGCCTCCTGCTGCTCGTAGTCGAACTGAGCGCCAGCGCTCGCTCCGAAGTCTCCCTGGTATCCGCCGCTCAACGGCAGTAACTTTTCGACATCGCTGTAGAACATTTGACCCTGATGCATTTGTTGGTATTGCTGGTATTGTTGTTGTTGCTGCTGCTGCTGTTGCTGCTGCTGCTGTTGCTGTTGCATCTTCTGCATCTGCAAGAATTGCTGGTACTGCTCCTGCTGAATCTGGATGATCTGCTGGTTGTGGCTCTGGACCTGTTGTTGTCTCAATGCTTTTTGACGACATGCGTTGCAATTTTTCAGCTTACCGTTACGGCGAGGCATGTATCTGTATCCTGGGTACCTCTTTGCGTGGTTCTTCTTCTCGTCCTCGGCAAGTGTGTTCCAGTGCTCCTTCTCCTCCGCGGAAAGTGCACGCCAGCGTCTTCCGAGCTCACGTGAGACCTCCGGGTTGGTGCGTGCAACACCACCCTCTGCGAGAACCGACTGGTGGTACTTTTGTCTGAAGAGTATGAAGGCGTTGCGTGGGCGTGGAATCCTGTTGGCATTCAGCTTACAGATGCACTTCTCAGGAGACCCAGCAGCCATGTTGGGCAGAGTCATAACTGGAACCAGCAGCATCGATGGAGCATTCATCGTTGCAATCTGCGGGACCTGCGTCAACTGAGATATCTGCGACATCTGCGACATCTGCTGCTGCGACATCTGCTGCTGCTGTTGTTGCTGCGACATCTGTTGCTGCTGCTGCTGCGACATTGGCATCTGCGACATTACGTTAGTAACAACTCCCGAAGGGCCAGAGACAGAACCAGAGACCTGGACACCGACCATGGTGGTGTATGCGTTGCCATACTGACCATTGAACTGGGCCACAGGAGTGTTGTTGGCCAGCAGGGCCTGCAGCAGCAGCAGCTGGTGCAGGAAGACGTCGTGGTGCTGGTACTTGGGATCATAGACGGAATTGGGCATGCTTGGTGAGGCCTGGTTGGGGTATTCAGAAGGCATTATCTGGGCCAACAGCGGCAAAGTGTGCTTGTGGTCTTCGGGCATGTAGTAGACGGCGGTTGACATCAGTGTGGTGGAGTCAAAATGTAAGAGGGGATGTAGTTGGGAATGATGAAGATGTGTGACGATGATGAGAAGATGTCTCTTGAAGATGAGAAGATGCCTTTTTGTAGATGAAAGTTCTCACAGGACCTTTTACCAGCCAAACAGATCCAGAGATTCCAGCCTTATATATGTAGCCTTTATCGGTCCATAACGAGCGATTATTTAAAAACGCAAATTTTCGGTGGTTTTGTGGTATTTGCGCTTGCGGACACTGCGCTCAAAGACACCTGCGGTGAAAAAATAAAGTAAAATCGTTATGATAATACGCACCCGCGTGTACGCAAAATAGACCAGGACCCATGTGTCACAAAAGCACTGGAGGTCCCGATTAACTTGTTGTCCACCTCTTGCCAGATTCACGCGCCTGACAGTTGCTGGCCCAGGAAAAACCTCTGTGAAGTTAACAAGCCTCTCTGCACATAAGCCATTGTTTGCTCTTCGCAATCTATTGTTTATTGTCATCAATCCCGACTAAAGTTGGGTTTGCCAGACTGCAGGTAGCATAATACCTTAAAGCGGGCGTGTATACAAACCCTCCAAATCGTCAGCCGCTGTGCAGATATTTTGCTGCTGTGTTTTTGCAGCAGGACAGCCTATATTTGCTTCTGTGTAGTGGCGGTCGTGTTGTACCTACATTCCTGTCAAGCCTGCTGACGATCCACTGGAAGTTTGGACAACTGGACTTTAGAGTGACTGTTGTGCATGATCTGCATAGCAAATAGTAGAACAAATGTACAAAAGATGCAAATACAAAGAAGCAAAATATATTCCTGGAGTTTAGCTATATCCTGTTAACAGAAATGTTGTCAACTTGTTCTAGATGCCCATAGATAATGGAATATCTCCACACCTTTTCTAAAAATTTCTGGTCCATCGTCCTGGTCCATCCTTATCCATCCCGTCCTTATCCTCCATCCCTTATCCCATTCCGGATATGCTTTTTAGTGCTGACATCATAACGATCCTCGGATTGGTTCACTTCGTAGCTGCCCAGGTACGAACCCTGTGCAGTGTTTATCCGCGCTGCGCTCGCATGTGAAAATGTAAAGGCGGCGGTGAGATCTTTGAAGGTTTCCGTTTGAGGAAGGTCCAGGCCATGTGGATAACAAAGCTGTCTCGAGCCATTCCGGGCAATTGTCCGGAGAAGACAGAGAGCTGGGGGAGGTTCAGTTGATTGTCCGAGGTGGGAGGGACGCAATGAATGCAAAGTCAGAGTGTTCGCAACCTCGGCAGTACGACTGAAACATCAAGGGCTCATGAGCAATATTTTTTCGCACCAGCAGAGACGTTAACAACTGCGCAACGTGATGAGGAGTGATGGATAAAGGTGGAGCTTGTAAAAGTGGTGAGTATAAAGGAGAATCTAATAAAGGTGGATTTTGGAGACGATTACCGTATAGCGGTTGTTCTGGCGGGGATGCTTGTATTTTGGACCATTTCCGATTCCAGCATTTTCCCCTTTCTGTACCTTTTCAGAATGCGGTAGTAGGGCTGAATTAGGCAGCTGCCCAAATAGGCAGTTTTGCTTCTTAAAGCAGAAAGCTGCAATTTTTCTGTTTCCAGCTCAGGGGAACTGACACTAAGTGTGGTGGGATTTAAGCTTTAGAATCTATTGTGTAGGTGTGTCCGTCTGCATTTGTTCCTTCCACTGACCCATTTGGATGCGGCTTGTCCGTCAGGCGACCACAGCCGACCCAATCCTGATGACGCGTAGGAACCAAACCGAATTCCAAACGAAACGATACCATACCCAAAGGGTATCCAAACCGAAATTCACCGATAGGTCGGTTTGGAATTCCGCAAATGGGTCGATACTTTAAAGTACAAGGGATAGAAGATAGGGAACTACAACTGACGTGAAGTTTGAAATTTAGCATATACGAGTTCCAGAAACTGCCTACAGATGTCTTCTGGATGTATGTTCTTCCGTGCTCTTTCTACCTCTACTTTATCTTGTTCCTATTGTTCTGGTATCGTCTATGATCTTATCATCTGGCGTCATCGAGTTAGTCCGGCCGGACCATTTTTTCTCAAAAGGGATATAATAGAAGATGGTGATGAGCTATGATGTTAATACCATTAATTCCACCAAGACACTACAACCATCATTACTTACACACTGCTAGCATTAGTAATCATTACTTTTCATTACTCGTCATCACTTATCATTATAACCATTTCTACAACCACTTTTACCTTTTATTACGTATTCTTGTCTCACTCTGCCCAATTAAACTCAACTTTATTATACTGTATTCTCAATTCTTGCCCGATTCAATTGCCCGATTCAATTACCCAATTCTACTATCCAATCACTCAATTTTACTATTCAATTTTACTATTCAATTCCACTACCCAATTCCGCTACTCCACAGCAATTTCTGCTCACTTTATTGCTCACCTCCGGAAAATACTACTGTCAATACTATTGTCATACTGATAAAATACCACAATACATGCAGCCTCCATAATGACGCTGTTCCTCTTGAAATGGGCTCACTATTCTGGAAAATACTTCACCGTTTAAACTTCGGACCAACTCAGCCTTTTTGAAAACAAGTTATACTTTCAGCAAAGATATCTCCGCGCCGAGACATCATGAAGACGAGGAAGTGAGACTGGCTACTTGAGTTCTGCAATTGGAAGGATTTACTTGAAGAACTTTACTTGAAGAACTTTACTTGAAGAAATATCACTTGAAGGATTACTTGAAGAATTTCCACTGAATTACTACTTGAATTTGACTTACTTTTGCAATTTCAGCTAACCAAACAAGGTTTCGAATGTGATGAGGTAAATAAGCAATGGCGAGATTTCAGCAAATTTCAGAATCAATAAGCAAAGTTTAAGGAATGGTGTGCAAAATCATAGGAATATCCAAGTATAGGAACATCCAAATTTAAGGTATACGACTATCCAAATTTAAGGTAGGAGTATCCAAATTTAAGGTAGGAATATCCAAATTCAAGGTAGGAATATCCAAATTTAAGGTAGGAATATCCAAATTTAAGGTAGGAGTATCCAAATTTAAGGTATCAAAATCAACCATCATCGTATCACTTATAGCATCTCTTATAAGCTTTATCATTTTGTATGACAGGAGTTTGACTCAGGCGGTCAAAGTTAAACTCAATCATGAAAATGAATTCAATTCTTGCATCCTGGTGCTTTTACGAAATTTACGATATTGTTTCTAGATGAGTGTCCTGTTATTGCTTTGATTCTTCTGTTTTCTTGGATCGCATTGTGGTGATCTGTATCGTATTGTAGTGATATCGTATTCTCCTGTAGTTTTGTATCGTATTCTACATGTATCCTCGTCTTCCACATTCGTTCCTGTACCCAGAATTCTACTAACCAGCTCCCAACCGTGATTCGCGATCGTCAAGCAGTTTCTCCGCCCACCCGTCGTGCGTTTGTGGAAGAACGTGGAGCAGGAGGTTGATAACACAAAGTCCTTGAAGATGTCAAGTCTGACACTTCAAGACAACAGGACAAAGAGGCTCAAGCAAGACAGACCTAATAAAAAATTAGGCAAAATTCACTCAATAAAACACTCAATAAAACACTCTTGGAACAACACTCAATGGAACACTCAATGGATACAAAATCAATACATCACTCAATAGATACAAAATCAATACTCTCATACCTTTTCATCAACATTCATAATACTTCATTTGGACAACTTTGTGTTGTGATGACGTGTTGGACCTCCTGTTTGTGTAATTCAGCCGCTCCAAACGATAGCATTTCCTAATCGCGAATATCCAAGCAGCAGCGCATTTCTATTGTGGTTGTAGGGTCAGGGCCATTGTAGGCTATTGTTCGGCTATTGTCCTGCTCGAGATGTAGATTTGCGGGTAGAGATTTGCGGGTTGACAAGGTTTGCCGGTTGAGACGGAGATTTGCGGGTTGAAGATGTGCGATTTTGTGCAACTTCTATAGCCTCGGAATTGTAAACTGGGCGAAGTACATAGAATAGAACAGGGTACAGAAATTGGAGGAGTCAAAGAATTGTGGTACAAGTGAGGGAAGGTGGTACAAACGAAGCTAGTAGAGTTGGTACAAACTGGCACAAAGGTTGAGCAGGGGAACGTTTTCACAAGCCTGGGGAAATCCAAAAATACAGTTATGTGTATTTCACAAAATGCTTATATGTGGTACAAAAGTAGTCGAATTAACTCTTTTTAATTGCTATGTAATGTCCTTCTTATCTCCTTCAAACTCCATTAAATTAAACTCCCATCTCATCGTCTATTCATCTTCATCCTGGAAGTCTTCTTCTGATTTCATCTGAAACTCATCTTGATCATCTTTCACCCTCACCCTTCATCCCCTATGTACCTACCTTGACATCTGCCACAAACCCGCTCTAATCCTCTGCAATGTAAAGATCTAGCGACTCCTGGGTCATTCATTCGTCCGAAACAAGACCTTCGTCAACCTGCGCAGAAGGAGTACTGCCCGCTGTCTAAACATCGTACTGCACAAAGGTTGGTTTTTGGAATATGAGCCCTGCACCCTCTTTGATTTTTTAAAAGATCTAGATAATAAGATGAATAAGCGGCTGTGCGTTTTAGAGATACTCTTTGGACTTGGGGTTAATTTCAGGTGTAGTAAGGAAAGTCATCGAAGAACAGATAGGAGTAATCAAGGAAAGTGTGAAAATGTGAAAATGTGAAAGTGTGAAAGTTTAAAAGTGTAAACGCTCTTCCAAGTACTTCTACTCTTCTACAAATACTATCTCCTATCTTCTATTGTAGCATTCATCCGCTTTTTTGCATTCTCTATCTCATCACCCTTTGTACTTCTGTTTCAGCTGTCACCATTGATCGGACATGACGCTAATCTCCACGCAACACCGCAATACGGACGCAAAAAATACATCGAGGACCTGCTGGATTCGCTCGTTACCAGAGTATCTGCAAATTCCGGCATCTCCTCAAATGGGACACTTTCAGCAGGTACTTGGCAACAATGGCATGCGGTTATGATTTAGGAGCGATCGTCTACTCAGGGTTTAGAGGTTATGAAGTAATATTGTTCGATCGGGAAATATTGGGGGCAGACTCCGTGGGTAAGTAATGAAGGAAGGAATAAGAGAGTTGATGTTAGGAGAATGGTGACGAAATGGTGTTGTAAGCTGGTGAGCATGAGAATTTGGTGAGTAGTGTTGAAAAAACTGTGAGAATTTTGAGTATACTGTGAGAATTTTGAGTATGCTGTGAGAATTTTGGGTAAATTTGTCTCTAAGCATGTTTCTAATTGGAACTTGATCTAATTGTATGCCTTATTAGATTATGTCAAAGATAATCATCTTCATTATCTGTTTATTCTCTACATTCATTCTCTACCTCTAAATCGCCATCGCGACCTCGAAATCTGTTAGTTGAGATCTGTGGTTGGTTTTGAGATTTATTTTAGATGAGATTGGATTTAGATGAGATTTTTCACATTATTTCTTTTCTTCACATTCATCTTTTCTATTATATCTTATCTTCCTCAAACTCCCTCCTAGATTCCTCTTATCTTCCACTATCTTCCTCTCGTCGTATCTCCCCTTTCTATTATCCTCGTCGTTAATCTCTTCTGATCTTGTAGATCTCAGCCGTCCAACGCAGCGATCGTCCACAAAAGTCGTGCATTTTGAGCGTTTTGGGGATTACGGGATTACGGGGATTAGTGGGCGAAGTCGAACTTCAAAAATAGCAAAAATGATGAAAGTATAAGTGAACGTGAGTGGAGTTGGAGGGTGTAGGATGTGAGTGGAAGTGGAAGTGAGTGAAAGTATATGTGAATGTGAGTGAAGTGGAATAAGTAAAGGTATGTTCAGTCCAACCATCCTTCATCCTACATCCCCAACTCCACTCCATTTCTTCTTCTCATCCACTCCACACTTCCATTACGGCTATTTTTGATCATTCGCAGTTATTATTTTCCGCTATTGTGGAGTATTTTCAGCAGTGACGGTATTTTCAGCACTTGGGTGACGGGATTTTCGGACAAGGGTGCTCGTTTCCCTGAAAGGAAACCAGAGTCGGAAATGACCCGCCAGATCTTCGTCCATGGAATGTGATCTAATGTACAATCAAAAATATCCATCAGTCTGTAATCAGAAGTAATCAAATTATCGAAATTAAAGTTAACCTATAAATCTCAAGAACCGATTAAAACCTATAAGCTCTGCTATTTCTTATTCTTCTATTATACTGCTTCTATTCTACTGCTTCTATTCTACTACTTCTTCATACCTCTATTCTATTGCCTCTTCATACTCCACTCCACAACCTCTGGTGTCCCCCATAACCTCTATCTTCCATTTGTGGTTATTTCCAATTAAATTTTTTACCGTATGCATAATTCGGTTTCGACGTTTGTGGTAGTCGCTCGGGCTCATGATTCGTCCTGGAATAGCGAAAGGAACTACAGTACAAATCCGGAAATGACAACACCAGGCACGGCTAGCACGTTCAGGGACAACACACACCCACATCTGCTCAGCGGCAGCAAAACCCTTGCCCAGTTTCATCCCCTGTAATAATACGCATGTCGGAGATTGGCTAACAATAGAAGTGACGTATATAGTGATGAATGGCGAATACACGCACAGCGAGTTATTCAGCCTATTGTGGAGAACTGTTAGCGGTTGGTCTGGATTAACCTATTGCGGTGTGGGTTTTCGGAATGTAGATCTTTAACGTGTTTCTTGAAACATATGAAGTATTATTGGGACAATAGGAAGAAGTAGAAGAAGTGAAGAGATGTAGAGAAGTAGAAGAAGTGAAGAGATGTAGAGAAGGAGAGGAAGTGAAGAGATGTAGAGAAGGAGAAGGAAGAGAAGGAATTGAAGGAATTGAAGTAAGGGAAATAGAGAATGCATAAAAGCATCTCTGCTTATCTTTTTTGACAAATTATCGTATACTTCTGAAATACCAGTAGACCTGCCACTTTAAGAAATATCAAATCACGTCAACTATTATCACTATACCATCACTTTAACAGACGTCACCAAGAAATATCTTCATATTCTTGACGACCAATTGGGAATTACACGAACATCCCAATCAGGACAAAAAGGTTGCAATTTCACTCTCCACACTGCCAGATGCGTTCTCTCGGGAATGTCACTTTGTTCGAATATGCACATAAGTATTTCTTCCATAACGTCGCGAAGACCTACCTTATCTTAATTTGCGTTTCGTGTAGTCAAGCCTCGGTGAAGAATACTGTATTTACCCGAGATGACTGAACAGAACTGTATTTACCCGAGGTGACTGAGTTTCCGAATCAACCGACTTACCAGGAATCATCACCAACATTGAGCCCCTGCATATCCTAAAACAAGCACCTCTCAGGTTTACTTGTTGTCAGTATACTAGTTAGTCACGTGTGTACATGTATATAGTCACCTGTATAATACCATCACGTGTGCAATAGCATCACGTGTATAATACCGTCACGTGTCATATATCACCTGTCTATACATACTCTACTCAACCTCCTCCTGCATGTACAAAAGCCAACATGACAACAGAAGAGGTTGAGGTGGAGTTTCCGTACCCCACGTCGATCACCAAGACCGACTTCCGGACGTTTGACACGCTGAACATCGATGAGTTTCTCTTCACACAGCACCGATTCACACAACTCGACACGCTCGCCAACGAGCTTTCCACGCTCCTGAAGGAGCTCAACCAGACGCTTCTTGATTTGGTGAACAACGACTACGAAGACTACATCCGACTTGGAAAGTCCATCAACGAGGGTCTTTCGTTGATAGCAGGCATCCTGGGCGACCTCGCGCAATTCCGGTCCGACTTGGTGCTGTTCCGGGCCAAGCTCGACGATTCGCACAATCTCGTGGAGACGGCGTTGGAGAAGCGAAAAGAGATGATGTATGTGAAGACGCTCGCAAAGGTCAATCTCGTTTTGAACGACCAGGTCACCAGCTTCGAGGACGCTCTTTTGCTCGACGACTCCGAGAGAAAGCTTGAGACTTTGATAGGGCTCTTTCTTTCCATCGTGCATTTGTACAAGTTCTTGCAGAGCAGCAAGTACACCAATGTGTTTACGACCAAGTTCTTGAAGGACAAGGTGTCGCTGTTGAGGTACGAGTTCCACGACTGCGTGCAGGGCCAGCAATGGGACGGCAAGATGGGGATGTTGTTGGCGAATGCAAGGAAGATAATAGGGAGGGAGGAATATGAGAGGGTGTAAGGGAAGGAATAAAGATGGAGGAAGAAGTAAAAGGTGGAGGAAGGAATATATAAGGAAATGATAGAAGATGAAATAAAAGATGAAGGTATGGAAGGGAGAAGTAAAAGGGTAGTGTGAATAATATGTAGATGGATATTGATTATATTGATGACATCAAGATATTGGTGGTATTAATGATATCAAGATATTGTGATATTGATGTTTTTATGTTTAATCAATTAGGTAAATATCATACTATAGGAAATCTAAGATTTATAGAGATATCTATGATAAATATTCATCTAAGTTGTATAGAGCCTCCACTTTTTGCAACTTTTCATACAATTTTGAAAAATTCAACAAAATCTACCAGAACAACAGATGAGTTAGTAAAGTAACTCTAATAGAACATCACGAGAAGACCCTCATCCTCTTTAAGTATTCCTTCCTCATTCTTATCCTCATTCTTATCCTTATCCTAATCTTCCTTACCTAAGCAGACTCTAATTTACGCATTTGCAAATCCCGGCGTAATCCACCGCACCAACCACATCACACACAAATTTCATTAGCGAAAAAAAAGAGAACCAACTACAACCATGGTCTTGGGAGATTTATTCATCGGTAGATTCGAGTGGGAGAACCAGGACAAGAATCCATTGCCAAAGGACATTCCTCAGGTCGAGGAGGTTGGTGCCACTTCTGCGCCACTTTTGTCTGCCTCGTACTACATCGGCGACAGATGCAAGGCATACAACGACGACTTCATGTTGTGCAAAGACCAGAATAACGGCGGTAGCCTCGAATGTCTCAAGGAGGGCCGCAGAGTCACCAGATGCGCCATCTCTGTTTTGCAGGACATAAACAAGCACTGTTTCGACGAGTTCAAGTTGCACTACGAGTGCTTGGAGCAGAACAACCACCGTTTGGGCCACTGCAGAAACTCCGAGCTGGTGTTCAGAAAGTGCATGTTCGACAAGTTGAACTTGCTGAAGAGCATCCCAGGTGTTCCAAAGGACAAGCAGATTTTCTTGAACGAGAACCCTATCTACCAGGGAACCAGCAAGGACAAGGCCATCACCAAGGAGTTCTTGGCCAAGAGATCGGAGTCGAGCTAGGGAGGTGAGCATGAGGGGTAAAGAGTAGGAGTGCAATGGTGCAATTGATATGACTGTTGAGAATAGTGCAATAGTGCAAGATATGACTGTTGGTACTACAATAGTGGGTAGTGGAATGTTGGAATAGTACAACTGATATGAAAGTACAATTGAATTGAAATAGTACAATTGATATGGAAGTACAATTGTACTATACAACTGATATGGAAGTACAATTGTACTATACAACTGAAATGGAAGTACAATTGTACTTTAACTGATGCTACAACTGATATTAATGACAGTACAGGCACAACTATGGATGGTACATCTACAGCTGCTAGAGCAGTTAATCGCCAGTAGTCTGGTAATGCATAGAAAGATACAGAAGAGTAGAATGTAGACGGGAAGAGGATAAGAGGGAGGGATTAGAAAGATTTGAGAAATGGTGGAAAGTAAAAGGTTTGAAAGTAAGGTTTGGAAAAGATTTGGAAAAGATTTGGAAAAGATTTGGAATAAAAGGTTGGATTTGGAGAACATTTGACATATAGTGGAGATTATGATTTCAATTATAGTGGAAATTTAAGAGATTTGATTTATAGAAATACCATGGAAAACCTAAATCTCGCATTATAACTTATTCTAGCACTATTGTAACAAAATCACCTTTCTCTAACCTTTTCTTTTACCTGCACAAAAAAAATTTCTGAACAACAACACTCATCATGTTCTCATCCAACACATCGGGCGGTCTTTTTGGCCAGTCCAACACTTCTGGAGGGTTGCTTGGACAGAAGGCTGCGACGCCAACCGCAGCACCGGCAATTGGCAACCAGAACAAGGGATTTCTGTTTGGTGGAACGCTGAACCAGCCTCAATCTGGCGGTCTCTTTGGATCGAATACAACTAATAGTGGATCAACCTTCGGCCAGACTACAGGGTCGTTAGGTCAAACTGGCCAGTCTGGACAGACTGGACCAACTGCACAATCTGGACAATCTGGTCCCACCGCACAGTCCACTGGAACCGGTTTATTTGGCAACCAAAATTCCACAACGGGAACCGGCTTATTCAACAACAATACATCGAGCACAGGGGGGTTATTTGGAGGCAATCAGAACACATCGGGAGGGTTATTTAACCAGAAGAGCGGTGGGTTATTTGGAAATAACTCAAATAACCCAAGTAACTCAAATAACTCAAATGTTAACACTAACCTTAACACCTCCAACCTTAACACCTCCAACCTTAACAACACTAACCAACCCTCATTCGCATGGTCTTCGTCGAAACCAGCACAGCCTAGCCAGCCACAACCGCTTTCGCAGGCACCCAACCTCAACCAGATGGTGTACACGCCGGCGATCAACGACCAGATCAACAAGATCAAAGCACAGATCGACCCGCTGTCGCCCACGTGCATCTTGAAGACACACTTCTACAACAAGTTCAGCGAGGCCGAAATCAACCAGTTGCTCCAGCAGCAGCGTCCGCTGAACGAGACGCCCGACGACTGGGACGCCGCGATGGACAGGCGGCCGCTGAATTTGCACTACCCCGTGAAGGTGACGCTGTTCACGGAGGTTGCGCAGCGAATCGAGACGCAGTTGGACTACGTTGCGCGGTCGCGTGTGCTTCTCAACAACGTGAACGCCAAAGTGGACGAGTTGCTGCAGAAACACGATCTTGACAACACCACACGCATAATGAGGGCGAAGGCGAGACACACGCAGCTCTCGAGGCGCCTTCTCCGGTTGGCGACGGTGCTTGCGATCCTCAAGTTGAAGGGGTACCCGCTTCTTCCCGAGGAGGAGGAGATCCTGAGGCAGTTTGGGCTCTTGAACGCGAAGTTGAACGACCCCAGCAACCCCCTCGGCAAGTTGAACGACGCGTACGCGCGCTTGGCGATCTTGAAGGAGCGCGCGGACGACTTGAACCAGCAGTTCGACAGCCAGATCAGCGGGTTGTTGGAGGAGGAGAAGGAGCCGGAGACGGGCGACAACAGGGACGAGGTGGTGAAGAAGTTGTCGAAGGTGTTGTTGAAGCAGCAGATCGGGTTGAACTACTTGAATGATGTGTTGGAGAAGGATGTGGAGAGAGTCAACCAGGTTGACCGGAAGGAGGATAAGTAGAAAGAGGATGAGGAGAAGAGAGAAAAGAGAATGGAAGAGAGAAAAGAGAGAAAAGAGAGAATGGAAGAGAGAAGGGAGAGGAGAAAAAGAAGAAATGCAGGGTTAGGAAGAAGGGCTGATACAGGAGGACGCACAATAGGGCCAACCCATGATAATGTCAGATATATGGTGGTGAATAGAACGATAATAAAATGGATAAAGAGATGGTAAGTAGGGAAGGGATGACTGGGAGGGTGGTTGATAGGGATGGTTAATGGGGAGGAAAACGGCTCATTTGATATCTTGATGAAAATTAACAGCCCGTTTGATCTTGATGAAAATTAACAGTCCGTTTGATGATGAAAATTAACAGCCCGTTTGATCTTGATGAAAATTAACAGTCCGTTTGATGATGAAAATTAACAGCCCGTTTGATCTTGATGAAAATTAACAGTCCGTTTGATGATGAAAATTAACAGCCCGTTTGATCTTGATGAAAATTAACAGTCCGTTTGATGATGAAAATTAACAGCCCGTTTGATCTTGATGAAAATTAACAGTCCGTTTGATGATGAAAATTAACAGTCCGTTTGATGATGAAAATTAACAACCCGTTTGATGTTGATGAAAATTAACAGTCCGTTTTTCTTGATGAAAATTAACAGTCCATTTGATCTTGATGAAAATTGACAGTCCATTTGACACCTTGATTATTAATTTGTCACGGCTAACAACGCTCTGATAATTGATTGTTATAATTATTGTCCAACTGGTCGTGAAAACCGTTCTATTGTTAAGTGGTCTCGAAATCCTAGATATTCTGATTTCCCAAATACTATCAACCCATCGCTTGTTCCATTCCAATTCATTCCATTCAATTCTCTCCCATTCAATTCATTTCATTCAATTCATTTCAATTCTCTTCTGTATTACTGGAATTTCATTTGACTAGATAATCCTGTGCTTCGCGAACACCATGATGAATCGCGTCCGGTTTAGATGGACCGCGGTCCGTTGAGATAAGCCGCGATTGTCATGAACCCTGGAACCAACCGTGGACATAACGATATCAGAACCCTGGATTTATCACGCGGAAAATAACCTGATAGCCGGATTATCCTAAGTAAGCCGGCATTGCGTATATGCGTAGGACCAAAGCCGGCTTAGGGCCCGATGCAGGGGAAAATAAGTATAGGCAGTGATGGCTATCAATAGGAGAAAAGAAAGGATAATCGGTTGAATGGTAGGAGTAGATAGGAAAAGAAATACTAGACAGCCAAGATAACGAGTAATTTCGGGCTTAACATTTCGAGATTTTGCAGATTTCGTGGATCAGTTTAAAGTTCAGAGATTGTTTGAAATCAACTGAATGTAGATTTCAGTAGATTTCAGTAGATTTGAGTAGATTTAACATTCAGTAGATTTGAGTAGATTTAACATTCAGTAGATTTAAGTAGATCATCAATACACTCAACTCAGTGTCAGTATCAATTCTCAACTCAGTCTTATCAATTCCTCAGTCTCAGTATCAACTCCTCAGTCTCAGTATTCTCTTTATGATTTTGTTTGGCACTGTACATATACGACCAAGCCATAAATTTTGCGCACTTTAATTTTCGCGTTTGTAATGAAGTTGGCCACGCAAGTGCTATCGCTCGCGGTGGCGTTGTTGTTTGTGATTGGGTTTGTGTTGGGCGAGACCGAGGCAGGCGCAATAGAGATACAGCGGGAGGTTCAGCAGGAGGTCTTGAGCGATTTGAGGGCTAAAGAACACGATCACCAAGAACAGGAGGGCAACAATGAGCACGACGACGAACAGAAGAAAGCGGACGAGCAGAGTGTGGACGAGCACAAGGAAGCGGAGGAACTGAATGAATTGAAGGAAGGGCATGTGGAACAGGAAGTCGACCAGATTCAAGTGAATACTCACGAGGACCCGATTACAAATCAAAATCACGTTGATCAAACTGTGATTGAGGGAAATGAACAAAGGGAAGAACAAAGGGAAGAAGAGAGAGTTGAAGGGGTAGCTGAGCCAGTTGAGCCAGTTGAACCAGTTGAACCAGTTGAACCAGTTGAAGCAGTTGAACCAGTTGAAGCAGTTGAAGCAGTTGAACCAGTTGAAGCAGTTGAAGCAGTTGAACCAGTTGAAGCAGTTGAAGCAGTTGAACCAGTTGAAGCAGTTGAAGCAGTTGAAGCAGTTGAAGCAGTTGAACCAGTTGAAGAACAAGCAGTTGAAGAAAGTGAACCAGTTGCAGAAAGTGAACCAACTTCTGAACCAGCAGAACCATCTGAACAACCTTCTACCGATTCTCCTGAACAACCTTCTACCGATTCTTCTGAACAACCTTCTACCGATTCTTCTGAACAACCTTCTACCGATTCTTCTGAACATTCTACCGATTCTCACGACTCCTCTAACGGATTCACATCACTGTCCAACCACACCAACAACTGGGCGGTTCTCGTGTCCACGTCCCGTTTCTGGTTCAACTACCGCCACATGGCCAACACGTTGAGTTTGTACCGTACGGTCAAGCGCATGGGCATTCCAGACTCGCAGATCATCCTCATGCTCTCGGACGACATTGCGTGCAACCCACGTAATGCGTTCCCCGGAACGGTGTTCAACAACAAGGACCAGGCCATCGACTTGTACGGAGACTCCATCGAGGTGGACTACCGTGGGTACGACGTGACTGTGGAGAACTTTGTGAGGTTGTTGACGGACCGGTGGGACTCGGACCACCCCAGACTGAAGCGGTTGTTGACGGACGAGAACTCCAACATTTTCATTTACTTGACGGGCCACGGAGGCAACGAGTTCTTGAAGTTCCAGGACGCCGAGGAGATCGGAGCCTACGACATCGCAGATGCCTTCGAGCAGATGCACGAGCTGAAGCGTTATAATGAGATTTTCTTCATGATTGACACATGCCAGGCGAACACCATGTACGAGAGGTTCTACTCGCCAAATATCCTTGCCGTGGGGTCCTCTGCCATCGAGGAGTCGTCGTACTCCCACCACTCGGACTTGGACATCGGCGTGGCGGTCATCGACAGATTCACATACTACACTCTTGAGTTCTTGGAGAAGATCGACAAGAACTCCAAGGTCACCATGGACAAGCTCTTTGCCGAGTACACGATGGAAAACATCCACTCCAACGCCGGAATCAGAACAGACTTGTTCAACAGAGACGTCAACGAGGTGTTGCTCACCGACTTCTTTGGCAATGTCCAGAACGTGGTGGTGGACGAGGTGGAGACGGACATATTGCGCATCAGCAACCACAAGCCGGTCGCAGAGTCCGACAACAAGAGCTCTGCTGGGGTTGTGGGCGAGTTTGAGCGTGTGGAGGACACGACGTGTGTTGGGTTGAGAGACAAGCTTTTGGGATTGGTTGGTGTTGTTGGTGTTGTTGCATTGTGGCAGGTAGCTAAGTAGAAAGAGAATAAGAATAAGAAAGAATAAGAAAGAGATAAGAAGAGTAAGAATAAGAGTAAGAACAAGAGTAAGTACGAAAAAGAGGATGAATGGATTTTTAAGAGAATAGTGAAATCAACTATATTATTACATGTAATGCCATCTCGCTATGAACATTCAACTATAAATATTTGAACCAATTGATTCTTTCTATGACAGATGTTGATTATCCGGTATTCTGGTTTTCTCTGATTACCAGTGAAACTGATCAACCAAGATTATCAACAATTTCTGATGTTCTACCATTTCTGATTTTTAACCATTTCTGATTTTTAACCATTTCTGATTATCAACCTTTTCAACTTTTATCTCCTTCTCTCATTACTCATCATGTCATTCAATGTATCCACCTCCTTTAAATTGTTTTCAATCGATATCATCGATATCATCGATAACATCGTCATCATTTCATCATCTTTCATCATCTTTCATCATCTTCATCATCTTCATCATTTCATCATCTTTCATCATCTTCATCATTTCATCGTCTTTCATCATCTTTCATCATCTTCATCATCTTTCATCATCTTTCATCATCTTCATCATTTCGTCTTTTCATTTCATTGTCTTTCACTTTTCTCTTCTATCACCTTTTATTCTCAAAACTTAAACCCATTCATCTTCTCCAAGATCCCCCGCGCCTTCTGCTTCCGCTTCTCAATCTTCTCGTAGTCTTTCACCTGGACCAGCCCGAACTTGTGAAACTTCTGGAAATTGAACCGCGCCTTTCTGCGCAACTCGTCGCAGTCGATGTCGCCCCTCGGCACGATCGTGTGGAATACGTCGCCCTTGCGCGCGGACGTGATGTCGTACTGCCCGTCCATCAGGAGCGAGTCCTTCGGCAATGTGTGCTTGAAGTACACCTCCAGACGCCCCTGCCAGAACTCGCGGTCGTTCTCCAAGTACGAGTACCGTGGGATCGCTATGAGCAGGTTGAGCGTGGATATGAGCTCCTTCTTGCGACTCTCGAGCACCGCCTCTTGCGCGTACTCCTCCTCGGCACTCACAAACGCCTCTTTGTCTTGCTGGTACGGCGATCGGAGGAGCGACCCGTTCAACGGGCTGTATAGTATGCGGATGATGGAGTCGTAGATGGACGTCCCGGTGCGGTCGCGGTCAATGCGAAACAGCTCCATGTTCCCAAGCGTCTGGAACGAGCGGTAGAGAAAGTCCACCTCTTTTGCCGAAGTGGGGACGGGTGCTAGTCGTATGGTTGCTAAGATGTGGTGGCGTAGGTACATGGAGGTAAAAAGTTGGTGAGTGTGAACAGTTGTGAACAGTGAACTGTTGGTGGGTATGTGGTAGTAGTGGGTAGTGGTATGGGTAGTCGTATGGGTAGTGGTATGGGTAGTGGTATGGGTAGTGGTATGGGTAGTGGTATGGGTAGTGGTATGGGTAGTCTGGATATTGAGTTTTGGTAATGTGGTATTGGGTATTGAGTAGTATGGATATTGGTGGTGGTAGTGTGTTTTGGGTAGTCTGGGTATCGGTATGACTTTTAGGTATACGTTTCGTATCTCCTCCGTTTATTCGCCTGATTTTGTTGAATCACCTTACTCGTTATCTTTCCTTTTTACCGAGGCAAACAAAAAGTGACACACTGTTGTGAATCGACAGGAACCGCTGGCAGTTTCTGGAACCTACTTTTACCAACTTTACCACCTTTTCTGGAAGCAACTTTTATGGAACCACTTAGTTTACTGGAGCGTTTACCACTTTTATGATTTTTTCTTGGACCACATCTGCCCCGGAAACATGGACTTTCACTCCCGACTAGCGGCGGTTTTAAGCGCATCCCTCAACAAGGAGGTGGGCGCCGGCATGGTGGACTCGGTGATTCGTCTATATAAGCGAGACAGCACGCGCGAGGGGTTCACGCGTTTGTTGGTGGTGCTTGGGGTACGCGACGCCGATGTGGAGGCGATCTACAATGTGGTCAGCCAAAACGACAACAGAATCATGGGCTCGAAGAGAGTGGAGGAGAGAGTGAATTCGGAGAGAGTGGGGGAGAGAGTGGAGGATTCGGAAAGAGGTATGGAGAATCCCGAGACAACTGATTCGGTACACAGCGAGAAGACCCGGGGTAGTGCCGGGGTGGATGAAAATGAGGATGAGAAGGAAAAGGGGAAGATATATGAGAAGGTTATAGAGACTACTACAAACAATGATATGATGAATGAAAAGGGGGATGAAAATGTGGAGAGGAATGTTGAAATGAATGACAGTGATGGTTTGAAAAAAGCTGAGAATTTGCTGCAAAACTCCGAGATAGACGCCATTCTTGCCCCCAAGCCAAAAAAGAAGTTTACTTTCAAGAAGATCAAGAAGGAGGACGCGTTGAGGATCAAGGGGGAGGATGATGGAAAGGAAAGGAAGAATATTAATAAGGTGGTTGAAATGGATAAAGAGCTGTTGATCAATGACAAAACGATTAGGAATCCAATCAGCATGAACAATAAACCAAGCAGCATGAACAATAATCCAAGCAGCATGAACAACAAACCAATCAGCATTAATCACCAAACTAATCAAACGAATCATCAAACGAATCATCAATCAAACCAGCAATCCAATCATCAAACTAATCATCAATCAAACCAGCAATCCAATCATCAAACTAATCATCAATCAAACCACATTTCCAACCACATTTCCAACCACATTTCCAACCACATTTCCAACCACATTTCCAACCACCATTCCAACCACACTCCCACACCTCTGAACATCCACATAACTTCCCACATGCTTGTCCCCCCGTTCCTAGAACCCAGCAAGCACCTCCTCACCCTACTGCTCGAAAAGGTCGGCCCCACAGTGAACCCAGTCAAGGACCCCAGCTCCGAGTTGGCGCTCTCGGCGAAGCGTGGAAGTCTGGTTGTACAGGAAAGGCGAACGGCCCGTGAGCGTGCTAAGGTGATGCGGTCTGCGGTTGGTGATGCAGACGATGAAGGCAAGTCGGGGGGTAAGTCAAGGAATGAGTCAAGGGATAAGTCAAGGAATGAGTCAAGGGATAAGTCAACGAATGAGTCAAGGGATAAGTCAAGGAATGAGTCAAGGGATAAGTCAAGGAATGAGTCAAGGGATAAGTCAAGGAATGAGTCAAGAAATGAGTCAAGTGATAAGTCAAGGAATATATCAAGGAACACCTCAAAAGATGCCCCCTTAAAACCTGTCTCAGACTCAATCGCATCCCAACGCAGAAGACTACCTGCATTTGCTGTCCGTGACACTCTCATCAGAACCATATTTGAAAACCAAATCACCATTGTGATTGGTGAGACGGGTTCGGGAAAAACAACGCAGCTCCCCCAGTTTCTCCGTGAAGAGGGGATCAAGCGCATCGCATGCACGCAGCCGCGGCGTGTGGCTGCGACGTCGGTGGCCAAACGTGTGGCCGAAGAAGTGGGATGTGTGGTGGGCCAAGAGGTGGGATATTCTATCCGTTTCGAAGACGTCACATCGCCCGCAACAGAAATAAAGTACATGACGGAGGGTGTGCTTCTCCGCGAGATCCTCACAGACCCGTTTCTTGAGAAGTACGACTGCGTGGTCATGGACGAGGCTCACGAAAGAACTCTCAACACAGACATCCTCCTCGGCCTTTTCAAGGAGCTCGTGAGGAGAAGGGCAGACTTGAAGGTGGTGATCACCAGTGCAACCATGAATGCCGACCGCTTCACACGGTTCTTCGGCGACGCACCGCAGTTCACCATCCCTGGAAGATCGTTCCCGGTTGACTTGATGTACAGCAGAAATGCAGAGATGGACTACGTGGAAAGTGCAGTCAAACAAGCGCTCACTGTGCATCTAACACAACCCCAGGGCGATATTCTCATCTTCATGACGGGCCAGGAGGATATCGAGGCGGTGTGTGATATTCTCCAGGAAAAGTTGGCAATGCTCGATAACCCCCCACCCTTGGATATCGTGCCCATATACTCTTCTCTCCCTGAAGAGGAGCAGAAGAAAATCTTTGCGAGAACAGAAACAAGAAAGGCTATAGTTTCCACGAATATCGCAGAAACGTCGCTTACAGTGGACGGTGTCAAGTATGTTGTTGACAGCGGATTGGTCAAAATCAAGGTCTACAACCCGAGACTCGGAATGGATGCGTTGCAGGTGGTGCCAGTTTCCACGGCAAACGCTCAGCAAAGGGCCGGCCGTGCGGGCCGGACGAGTGCCGGTGTCGCCTACCGTCTCTACACGGAGTTCGCGCTAGAAGACACTTATTTGCAGCCAGTCCCCGAAATACAGCGCGCAAACCTTGCAAGTGTGGTGCTCTTGTTGAAGTCGCTTAAAGTCGCTAATATCGCAGATTTTCCGTTTTTGGACCCTCCTCCCGCAGATACGCTAGCTTGTGCCCTCTACGATCTATGGGCCCTAGGGGCTGTGGACAACGCTGGCGAGTTGACCACTTTAGGAACAAGTTTGACTCGGTTCCCGATGGACCCGGTTCTCGCCAAAGCGCTAGTTTTGTCGGCGCAGCCAGAGTTCGCATGTTCTAGCGAAATGGCGACATTGGGGGCCATGCTACTGGTGCCGTCCGTTTTCTACCGACCGAAGGAACGGGCTGCACAGGCAGACATGGCACGAGAACGGTTTGCTGTTGCCAACCTGGACCACCTCACACTCGTGAATGTTTTTGAACAATGGGAACAAGCAGGGAGGAAGGGAAATACGAGTGCATGGTGTGCTCGGAACTTCTTACAGATTCGACTGCTTACGAAAGCTCGAGAAATCCGGCGCCAGATTGTGGACTTGATGAGTACAGGGAGGATGCGAGTGTTGCGAGGGACCGAGGAGTCTTTTTGCCGCTGTCTCGCGGCTACATTTTACCAGAACGCAGCGAAGCTTACAAAGGTCAACGTGCACGGAAGCCCGGAATATAGCAATTTGCGCCACGCGTATATGACGATGCACCTTCATCCGACGCTGGTTGTGGAAGGAATAGACGCGAAGTATGTGATTTACCACGAGTTGATTCTCACTAGCAAGGAGTACATCCTGTGTGTGACGAGCGTGGATCCTGCATGGTTAGTGCGGTACGGAGAAGTTTTCTACGATGTTGCGCGTGGTGGCGAGCGCTGGAGCTGGTACCGAGGAATAGATAAGGTTCGCGAAGAGATGGAGAACGACCGCGCAAGGATAGAGGAGGTCAAGGAGGAGCCCACGAAAAAGAAGGTTGTTGTGAAGAGGCGGAGGAGGTTTTAAAGAGTTGAAGATAAATGAGAGAGAAGGGGAAGAATTAAAATGGAAGCAGGTTTGGAAACGGAGCATCGAGGAGTTAAAAGTAGATTAAAAAAGTACTAGGAGGTTTAAATGGAACGGTTTATAGATAATGGAAGACTTTAAAAGAAAGCAGTTTACATGAAGTAGGTTTAAAGGAATGCAGTTTACATGAAGCAAGTTTAAAGCTATGCAGTTTACATGGTTTAAAAGAAAGTAGGCTTGATGAGCATGTGTTGGTTTCGAACTTTGAGTTCAACATCAGTTCAGAACGTTGAGTTTGGTTCAGAACATTGAGTATAACATTTATCAGAACAATAGTCGACATTTGTTCAGAACCAGAGAGCGTTTGTTCAGAACCTCAGTCTAACGCTGGCTTGCTTTGAAAATACTTTTACGCGAGGGCCGTCAAAAGGATTAGGACAATTGCGATGAAGTTATAGATGGAATCTTCGGATTAAATGATGAAAGAAGAAGTCTAATTGAAAAACACCTTTGAGGTTAGCGCCTGAACGAGAACGAACGGTGTTAACAGGAGATAGTGATATAATAGATTCGTGTTAAATCGTGACACTCAATGGGAAGACTGAGTATTAATAGAAGTCGTATCCACGAATTGTGAAATGACGCAAATTTGAAATTGCAGGTTTGTAGCATGGTATGGAAGATAGATGAGCTAGTGTAAGCGAATTGTTTGCTAGTCGTACTAGCGACAAATGCAAGACATTGCCTCGTGACTGCGAGATAAAGTCTTTGTGATTTCCCCGTTTTTCCTCGGTGCCGTTCATCAAAGGGGCTTTGAAGTGTACCCGAGACGATGAGGAAGAGTAAAGCTGGAGTGATTAGAGTATGGGAAATGGAAGGTTATAGTGTCTAATGTGATTAAAGGTGTCATTCAGTCAGAAGGTCAGTTCATAGTGTACTTTTTCCTGGAGTTGCAGCTCTCTCGCTGTATGTTCTATTAGTGACATATTTTTTATGTCAATTGCGCATTTGCAACCACCGTGCCACAGCCGTATATATAGCGTGCCGTTTGCGCAACTTCAACGGCAATGAAAGTCTCCCATCTCCTTGGACTAGCAGCTCTCGTTGTCGGCGACTCCGACGGGTTTGTGAAGTTGAACTTCACGCATAAGAAAATCAAGAGCTCTGATGCCCCTTCGTTGAGGGAGCTTAGGGCTCGTGATTACACTCCAATTACCAGTGGTAATGACGTTGGGAAACCAAATTGGAACTCCTACTATATTATTGACGTTGAATTTGGTAGCGAGTTGAGCCGTGTTCAACTCGCTCTTGACACTGGGTCCAGTGACTTGTGGGTCTATGATAAGAGCTATGAAATCAGCAAGGATTATGGGTGGTTTGACGCTAACTCCTCAAAGACGTTTGTCCCTACGGATACCCACTTCTCCATAGCGTACCAGGAGGGCCCTAATGGTGAGTACGCAAATGGATACTATGGTAGTGACCAGATTAAGGTTGGACCGTACACCATTCCCAATGCTACATTTGCAGTTGTTAACGATTCCAACTCAGAGATTGGAGTTGTGGGTGTTTCTTACTGGGAGAACGAAATTGGGACGCACTATTACAATTTACCATATCTCTTGAAGTTGTATGGTTATATCAACACCATTGGGTACAGTATTTACTTGAATACTGCCGATGCTGCGTCGGGGTCGATTCTTTTTGGGGCAATTGACCACGCCAAATACGAAGGCGAGTTGGTGAAGTTTCCAGTGGTTCCGTACGATTACGAGACCTCTCTTGCGTTAGAAGCAATTGAGGTTGTTTTGGGTGATGGTTCCAACAGTGGAACATCCAACAACGCTGTTACATCCTCCATTAAAACCAACGGAACGGCTGCTGTTTTCGACACAGGAACCGCCTACTTTTTGTTGGAAACAGATTTGGCCCTTGCTGTGATTGACAAGATTCTGCCAGGGGCCGGCTTCAACGAGCCTTTGCAAGGATTTGTGGTGGACAAGTCGCTTTACTCGCCTGACAACTACTTGGTGTTTGACTTTGGAAAGAAGAAGGTGAAGGTGCCGTTCACAGCATTTTTGTATCCTGACACCGACGACGAGCCCAATTACATTGTGGGAATCACTCCGTATGAGCAGAATGTGTTGGGTGATTCGTTCCTCAGACAAATCTACCTGGTGTATAATTTCGAGGACAATACGATTTCGATTGCGGATGTGAAAAACACCAATGATGAGAAGATTGAGGCGATGTGAAAGGATTACGGAGAGGCGAAGGAGAATGAGAGAATTTATGGAAAACTGAGCGGTTCCAGATAAGAGTATGCCATATGCCGATACCAGTATGATTATGCCAATATAGTATACAAGTATGCCAATATAAGATAAGTGTATGAATACAAGTGTGCGAATATAAGATAAGAGTATATGACAATAAAAGATATGAGTTTGAAGTATGTCAATATAAAATATCAGAGAGTGTGAAGATGCAAATATAAGAGTATGATAAAAGTATGTCAATATAAGAGTATGATAAAAGTATGCAAATATAAGACGATATCAGAAAGTATGCACTTTTATATTTGTTGGACTTGGGTGCAAAAAATAAATGGGACGACAAATCCCAACCAAATTATACGACGACACATGTCAGTACATTCTACGTTCTTCTTCTACTTCTGCTATTTCTGTTTCCTTCTCTTACCCTATTCATTTGCCAGTTATATACAACTATTTCTAGGACTGACATCCAGAACATCTATCATTTGGTTTAACCCATCCGTCATTCATCATGCTGTAACTCTTGATTTTTCGTGTTTCTCCTTATCATTCTCCATCTGTTTTCTCTTCATCATAATTCTTCATCTCTTCATCATGATTCTTCATCTCTTCATCACAATTCTTCATCTCTTCATCATGATTCTTCATCTCTTCATCTTGATTCTTCATCTATATCATTGTTCATCTGTTTTCTCTTCAATAATTCTCCACCTGTTTTCTCTTCAATAATTCTTCTATATCATTGTCCTCCATCTCTTCCGTTCCATCTCCTCTACCTCAACACAACATTATCTATCAAACGAGCAATTCCCCCGTTCTCCCTCGGAACCCTCACTGCGGTCGACACAATCGCACCAGTACCCGGAACCACCTCGTCCAAATCGGCCAACAGGTCCGGGTCCGACACAGCCACGTACTCCACCTCAAAGTCCTTCCTGTTGAGCACTTCACGCACCGCATCCAAGATCTTCTTCGAGGGAACTGTAGACCCTGCCTCGTTGTACAATTTCTCACCTGTGGTGAGTGCCTGGTAAATGACCGAGGCCTCGTCCTTGGCCTCTGTGGATAAGTATGCGTTTCTCAGCGACATGGCCAAGCCGTTCGATTCCCTAAGTGTTGGAACAACGTTCACCTTGGTGTCAATGAGAAGATCACGCACCAAAGTCTTCAAAACCACACACTGCTGGGCATCCTTCTGTCCAACGTACAAGTTGGTGGGAGTCACCACATTGAGAAGCTTGGTCACCACGGTGGCCACTCCACGGAAAAACTGCGGTCTGGTGACACCCTCGAGTTGCTCGGAACATCCCAAAACACTCACAAACGCTCCGCGCTGCTGGCCAATCTCAAGAGGCACACCTTGGGGGTACATCTCCGAAATCTGGGGTACAAACACAGCATCAACACCGGAACCAAACTTGCTCTCGAGAAGCGCGAGGTCCGAGTCCATGGTACGCGGGTACGAGTCGAGGTCCTCGTGTGGAGCAAACTGCAGCGGGTTCACAAAGATCGACACAACTGTACGGTCATTGTGGCAGAGAGATTCCGCAACAAGTGAACAATGACCAGCATGAAGTGCACCCATGGTGGGGACAAACCCAACCTTCTGGCTCAGAAGCATCTGCTTCATACGCCACTGGCGCATTTGCAGAACCGTACGGAGGATCTTGATGGAACTCATCGTACGCGCTACCAGAAAAAGATAATGGTGAAGAAAAGTCAATGGAGAAAAATCAAAAAGTCAAAATGCAGAAAAATCAATGTAGAAAATGGAGAAAAATCAATGTAGAAAATGAATAAAAATCAATGTAAAATTGGAAATCATTTTTTGGGCCTCGGAGGTAAAGTTATACGAGCTCTGCTTACATATCCGCAACCGTCGGAGTGCGGAGTTTGGGAAGCCGAGGATATAGCTGAGTAATCTGAACGGTGTTTCATTGTTTTAAGGAAAAGTACTCTTGCGTCATAGGGTTTGTCAGAATTGATACTGGAATGACTGAAATACTGACTAATCTAATGGATATGAGAATTCGTATATTAATGATTTTGGTGCACAATTGAAATTCTGCAATACTACTGTAGTCCTACTGTAAGACTTTTTACTACTGATTTGCAACATATTCTCCAGACTAAATCTCTTTTCCACTATTTTCTTTGATCTTTTGCACATTCTTCCTTTTGTCTTTTCCACCATCTTCCGTTTATCTTTTCCACCATTTCCCTTTTATCTTTTCCACTACCCTTTCAAAACCTCCTTTTAACTCCTTCTTTTATTCTTTCCCTCCTTGATAAATCCGTTTGTGTGCTTCGTTTAGTCTTGGACCCTCATGTGAATGCATGCCGAGGCGTTGCAGCAATCGCTATGATCGGAGTATTCCCCGCGGTCGGTCCTCGGCTGCAAAAAATGCGGGGCGAAAATGTCATAAGAAAATCCTACAAACTTTAACAAAAAAATATATATTACCATTGAATACATCCTGGATACCTTGAATACATCCTGGATACCTTGAATACATCTTGGATACACCTGAATACATCTTGGATACCTTGATTTCCTATTGAATACCTTGATTGCACCTTTTTTATATCAATTGACATGTCGTACACTCTTGAGAAGCATCTTATCGATGGATACGGCCCCAGAAGCGCGGGTGTCACATTGAACCACGGAGATGTCTTGAAGATCGCCTACAACAAGTACAAGACCACCAAGGCCATCCCCAAAGACGCTATTCGCTTCAACATGATCTTTGCACACGGAACAGGTATGAACAAGGCCATCTGGCACTACCACATCCGCAAGCTCTTTGAGCTTTCCGGTGATAAGTTCCACTTGAACGCCGTGATCAGTTACGACTCCGCCATGCACGGAGACTCCGCGGTTGCCAACAAGGGCAAGATTGGTCCTGTGAACTTGTGGACAGACAACTCCCGTGACCTCAACCACCTTCTCCACCACGAGCAGAAGATCAGCGGTGACTTTGTTCCATCGCCATTGTCGCGCACAGTTGCCGTTGGCCACTCGTATGGTGGATATGGTAGTATTATGGCCAGTTTGTTTGAGCCGGGATTATTTGACTCGATTGTTGCCGTGGAGCCGGTTTTCTACGGAACAAACGAGTTTGTTGAGCTCTTCGGCAAGCGTGTCCGTAAGATCGGCGGCTTGTTGATGGACGAGTTTGACAACGAGGAAGAGTTTGAGACATACTTCCTGAAATTCCACTTCTTCAAGACTTTCCACCCAGAGGTCATGAAGGATTTCCTTGCAGATGAGAAACTTGTCACCAAGAACAGCGATGGTGACGAGGTTGTGACTGCCAAGTGTGACAAGTTCAACCAGATGACTTGTTACTTTGGTGCGCTGATTTCTATTCCATTGAGTATGGTTGGTTTGCGTTCCGTCAAGGTTCCAGTTCTCCATGTTGCAGGTAACCAGGCTTCGTGGAACCCGAAGGAAGCAGTGCAATACCTCAGAGAAACAATCCCACCGGCCTACATAACCCCACTCGATGTTGAGGGTGAGCACTTGGTCAATGGTGACCTGCCAGACTTGATCGTGAAGGTTATCGCAGACCATTTAGAGAGCCGTGTTGATTTGGTTACTAAGGACAACAAGATCAACCCGGAGATTATGTACAAGGGTAACAGGGCCCAGATCAAGGAACTGCAGTATGAGCTTTTAGTGGAGGGTCGTTTCAAGGAGGTTTACGGGTTCACCTTGGACCATGAGCATGTGGGGACTGATGTGCCAAAGCTCTGAGCAATACTGATTTCTGAGCGATAGCGAAGAAGTCAGGAATTGGAAATTCTATTCCTGAGACTTCGCCTGACATTTATTTAAAGAATTAGAGTTACTAGATATTCGATGTAGCTTGATTGGTGAAGAAATATTTTTGTATTTTCCTATTCCTTTATCTCTACTTCTCTATCTAATTTCTCTATCTAATTAACTAATTCTCTATCTATTTCTTGACTAATTTACTCTCAATTTATTTACTCTCTCAATTTCTCAATTTCTCTATAAGTTTTATCAATTTCTCTATCACCTTCTCCTCCACCTTTTTTCTACTTCACGTGACGATAACTTTTTTTTTTGCATCTCATCACATCCATGTCAGCTTCCAGGGAACAGGTTTTAGCATACATCGAGGAGTATTTGGGCAGAGACTCTGCGTTCGGCAAGTCTGCTGCGGCGTTGAAGAAGGAAATCAGCAAAGCTGGTGTTGTTTTGGCCAATGTGGAAGGCAAACTCGAGGACTTCTTGAAGAGAGGTGATGAGTCTGAGTCCAGCGATGACTCTAGTAGTTCTGATTCGGACTCAGACTCTAGCAGTGATTCGGATTCCAGCAGTGATTCTGATTCTGATTCCAGCAGTGATTCCGACTCAGACTCAAGCAGTTCTGATTCTGACTCCGACTCCGACTCAGATGATGAGGACAAGGAAGAGAAGAAGGAAGAGAAGAAGGAAGAAAAGGAAGACTCTAGTTCTTCTGACAGTTCCGACAACTCTGATTCCGACTCAGACTCCAGCTCATCGGACTCTTCATCGGACTCAGACTCCTCCTCAGACTCTGATTCCGACTCATCCTCAGACTCTGATTCCGACTCATCCTCAGACTCTGATTCCGACTCCTCCTCATCCTCTGAAACCAAGAGAACCAAATCATCTTCCAACCAACCATCCAAGAAACAAAAGTTGGAGAACAGCTCTTCCCAAACACCATCCATTGCATCATCCAGCGACGAAACCGAGTTTTCCGTGCTGGCAGCCACTGTGCACCCTTCGCGCAGAGAACAGATTCCAGCCACCCCTGAGCCCGAGCTCCGCGAGGGCCAGAGAAAGCACTTCCTGAGAATCGACAGATCCGTCATTTCCTTCGAGGACACAGTCTTGCAGGACAACACCTACAAGGGTGCGGCCGGTACTTGGGGCGAGATGGCCAACGACAAGTTGATGCAGGTCAGAGGAAAGGACTTCACCAAGAACAAGAACAAGATGAAGAGGGGTGCGTACAAGGGAGGTTCCATCACCATGGCCTCGGGATCTTACAAGTTCACCGATTAGAATAGCTAGAATTGCGGTATAGATAGGAAGGGTGGTAGTAAAAGTGTTGATAATATGAGTGTGTAGAGAGGGAAAGGGTGGTAAAAGTGTTGATATGAGGTATAATGTTTATATTCAGTAATGTTTATAATAGTGTTTAGTAAGTTTATAATAGTGTTCCGTAATATTCAGTAGTAATATTGTGCACATACGAGTGGGTAATTCGGTGGTGGTACTTTTCATTATATTTCATACTATTGTGATCTTTCATACTATTGTGATCTTTCATACTATTTTGATGTTACTTTTGGTGCTGTGATAGTACGATCATGATAATACACTACAACAGTTGAAATTACCTACATTTACCAATCCTCGTCAATTCCTCATTATTGGATAGCGATAACACTGCAATATTTGACTTTCTCCACTAGTCTTTTTCACCCTCTCTCACTTTCAATTCGCTTCATGTTTATCATTTTCTGTATATTTCATTTTCACCAGCTTCTGTTTTATTTCATTTTCATCATTTTCTGTATATTTCATTTTCATCAGTTCTGTCTTCAATTCTACCAGCTTCTGTCCATTCACTGTTTTCACCACTTCACTTCTCAGTTCATTCTTATGTTCATTTTACTCCTCCCTCCGCTATACCACTCTCCCCTCCAATATACCTCCTACCTTTTCCATCTCCACAGTCTGCGAAGAAGTAAAAGTTGCAAAAAAACCGTTCCCAAAACGTTAAAGTCAATGCACAAATACGAGCCAACCACAAAATATCCTCGTAAAAAGTATCCCAAATTTCCACCGCTTCCTTGCAGCAGTAGTGAAGACAACACATCCGTTGCATGGTACAGACGCTGACTCCCAACGCTTCCAGATTGACGCTATGCTCGGTTGAGAGGTGGTACCACTGTCAAATCAAGACGTCAAAATCAAGGTAGCCACCTTAATTTCTTCCAAATTCCCCCCGGAATTCTCCAAATTCAAATAAGAGCGGAATCCTCAATACTTGTTCACCACTACACACTGATCCACACCTCGTAGCCCCTTCCCCTTGGCCCGACATCACGTTTTGGGGGCTCCAATTAATGTCCGGGGCAAAGATAACCGAAATTTAAACTACAGCCAAATATAGATTGACAAATATAGACTGCTACTTGACAATTAATTAATCAAACTTTATTTACAGCAATTGCACAGTAGAAGGTCTAGGTGTAAATAGAAAACATGTCCGGATAAGAAGGTCGCTGATAGAGTTGGACGCAGTCGAGACCTTCTATTGAGCAAAGTTTAGATAAGCTTTTAGGTTTTTAGAATTTAAAAAGGATACTACTTGCTCTGTGCATGACTTTGAAAGTTTAAGTATAACAATAGGGAATGTAGAGAAGCAAGAACGTGCAATCAGTGGAAAGGTAGGAAATGGAAAAGGTTTGGAAGTGGTTTGGAAATGTTTGAAAAAGGTTTTGTGGATAGGTTTGGAAACGGGTTGAAAGGTTTTGTGGATCCATTTGGAACTGGTTGAAATGTTGTAATAACTTACTGGATATTACCATTTGCCTGGTTTGAACCTCCAATACCTGACCTTGTATCAGGTTTACATGTCAAAACGATAGTAAACTTCACTTTTGACGTCGTGCATACTGGGTTGCGACTGTTTACAGCTGGTTTGGCACGAGGAATGTAATCTTTGAACAAAGAAATTCTGTCAATGTAAATGAGCGACGTGCATGTATCAATTACCGTGACGTGCCATGTCATTGGTAATTTACGAGAAGTTGTAAGTGATATAGCTTTCAACACGAAAACGCAGGCATACCAGAAAATGCAGACATACAAAAAATTCCTCCAAACCACTCCTATTTTCCCTCCACTTATTCTTCCTTGTTTACTCTTGCTACTCTTTCTTATTCCCTGTTACTCTTTCTTATTCCTCTGGTTATTCTTCCATTATTCCTCGTATTCCGACCCCTGTTCCGACTATTATTCCGACCTCCATCTCCAACACCTTATCACGCACCAGAAGACTTCCTAAAACAGAACCCAACAAGGGGTTGGTATTTTTTGATCCCAAAAAATACACCAGCATTCTGGCCAGATGTCCGTCATGCTAGCGTGGTTCTAACAGGTATTACAAGAACTTACATCGGTGCAATTATTCCTGCGATTGCCTTTTTGGGTTTATTTTAAGGTACATGATCTAGGTGCTCCTTGCCGCATTTCGATACAGGAACAATGGCCCACTGGACAATAGAGTACCGCCCCGAAAACATGCCGTTCGCTTAAGCAGAAGAAGGTTAAACTTTACAAGTCCAAGACACCAACAATATACGCACGTCGTCTAGATGCACGATACCCAAGGTTACCACGAATAGCCCGTGTACATATCCACAGAGCGTGCAGGACAAAGCAGACCACAACGGGAACAGTAGAGACAGGATTGAGAAGACAAGGGGAGGCTCGTCCACAAGGGGAAGCGAGTGGGTAGTCCACAAGGGGAAGGTTGCAGAATACCGCAAGAAAAGGAATTGTGGCCGGATTGGGAAGCAATCAGAAAACAGTGCAAGTAATACTTGCATGTGGTTGCAATTCCCAGAATGGAGAGTAGCGAATAGAGAATAGAGGGAGTAGAGATTAGAGATTAGAGATTAGAGAGAGTAGAGAGAATATTAAGTGTAGAGGGGGTATGAGTATGGAGAAGGTGTAGGGTAAAAGTAGGAAATATGAGCGGGAGTAGAGAAATGTTGAAAGTAGATAATGATCCAAATTCAATAGTCCTAAAACCCGTACCCTGAGTACCAGAACGCTTTCACCACCAGCATACCTTGCTTCTCTTAATATCGTATCCCTTTCCTCTCAAAACATCGAGGAATGTGGAATACCCCCATGTAGAGAGGGGAAGGTATCAAGAATGTAGGGGCTTGATGGTGCCGTTCAGGTGGTACGAGAAATAAGGTTGAACAAAGGACACAAGAGCCATGGCGTTTGTGACCAGCCAGGGAGTACATACCACAAGAGCCAGGATGGTCGCCATTGTAAGTGAACACTGATCCAAAGATGTGAGAAAATCGAGGAGGTCTTCAAAATATCTTTAAGCTTGCGCGAGAGGCGGAATGGTAATGAGTAATGCTGTCGTATGATGGTATGAGTTCGTAAATGGGTGTCGGGGGTTAAGGGATGGAATGGGGAAATGATGTCAAAGGGGGTAGACGGAGCCCCTTAAGGATAGCCAGGATGTAGCCAACTGGGTGCTAACTGGAGGGTGCTAGCAGGAGGGTGGTAACTGGATGTGCTAACTGTGGTGCCAACTGGAAGGTGCTAACTGTAAAGTACCACTGCCTCAACGTACTGAATCGTTAAGGACTAGTCCAGCACTCCACTTAGATCACTCTTGCTGGCTCAGAATGGTGTCATCGAAATGCCGTGAATGACATTAACTAGGTTTGAATAATGCCAAACAATAAGTAAGTGTAGATGTTTATCATTGCCTAATTCCGATGGCCACCGCAACTTGGGATTAACTTGGTTTTGAAAACTTGGGGTTTGGCAAACATCCCGCAAGTTTGATTTTTGCATAGTGAATTTGGATACCGCGTCCAGTGAATTGGATATGTACCAGGGGTCGCTGAAGCCAACAGGCCGTTTATAAACAAACCGCGTTGAATATTTGATACGGCCGAAGTTGACATTGCAACCGACGTTGGAAATGTAACCGATGAAAATGCGGGAATGTCAACAACACCAAAGGTGATGATGACAAATGATGACAATTGATGATGACCGTTGTTGACCATTGATGATGATTGATGATGGTCATTATGAGTGATGAAAAACCACGACGACTTAATTGAAGACCGATAACGCCGAAGATAGATGATCACAACGATGAATGTTACTGATCTGCTGACAAAGAGCAAGACCCTGGAAGTCGTTAAGGTGGGTTTGCGGTTGATTGGTTCAGCTTTGCGATTAGCTTTGGTCATTGGAGATCGCTTTGATTGAGTTGCACTAACAGGTCAACTATCATTCCTATCAACAGTCATTGCAGAGACATTGAACTTGCAGAATCAACTATCATTGCAGAGTCCATTGCAGTATCAACTGTCTATGCAGAGTTCATTGCAGTATCAACAGTCATTGCATAGTCCATTGCAGTATCAAATATCATTGCAGAGTCCATTGTAATTGCATCAACCCATGCTCCACCATCACGGTTTCCACTACCATTGCATTACCACTATCCACCACATTGATAATCTGTAAACCAACCTGAATTAAAACAATAAGCCTTTGGATGGGAGGTTGTGAACCGGGATTGGCAGGTGATGAGGTGTATCGTCACATCAACAAGGAGCAATTGCAGTGCCAACTTCACTAAGCGGATACACTCAAGTTGACTAAGCAGTCGATTGAATGACAGTTGATATCAACTAAGCGATAAACTCACAGTCGATTTGACTAAGCAGTTGATTGAATGACAGTTGATATCAACTAACCGGATACACTCAAGTTGACTAAGCAGTTGATTGAATGACAGTTGATATCAACTAAGCGATAAACTCGCAGTCGATTTGACTAAGCAGTTGATTTAATGTCGATTTTGACTAAGCAGTCGAATGCAGTCAATATTGACCAAGCACTCGATTGAATCGATATTGACTGCAGTTGACTAAGCGATATCGACTGCAGTTGACTAAGCGATATCGACTGCAGTTGACTAAGCGATATTGACTAGAGTTGATTAATCGATATCGACTGCAGTTGACTAATCAATATTGACTGCACTCGATTGTCAATCTCGATGTCGATCGACCATCTTAACTAAACCGTACGCCACTCGTCAAATACAAATCTTCAACATTAACCGAAACAGTTAAACACATCACAATTGTAGTTAGCGTAATCACAAACACAATTCATCAATTGATCATACGTATCATTTCAACAGTCATCAATTGGTCATTTCATAGGCATATCAACAGTCATTGTCTTCATCAATCGTACCAGACAATCACTCTATTAACCAGCTACTCCAGCTTCTTTCATTTGATATCTATTCATTTGATATCTTATTCATTTGATATCTTATTCATTTCTTATTCATTTCTTATTCATTTCTTATTCATTTCTTATTCATTTTCATTTCTACATTTCTACATTTCTACATTTCTTATTTCTCTCTTATTTCTCTTATTTCTATTTCTAATATGTCCTCCGATATCTCTGACGAAGACATCAACGACCGCAAAAGACCCGCTCCAGATGACGGGCGCGACTCGCGCCGCCGCAAGGCCCAGGACTTCATCGACAGGGCCAAAACCGAGCTCGAAGACACGCACTTCTCCGACGAGGAGATGATCACCCTCACCCCAGACATCCCCAGCGACTACGTTCCCGACGCCGTCAGCAAGATCTTCGGCAAGGCGGACTTCTCGTACTTGAAGCTCAAGCCCGACCACTTCTCGCGCCCAATCTGGATCTCGCCCAACGACGGTAGGGTGATCCTCGAGAGCTTTTCGCCACTCGCGGAGCAAGCGCTGGACTTTCTCACAACTATCGCAGAACCCGTGCTGCGGCCCTCGCACATCCACGAATACAAGATCAACATGTACTCGCTCTACGCCGCGGTGCTGGTGGGCCTCGAAACCGACGACATCATCTCCGTGTTGAGCAGATTGAGCAAAGTGCCGCTCGCGGACTCCATCACCAAGTTCATCCGTGACGCCACCGTGCTGTACGGTAAAGTCAAGCTTGTGTTGAAGCACAACAGGTACTTTGTGGAGTCCACGCTGGCGGAAATCCTCCAGATGTTGTTGAAGGACGAGGTCATCGGCCCGTTGCGCATCAGTCTGGAGGGAGCAGAGGTGGACCACGCCAAACCAGAGGAGGTGGAAATCGCCGGAGTCAAGGGCGCCGGAGTCAAAACGGCGGGAGACGAGTTGTTTGCATCGGTTGTCGGAGAAAAGGACGAGGAGGACGACGCGGTGCATGCGTTCGAGATCAGCAACGATTCGGTGGAAATTGTCAAAAAACGCTGCCAGCAGATCGATTACCCGGTTCTTGAGGAGTACGACTTCCGTAACGACACGCGAAACCCGGATCTCGAAGTGGACCTCAAACCGTCGACGCAAATCAGACCGTACCAGGAGAAGTCGCTCCTGAAAATGTTTGGCAATGGCCGCGCGAGACTGGGCATTATTGTGCTCCCGTGTGGTGCGGGAAAGACGTTGGTGGGAATCACAGCAGCGTGCACGATCCGTAAGTCGGTGATTGTGCTCTGTACGTCGTCGGTGTCGGTTATGCAATGGCGGCAACAGTTTCTCCAGTGGTGCACCATCCAGCCTGAAAACGTCGCGGTGTTCACGTCGGAGAACAAAGAGATGTTCACCAGCGAGTCGGGACTTGTGGTGCTGACGTACCTGATGGTGGCCAACACGCGTAATCGTTCGCACGACTCGCAAAAGGTGATGGACTTTTTGAGACTGCGTGAGTGGGGATTCATTATCTTGGACGAGGTGCACGTTGTGCCTGCTGCGATGTTCCGTCGTGTGGTTACGACGATTGCAGCACACGCGAAGCTCGGGCTCACTGCCACGCTTGTGCGTGAAGATGACAAGATCTCGGATTTGAACTTTCTTATCGGCCCCAAGTTGTACGAGGCCAACTGGATGGATTTGGCACAGAAGGGCCACATTGCAAACGTGCAGTGTGCAGAGGTGTGGTGTCCAATGACGTCGGAGTTTTACCAAGAGTATTTACGAGAGTCTGCACGTAAGCGGATGTTGTTGTACATTATGAACCCAACCAAGTTCCAGGCATGCCAGTTCTTGATCCACTACCACGAGAAGCGTGGTGACAAGATCATTGTGTTCAGTGACAACGTGTATGCTCTTCAGGAGTATGCGCTCAGACTCGGCAAGCCGTTTATTTACGGGTCCACTCCACAGCAGGAGCGTATGAAGATCTTGCAGAACTTCCAGCACAACGACCAGATCAACACGATTTTCTTGAGTAAGGTGGGAGACACCTCGATCGACTTACCAGAGGCCACGTGCCTCATCCAGATCTCGTCGCACTACGGTAGTAGAAGACAGGAGGCACAGAGATTGGGGCGTATTCTCCGTGCAAAGCGGAGAAACGACGAGGGTTTCAACGCCTTCTTCTACTCGCTCGTGCTGAAGGACACGCAGGAGATGTACTACTCGACAAAGAGACAGGCGTTTTTGGTGGACCAGGGATACGCGTTCAAGGTCATCACGCACTTGAGCGGCATGGAGCAGTTGCCAGACCTCGCGTACGCGCTGGCACGTGAGCGGCGTGAGTTGCTCCAGCAGGTTCTTTTGAAGAACGAGAGCGCTGCGGGTGTGGAGGTTGGAGACGACTTGGACACCAACTTCATTTCCAAGGAGAAGCGCATGAAGATTGAGAGTTCAAACGCACAGAGAAGCGCGGGCTCGTTGGCGGGCTTGGCAGGAGGAGAGGACATGGCATACATCGAGTACTCGAAGAATAAGAACAAGGAGTTGAAGGAGCATCATCCGTTGATTCAGAAGATGTACTATAAGAAGAAGTAGGGAGGGAAGAAGAAGAAGAAGGAGGAGGAAAGGGGAAGAAGAAGAAAAGGAGAAGGAGAAGGAAAGGGGAATAAAAAGGGTTGAGGTTGTTTACATAGAGGCTAGCTTGTATGGAGGCTAGTAGGAGAGGTATGGTCAATGAGCTATTCATTAAGCTGAAGATTTAGACATTACAGTTTACAAAAATAGGGTAATAGAAAAGACAATAAAACGGTGATCTGAAAATCTATATGGATCTCCTGATAATTAAGGTTGAGTGCGGATGCTGATTATGTAAAAAGAATCCAAATATTAGAGTATTTGATAGAAAAGATGAAAATACTTTTAGAGCAGTTCTTGAACTAGGACCGAGGTTTAGACTAAAGAAGGCAAACTACACTTGATACCGGTTTTTATTTACTATCAGATAAAGCAGGTAATAACCAGCAATAACTAGCAGGTAATAAGTAGCAATAACTAGCAGGTAATAAGTAGCAATTACTAGCAGGTAATATGTAGCAATAACTAGCTATAATAACTACCACATGATAACTCCAAATACTACCCGATGAAGTCTACCCGACTCCCCGAAATCTCCAGATATTATCCAGCTTCCTGTAAACCATTCCTGTATCATCCTATGCACTCACAAACTCATCAAACTCATCGCTATCTGAATAATCATTGATTCTGCGCTCCTCCTCAAACTGCTCCTGAACGTTCCTGAACCTACGCCTGTACAACGCCAACGCCTCGCTGAAGGAGCTGGCCGCGTAGGAGTCTTCTAGTCTCATTCCAAGGGCGATCTGAAGGGGTCCATCAGTGACATCATCAGGAGTTCGATGTTGAATCTGGGAATGTATCTTTTGATCATTTTCTGTATCTTGAACCTTCTGGTTTTCTTGACCCTTATGGTTATCTTGTTCATTTTGGTTATCTTGTTCATTTTGGTTACCTTGTTCATTTTGGCCGTTTTCTTTTCCATTCCTCCTTGGATGGTAGCCACTCTTTGGACACTGTGCAATCACACGGTAGGTCCTTGCCGAGTCCGTGGATATCTGAATGGTTTCCTCTCCATTATTGGCGATGCTCCACTCCGGATCTATCGGATTATACCACACCTCTGCCCACGTAAACTCCTTGCTCATTCCACTGAGGTTCCCCACCGCAGGGGCAATCTTCTTGACATTGAATAGCTCCAACTTTGCCCTGAGTCCTAGAAATGGCTCGAGTGGTTCGGAAGCACCTGTAGCGGGCACCTCGCCACCAATTGAAGGTACTCCTAAACCAATTGAAGGCACTCCGGCAGTAATGGCGTCCTGCGCCAAATCATCCGCAGCCACCTCTTGCTCCACAAGACGGAGCAGACCGCGCCAAACAGCGGTGTCTTTGTCCAATTTCCACCGTGTGGCACGGAGAGGGCCGCTGGGCACCTTGTATAGCGTCACATTCGACGTTTCAAAGAGAACCGTAGATACCGCAGGTGCACTCATAGTTGCTCAGTCACGTGAAGAGGAATATAAAATGATTAGAAAAGTGGTAAATAGAAAAATGTAAAATAGAAAATGCAAAATAGAAAATGCAAAATAGAAAATGTAAGATAGAAAATGTAAAATAGAAAATGTGAAATAGAAAAATATAAAGTATAGAATAAGAAAGACATAGAAGAATCAGCATAGATGAATTAGAAAAACATAGTAGAATCAGAAAAACACAGAAGAATCAGAAAAACATAGAAGATTCAGAAAAACATAGTAGAATCAGAAAAACACAGAAGAATCAGGAAAACATAAACAACTTAGTTCACCATATTCTTATTGTAATCATTGATTCAATTTGAACTTTTCTAACTGTCTATCTCACTTCTATCTCACTTTCTCATCATCTTGTCATTCAGATATCGATATTATCAACCTTCGGTTGATGTCCTTCAGATTATAAGATATCCCCAATCTCATCAACCTCCGGTTGATTCGATTATTATTATCAACCTCCATTTTCTTTATTTGTTTTCTCCACGTGACGTTCTCAAAATTTTCATCATGTTCAGATCCATCATTGGGAACGGGATCGGCGCGCGGAGCGTCATGTCCGTGCGGTTCAACTCCAACAACTTCAGCGATCTCCTCAAGGGAATCAACAAGAGCAGCGGCAAGGACGCCTTTGACTTTGATGTCGACCAGGTGACTTCGTTCTCGCTCAACAGAAACGACGCATTCACATCCGACTCTCCACCACCTCCAAACCCCAGAGACATAGCAAAGACCGTGAGAGTGCACAACCCAGCGGCCGGCAGATCCGTGGACGTGCAGTCCAAGAACCTCGGAAGAGCGCTCAATGGAGTCAAGGGATTGCTCCTGGCCAGCAAGGTCAAGTACTTGAAGGGCGTCCAGTCGAGGTACATCAGACCTGCCAAGTACACCAAGCAGAAGCACAGAGAGTGGTGGAGACGCAAGTTTGCCGCGGGTTTCAAGGACTTGATGTGGCAGGTCAACGATGCGAGAAGAAGAGGTTATTAGAATGTATATAGATGGGAGGAGAAGGAGTTTGAGTATGAAAACTTCTAACATATAGTTGAATATAGGTAGCTGTTGATTTAGTAGTGTGAAGTGGGTGAAAGTGTATAGATTTATCGGTTCCCTGTTAAGGTAGAAGAAATGAGATGGTAGGGAAATGGGATGGTATTTACTAGGGAAAATAGGGCTTGCTTAAATCTGAATAATCGATTGGCGAATACCCATTAAACGTCGTGAAAAACATCTTTTCAACTGATATCCAGAAAGTAATAGAGAATAATCCATCCAAATCAATCAACATAGAGGATAATCTAAATTCCACTAACCATCGAAATCCTATATAAAGCGTAGAAATCCTAAACCATCAAAATCCTATACAAACGTCGAAATCCTATATAAAACATAGAAATCCCATACAAACCATCGAAATCCTATACAAACATCGAAAACCTATATAAACCATCGAAATCATACAGTATAAACCAAATCAAAACCATCGAAATCTCACTATATAATCCCTCCAATCAGTCTAACCTTATTTTGGTCAGGTGACTCAAGTGATTTGCAGCCATGTTCAAATGAGGATCAGAAGAAATCGCTTACTATCAGGAAGTCACATACGATAGGAGGTGGGAGGTGGGAGGTTTGAGGTGGGAGGTGGTGATAATGTGGTGGTATTTTGGTGATTTGGGGATTTGGGGATATTTTGGGGATTTGGTGATTTGGTGATTTGATGGTATTTTGGGGATTTGGTGATATTTTGGTGATTTGGGGATATTTCGGTGATTTGGATATTTTGGTGAGATGGTGATATAACATGGTGTCATTTTGAGGAGGTGCTAAGTATTGATATAGAATATTAATATTATGAAGTTATTATGAAATCTTATTATGAGATCATATTTTGAGTGGATTTTTAGGATATTTTAGAGATATTCTTAACATTCATAAGATCATTACCAATATCTTTTGACCTACCTTTCATTTATCAACACCTTGCAAACTCCTTCAAAATCACATCCTAGTCATATCCCCTCCACTCTTATCCCCTCCATTCTTATACCCCATTCTTATACCCCACTCTTATCCCCTCCACTCTTATACCCATTCTTTTCATTTTCTTTATTTATCTTTTTTCGATCTTATCTTATCACCCACGTTCATGAACCGCCAGGAGCCTCGCGGAATCCCCGCAATTACAGGCCAGGTGGACCGAGCGAGCGCCATCCACATCTACCCGGAGCTGCTCCAGCCGTTCCGTGGTCTGATCAACGCGTACGGAGCGTCGATCTTGTCCACCTTCATTGGCTTCCCATTGGACACGGTCAAGACCCGCATGCAAACTCACAAGCACTTCCGAAACTACTGGCACTGTGTGTCGCTGACCTACAAGCACGACGGAGTGCGTGGCTTCTTCAGGGGGGTGTGGGCTCCGTTAATTCTGACCTCGTTCCTGAAACTGTTGAGTGTCTCGCTCTTCACCCAGGTCAAACCATCGGTCTACTCATCCTTGTACGGAGACTCGGTCGGATCTCACCCGTTCTTGCGAAACGTCCCGGTCTGCTTCATCTCGGGTATAGTTGCGGGAGGCGGGGTGTCGTTGTTCGCTTGTCCGTTTGAGTTCACCAAGATCTACGCACAGTTGGAGTCGTTGGTGGACCACAATAACCGGTCGCTAATGAACTCAGATCAGGTCAAGCAGATCGGATCCGCAGCATCTCACGTCGAGAAAAGTAAGCGCACGCTGTCGACGCTCCATATAGCACGCCAAATCATCAAGTACGAGGGCTTGGCCGGGCTTTACTCCGGGTTCAAGTACCATCTCGTCCGTGATGCGTTGCTGCTGGGAACCTACTACTCGATCTACGAGAGCATGAAGTACGCCATGAACATCGCTATAAACGGAAACCCCGAGTCCGCGTCGCTGATCTCCATCTTGCTCGCAGGCGGCCTCCTGGGCGTCGTCTCGTGGGCATTCATCTTCCCCGTCGACACCACAAAACTGCTCATCCAGAAAGATATCGTGACAAACATCTTACGTAAGCTGGCTGGATTAGAAGTGTTGGCAGCGCCGAAGCGGCGGATTCCGCGGTTTGAGCGCAAGGCGTACCGCGGGCTCGGCATTCTGATGACGCGGTCGTTTGTGGTGAACATGGTGTTTTTCAGTGCGTTTGAGCTGGCCATGACGTATTTGGCGTAATAGAGAAAATTGCATAGATTAATAGAGAAGGGAGGGAAGGAAAAAGGGGAGAGAAGAGAAGAGAAAAGGGGAGATTGAGGGAAGAGAAAAGGGGAGATTGAGGGAAGAGGATAGAGAGGTTAAAATTGGGAGATTGAGAGAAGTAGATTAATACACGAACGATAATCTGGAATTATGTAGAATTGGGTTGAAATTGCTGCGAAAAATTGTAATTTCCTACTTTAAATGATCATTAGTACTTCTTTTCTATTTACATAATCTCGTAACTTTCTCCTTGACCTCACTCTATTCCCCTTCCTCTCTACCTTACCTCCCTCTCTACCTCCTTCTTGACCTACCTCTTGGTTCATCCTCCCCATCCTCCACCTCCCCCTTCACCCTCCGCTTCTTGCGCTTAGGAGAGGCAACCAACTCCCTCATGCTCAACTTCACAGGCGACTTCAGGCGTGTTCTCAGGGCCGGGTGCTCATCGCCGTCCAACGGCGAGCTCAACTCCGCAACTGGCGAGCTGTCCCAATCAAGCAAGTCCGTTCTGATCTTCAACTTGTGCGGCGACTTCGGGACCTGTCTCCGCGGTACCGGTTTCCTGCTGCGGTGGTCGAACCGGCGAAGAAGCCATGGTGGTTGTGGTCTCATTCTAAGCTTTCTCACTTGCTGCGGGCTCTTTCTGATTTTCTTTAAAGTCTCTTCAAAACTTTCGTCAAAAGAAAATGAGAAGGAATCGTTGTAGACTTTCAGAATATTACGGTCGTCATCTTTAAGGTCATCATCTTTAAGGTGATCATCTTTAACCTCATGATCCTTCTCCTTCCTTCTGCTCACCTTACTAAAGTTCAAGTGGGAAGGCGACTCAGGCTCTTCTTTAACGCGAGTCTTCCTCGGAGTGCTGTTTCTGGACCTCGAGCGACTTCTGGATCTCGACCTCTTCCTCCTCGGCGGAGTCAACGGCTCCATCAATTCCTCCTCTTCCTTCACCTCCACCGAACGCAAGCGGCGTGCACGTCTTGGTTCGGGGTCCATGTTCGGATCAATGTCCAATCCGAGAACACGCCGTTTCTTGGGCGAACGAGTAGCTTCATGCTTGATATTAGATGGAATCACAGAAGCAGGCGCAGAATGGAGGTCAGCTACGTCAATGGCCTCATCGAGATCTGTCTGCTCACCAGAGTCAAGGGAGTCTGCTCCAACTTGGTCCGCGCCAACGTCGAAGTCAGGGAAACCTTCAAAGTTGTCGTCATTGTCGGCCTCATTATTGGAGTTGTCATTATCGACTGAGTTGCTTTCATAATCATCTTCACCTTCATCTTCACCTTCATCTTCATTTTCATCCTCATTTTCATCCTCATTTTCATCCTCATTTTCATCCTCATTTTCATCCTCATTTTCATCCTCACCTTCATCCTCATTATCCTCATCTACGCCCTCTCTCTCTTCCTCCTCATCCACGCCCTCCCCCTCTTCCTCCTCATCATCTCCAAAACCAACCTCAGTTTCATCGGCTTCTTCTACCTTCTCACTATCCTCACTCTCAACATCTCCCAACTCAGGCTTACCCGGCTTTCTGGTAAAAACCTTCCTCTTTATCCAAGGAATTGGGTTTATCTTGTCGATGTACGTCTTGAACCTCTTCGTAGCCGACTCCTCTGCCTCCTCGATTCCTCTCTTGCGGCTCTCGGGCTCATCTTCCTCAATGATCTCAGAGGGAACCACAACCTCCAAACGCAGCTGCTCATAGTACATCTCCTCAATGTCTAGTTCGGGTGCTTCGTTGTCAGATTGGGCTCTACTCTCCAACTCGGTTTCAACGTTCTCAACGTTGGATGGACGTACAACCTGGATCAGGAACTCCGACTCCACCACCTCAGAAGGTGTGACAACCTCGCCTTCGTCGTCGCTGATCTCGTCAACTTCGAAAGTACCCAATGTCTCAACCTCTACTACAGAGAGAAGTGCTTCTGCAACCTCCTCGATATTGGACGGCGCAATACCAACATCGTCTGCAAGTTCTTCCAATTCTTGAATCACAGTAGAAGTAATGTCGTCGTCGTTGTCAGATTCGCCAGCATCGCCAGCGTCTCCAGCGTCTCCATTTTCTTGAAACTCTTCATGCTCCTCGTTCTGATTCTCGTTCTGACTCTCATTCTGATTCTCATTCGGACTCTCATTCTCTTCAAAGTCCTCCTTGTCTGCACTCTTCTCCGAATCATCAGCCACAGGAGCATCAATAGCATCTTCAACGGCGCTCACCAATATCGAAGCACAGGAACGATCCTTATCAGACGCTTCGTCGTTATCGGACTCTTCCTTGTCGTACATGTCGACGTCATCGATCCCACTGGCCTCTTCAATCAAGTCCTCGACCATGTCGATGATACCAGTCTCTTTAGGTACGCTGTCGCGCCTGAAAAAGTGGAAGAATTGCCGCATGTTATCAAGCACATAGCTGGATGTGGACTCGGGGGGTATGTTGCGCGGCAGCCCAACAGCAGGTACAGAGTCAAGAGTGTCGTCTTCAGCAAATTCATCTGGCAGTTGTGGGTTGAGGTCAGATTCAACAGAAACAGATTCAGCAGAAACAGATTCAGCAGAAACAGATTCAGCAGAAACAGATTCAGCAGAAACAGATTCAGCAGAAACAGATTCAGCAGAAACAGATGCAGCAGATTCAGCAGAAACAGATGCAGCAGATTCAGCAGAAACAGATGCAGTGGATTCAACAGAAACAGATTCAGCAGATCCAACAGGCTCAACAGCATCTTTAATGGCCTCGACTGTATCAACAGCTTCCTCAATGGCTTCTTCGATCACTTCTTCAGCTGCTTCTATCAACTGAGAGGCTACATTTGCGACTTCGGCGTCAACATCAATAGCATCCAGGTCGTCTTCAACAGGATCAGTCACGGCATCCTCAATCACATCCGTAACAGCCTCGAGTATAGGAGCACACACCTCTGAAATAGACATCTCTTCTCCCTGGACTGGCTGTGCAGGTTCCTCAACAGCCTCCTCGACGACTTCGGTAACTGCATCAAGTACTGGTGCAAATGCTTCTGGTATGGAGACCTCCTTCACATCAACAGGTTCTGCTGGCTCCTCCACAACCTCTTCAACGACTTCAGTAACAGCATCAAGGAGGGGCGCAAGTGCTTCTGAGACAGACTGGTGTTCTTCTGAGACAGACTGGTGTTCTTCTGAGACAGACTGATGTTCTTCTGAGACAGACTGCTGTTTTTCCTCAACAGGTTCGGTAACAGTATCAAGTATAGGCACACTCACTTCTGGTATGGAAACCTCATTCTTTACATGTTCTGCTGGCTCCTCGACCACCTCTTCCACCACCTCGGTAACAGCATCAAGGACGGGTGCAAATGCTTCTGATATGGAAACCGCATTCGTTACAGGCTCTGCGGGTTCCTCCACAGCAGCATCTATCGTGTCTACTGCTTGAGCAATAGCAGAAAATAGGGTAGGCGGGCTCGAATCCAGTTGGACCGAGACATCTTGCAAGTTTTCTTCAACCTCAATGCTGGAGTCCTCCAGGTTGTTGGACTCGTTCAAAACATCCATATTTTCCTGTTCCAACACATCGCCATTCTTCAGATTGTCCCGACCTTTCTCCTCCGAAATAACCCCGAGTCCAGTGGACCCATTCAGTGTGTTTTGGTAGAACGTCCCCTCGGTATCCTCTGTCGATTCCATTGCATTCTCGATAGTCTCTTCCTCCGAATTCTCATCTCCTACCACATCATTAAAAGCTGCATCGAAAGACTGCGTCACTGCCTCGGCCACCTCGGCGACCTCTTGAACAACCTCGGCAGCTTCCTCCGCTATGGTCTCGAGCAACCCTACTTGCGAGTCCGAGTCGACTTCTTGCGAGTCCGAGTCGACTTCTTGCGAGTCTGAGTCGACTTCTTGTGAGTCTGAGTCGACTTCTTGCGAGTCTGAGTCGACTTCTTGAGAGTCCGAGTTGAACACTACTTCCGAATCCGAATCGTCAGACACAAACGACGTGTTGTCGACCTCAAGCTCAGAAAGAACCGGTTTCTCGATCATCACGTCGGAATCCGCAACAACCGCCTCAACCTCCGCAGTCGCGTCCAAATGGATCTTGTGCCTTCTTTCTATAGCACGCAATTTGAACAATGTTTCTTGTGGGTCCTCTCGTATGGTCCGGAACACAGGAGCTGGTGGTGGAGGCGGCGCTGGCAGAGGGGGGGAAAATACAGCTTCGCTTTCTTCCCCTTGTAAAATTTCATGAACATCTTCAACTACCTCAGCATCTTCGACCTCAGCATCTTCATCGTCAACCACCCCAACTTCTTCATCATCAACCACCTCAACTTCTTCAACTTCATCGTCATCACCTTCTTCAACTTCAACTTCAACTTCACCTTCCTCAACTCCATCGTCATTATCTTGTGGTATTTCGTAATGTTCATCCTCCACCATTTCGATGTCCTCGTCATGTTGCGTCTCGGCTATGTCCTGCATCAACTCCTTTTGAGACTGTTGCAAACTTTCGTTCAACTGGTCGGCTTCGTGGTACACGTTGTCTAGAAGGCTTTGGTCGTACACATTACTGTTTTGGATGGCGGCCTCCGCGAGCTGTGCGAAGTTGAAGTCTGATTTGGGCTGTTCCCAGTCGAGTATGGAGTCATTTTGGGAAAAAGCTTCTGCGTCGACAAAGACGTCGGGGTGGCCAATGTCAATATCAGCGACTGCAGGAATCTCAATGAATTCTCCATCGATGTCGACATCCTCAACGGCTTCCTGGTCAACCTCTTCATCGACCTCAACGTCTTCTTCAATGTCCTCAACGTCTTCCTGGTCAACCTCTTCATCGACCCCAACCTCTTCATCACCAACCTCATTAACTTCCTCAATATCAACCTCCTCACTTTGTTCGCTTATCAGATTTTCACTTTCCAGCTCATTTTCCAGGTTTTCACTGCCCTGTTCACTTAGCAGGTTGCCATTGTTGACCTGCTCAAAAGCTCTCTGATAGGAAGTGTAATGATTTGGCTGTAAATAAGTGCCATAATCAGCTTGCTTTATTATTTGTTCGTCGTCTTCATCTTCCTCTTCCTCTTCCTCTTCCTCTTCTTCATCCTCTTCTTCATCCTCTTCCTCATCCTCTTCTTCTTCATCTTCATCTTCATCTTCCTCCTCCTCATACCTGTAGTTGATTGGCTGTGATAACCTTGGACGTCCGTTTTGAACCTGGTATGCCGGTAATGCTGGCGCCTCTTCCTCTTCCTCTGAATCCAAACATATTATCGAATCATCCGATTCATTTTCTGGTACCGGTTTGTTTAGAGTTGAGGTTGGGTATTCTTCCAAGTCTTCTTCGTCTTCTTCTTCCTCATCATCATCTTGTTCTTCCTCATCATCATCTTCTTCTTCTTCTTCCTCTTCTTCCTCAACCTCTTCCTCCTCTTCCTCCTCCACCTCCTCTGTTCTCTTCAAATACTCACCCAATTCCTCAAATGCCTCATCATAAACCTTATTCCTATACTTCTCACGCAATTGGTCTGTTTTCTGCTGCCTGATCTTCTCTGCGTACACGCGATTGGCTTCTCGCTTCTGGGCCGTTATGAGCAGCTGGTACTTGTTGTCTATGTTTTCGATCCACAGAAGCAAACTGTCTGTGTTTGTGGTGGCCAATGCCTGTTGATCCACCTCATCCGGGGTGCTCGTGCGAACCACAGCCTTCTCGTCGTCGTCGTTGATGTGGAGCCCAGGAAACGCCATGTGGTATACTGACTTTTGTTTAGCAACAAAAAAACACTATCCGAAGAGGCGCGTGAGATTGGGCACGTGATGATCTAGATAGCAGGAACGATTGTAGACATCCAGAGTATATCTGCAGAGGGTATTACATCTTCCTGGATTCTTCCTGAGCTTTTGGTGATAGTTCTAGGATTACAGTGCAGGATTATTTAGGGTAGGGTTATTAGGGTAGGGTAGGGTAGGGTTATTAGGGTAGGGTAGGGTAGGGTAGGGTAGGGTAGGGTAGGGTTATTTTGGGTGGGATTATTTCAGTGTAGGATTATGTAGGATTATTTCAATGTAAGATTAATTTAGTTCACTTGTAGGATGTATATGTATTAAGTCCGCTTCCATTTTCACTTCTGGTAGGACTCTTCCTATCCTATAGTACCTCAAATACACATTCCCAAAAGTACTCATCATACACTACCCCAATACTACTCCGATTCTATTAAGTATTACTCCTATCAGTATCTCACACTATCTCTCTAATCAGTAAACTCCTATTCTATCCTATTCCGTCCACCCCACTCATCCCCTCCAACAATTGGTCCGGCCTCCCCTATTCGTCGCTAATGCAAATGGTTGACCTGCAACTTTAACTTTGATCTGGGATCACAGCCTCATGTGACGTCAGGGCGCAAAATACGAAAGGAGATACCCGGAAATCCTAACCAGTGTCTTGGACGGCCAAAATAGCCCAACAATCAGGGTCCGAAAGAAAGGGTAGAAAATATAGATAGTATTGACTCTGAAGAGAGGGTAATTATTGATAATTCAACAACAATTCTTCAGCACTACAACTTCAATTCACCTTCACCTTCAACTTCAATCAATTTCACCTTTACCTTTTCCTTCACCATTTTCACCTTCATCTTCAACACTTTAACCTTAACCCTCAACCTTAACTCGTCCTAACTCTCACATTCACAAATAATCCTTCTGTTGACCTTGCCGATCTTAAGTTCTCCACATGTTGGCTTCCCCACCTAGACTGAAACAATCTCAGGTAATAAATGAGGAGACGACCAAAAAGGTTGATATTTTTAAAAGCTTCTTAGTTCGGCCGGAAATACTTGGCGGGAAAACACCTCCGGGCGTTGATTCACCATCAGGAGTTGGCCGTGATCTTCACTCGACCCTGTATTCAACCCTGTATTCATATCCTGAGATCGTGGGGGATCGCCGACAGCCCCTCGTGTACGCAAAACCAGGCCGGACGGCCACAAATACATGGCCACAAATAGATTCGTTCCATAAGTTTTTTCACGGGATTTTTCTTCGCCGCATACTCCGGTTCATGGCCCATAACAGCGGCACAGAGGCGGAATAGGGATTTTACAATTGACCGTTTTGTTGGATTTGCAACTGATACGCACTAATACGGACTTTCTCAGATATCGACCTTCACCTGGTTCTCTTATCCAGCTCTCTTATCCAGCTTAGCAAGTACAAGCGCTTGAAAATTTCTTACAGCAATCACTGCATGTGCAGGATTCCCCTTTTTGTACTAGAGAAGGTCCAACACGAGCATAAGCGGAACGGAACAGCCTTGATCTAGTACTAGTGCCCTTGCATCGGCGGGGAGCGTATGTTTCACCTGCAACTCATAATTTCCCCAACCTTTTGTAGTTACGCGTGTTATCTCGCGTCCCTCCTGATCCTCCCCCCATCTGATTGTTCTCAACTATTAGACGCCCGGGCCCGCAACCAGAAATTTTTATAAATCACAAAAGACCTTCGAGACGTGGCGTGCCATGGGGTCGAGTTGGGGAAGGCACAAAGGGCTGGGGAACAGCAGCAAGCGTAGATAAGGTCGCGGGGGTACATGAAAATGAGCAATTCGAAACAGGCGTGATGTGGGATGTTGTACATGGTGGTTCTACTGCCATCACCTTCGCCGACGTCATCTCAACATTTTTCCTGGACTGCATATGCCCCTTCTATAGGCCTTCTGTTGAGTAGATACATACAATAAACTCAGGTTCCAACGTTATGAGCACGCGCGGGTTTTCCACTGTGACTCGCTGACTCGCATCTCCGACCGGAGTGTATTCTCCGAATTAGGAACAATACGAACGCCTGAACACAGAAGCACGGAGAGAGATGGGTTCATAACCCGCCACAAAAATGCGGTCGTGATCACAGCGTACAGACTTTTTTGTATGGTAAGTCAAGGGCCAAGTGCCAGTATGGAGATAGTTGTCAATGGGCTCACGCTCCCGTGCTCGTGTGTTGTTAGCCCCCGACCCCCTATTTTTCGCTTTCCCTAATTATTTCTTCTTTGCCCGGTTTGGGAGGGAGTGGCGGTGGGGTGAGATAAGATGGTTTAGGAGTCGTACTAGAATGAAATGTGTGAAAAAAATTGCACCAGATACGCAACAAAACGGGATACGACGGGAATTGCCCTTGGAAAGTGTGTCCGGGCCGTAGCATGATTGATACGAGCGTATATGGGCTGGTAATGGCTCCGGTGGTACCATCCGTCAAGTCATATTTTCTTTCTCCAATGACTCGATCGCTTCTGGAAAATTATTATCTACCACAAAAAGAAATGATTAAGTTAGAGATGTGTATTTTTTGAAATAGGGATTCCAACAATTATATATAAAAGTGGCGCCCTGCCCAGCTTCAGATTAAATATATCCTGTAATCTTTTTTTGCAAATCAGAGCATTCTTGCTTTTTGTAATAGTCGACCTCTGCAACCATCGCTCCTGCCACAAGTGATCGAGTATAGCCAGACAGACACAGAGATACGTTAATTAAAAACACCCGCTCGCAAAACTTTTACAAAAACCTTTTTTCACATCCCTTAACGAAGGCGTTTTTACATCCATGTCCACAACATTGCAAATATCGAGCGCGGAAAGCCTCCACGACCTGCAACAACTGTACAAGTTCACAACAGACAAGTCCGTCCCCGCGGACTTTGCAAAGGATACCCCAGCCACCACAAAAAAGGGGCTCAAGAGTGGTTTGTCAGCACAAGTCACAACCACAAAAAATATCAAGCCATATATCACCATCCATGAGAGAAAACAACTCGAAGCATCGGCACTGAAGTCCCTGGAGGACTCTGAGGTCTTGGAGAGACCTCACCCTCTCGTCCGCAAAAAGTCTGGCGAGCTTGTCAAGTCTTCCCTCAAGCTTTCTTCACTTCCACGCTCCATGTCCTCGCCACACCTCAAATCCGTTCGTTTCGCCGCTCGCATTGCCAACATCAAGATGTTTGACGGCACAGAGAGCCCGTCGGCGGTCCTGACCTGCGAAAACAGTCCCGTCCATTCCCCACGCAGATTGCGCGGCCACGACTACTTCCAGATGCATGACGACGACTCAGACACAAGTGAAGACGAGGTACAGCTCAAGCCAAAGGAGGCCAACTACAGTATTGTGTACCTGGATGTGCCACAGTATGAACCTCACGTGGGACCTATCAAGACACTCAAGCTCCACTCCATGAGATTGGACAGAAACAGCACTGATGGTAGAGCTGTTCTTGTTGGCTTGATCAACTGTGCCAACCTCGCATACGAGAAGAACCTCATGGTGAAGTTGACTTGGGACAACTGGGCTTCGAACATGAGCTTCACCAACTTGCCAACCATCCGCTTCCACACACTGTTCCCACGCGCCAACGTGGACCAGTTTGAGTTCCGCATTCCTTTGAGCGACTTGCATCACCACACAAAATACAACTCAGAGGTGAGTCTTCAGATTTGCATACAATACAGAACCGGCAACCAGGAGTTCTGGGACAGCAACGGTGGTAAGAACTACCACCTCAGGCTCAAGCCAAAGAACACCATCAGCTCATACACATACAAGAAGGAAGAGAAGCAGTATGACGAGCTCGTCAACAAGTTGATGGATATCCAAAGGGAGGAGACCACGGGGGTGGCCACCCGCAAAACCATCCACTCGCGCTACAACTTTGGCAGCGAGTCCTCGGAGAGCACTCCACCAGCATTTGTGCGGCCGCAGTTGAAGATGTCGTTACTGGCTAACGACGTCACCAGAAGATACTCGCAGAGCTACAGAAAGAAGGGAGAGAAGAAGAACGAGGAGAAGAAGACCGAAGAGAAGGCATCGTCGTTGACGTCGTCTCCTCTGGCGTCGGGCATTGCATCGCTTTCGTACACAGACTTATTGGCCAACTACTGCTTCCTGGGCGGTAGCAAGAAGCCGGTAAGCAGCGAGCCTGCGATTCCACGCCTGGTCTCCACCAGCGTGTTGAACACTCCGAACTTCGGAGATGTTTTCGGAGGATCCAGCAGCTTTGGGCTGCTGTGTCTGCCAGCATCGACGTTTCACGCATTCAGTGATTCGATTCATACATAGGGTATTGTTAATATAATAGGGTAAGAACAGAAGAGTGTAGAAATAGGAGGGAAGTAGATGAGGTGGATGAGGGTTGGTTTTGGGTTGGTTTTGATACATGTTTAGTTCCCGGTAGGTTTTGATACATGTTTGGTTCCTGGTAGCTTTGTCTGACCCCTTGGTAATTTGTGGAGAAGGACGCGTTTGTGGCCGTTCTATTGTATTAGTGAAAAATTCCTTGTTAGGGGAGAATTGATTTGTACATTAAAATATCTCATTATTGTGGATTGCTCCGCAATTTTTTTTTGTTCTAGGCGATGCCTAACATGACCAGAGGGTCACGAACGAGGACGCGCACAAAAGCATAAGTAGACGAAACGTGGAGAAGCTGTGCCAAGAAGCTAGCTGGAGCTGCCCACATGTTTGCCGAATGGCATCGGGGGATAGAGATAGACGAAGTTGGATCAAGATTGCTCGAGTTACGCCATGGCCGGTTTTTTCGGTACAATGAGGTTTCGCGGCAATTTCAGTTGCTCCAGATGATGGTATAAGTTTGTGGATTTACGCGCCGAGATCGTGCAGACTTAGGCGCTGGCAGGGATGGGATTTTACGCGCGTAGCGAGAGAATTTCCGCAAGTACCGCACTGGGAACCTGAGCACTCTGAGTTTCTACCAGAGTTCGCCTAACAAATGTACCCCGTAAAAATTAAGTTGGGATCAATAGTTTCAGATAATGGGCGAGAGATCTGAGCTTATCGCTCTTTTAAGCCTCGAGAGCCGGGCTTCATAAGCCACACCGGACTTTGTGTAGATCTCCGTGAATAGGGATGGCTTCCATGCTGATCTCTAGAAGATCAGTGTGGCAAAGGGGGACCCCGGGGCGCAGAACTAAGTGGCGGTGATAAGGTGCTCCGAAGTTGATAAAGATACATAAATAAAGTGAACATCACGCGGAAGTCACGAGATGAGAAATGTGGGAGTGATGAGATTGCAGGATATGAGGAACTGATTGAGATTGGAATTGATATTGAATTCAAGAATTGCCATTGCAATTGAGGAGTTGAGTAGGAAAATTGAAATTCTGAATAGAATTGAGTTAGAAGATTGAATTACTGATGAGAATTTGCATTTTTTTGCTTGCTAAAATGAGCTTACTGAGAATTGCACTGACAACTTACCGAGAATTTGATTTTCTTCCTGAGACATGGTGAGCAATATTTTAATACTAGAAAGCTTGCATGCATTGAGTCTAGACTGTCTTCGAGTTGTCATCCCACAATAATCATTCAATAATAATCATCCCACTTTGTTAGGTTGGATGATGTAAGCAGGAGATCGATGATGTAAGCAGGAGATCGATGATGTAAGCGATGAAGAACACGGGTTATGTAAGCAGATCAAGATTGAAAGATGATGTAAGCAGAAGGAAGAGACCAGATCTGATGATGTAAGCATGGAAGAATGATGTAAGCAGTTGAATGATGTAAGCAGATCAGACATCAAGATATGATAACATAATCAGAGCAGAGGGCATCAGATGATGTAGATGAGATAAGCAGATCAACCTACAATTCAATTCTAACCTATTTTACAACGTTCCATAGCTTAGTCTTATCATCGAGTCTATAACTTACCAATTGTACAAAAACTGTTCCTTTATGTGATGTTCCTTTGCTAATGCTCCACTGATGTTTCTCTTCTCATCTTCTCTTCCCTCTACTCTTCCCTCTCCTCTTCCCTCTCCTCTACTTCTCTAACCACTTCCTCTCCTCCCAAAAGCCATCCTTTATCAAATCCACATGTAACGTCTTGATTTCCGCCTTTTTTCTCAGCTTTTCTATCCTCTGCTTCTGTCTGTCGGACAATCCTTCTTCCTCCTTATCCTCCTTGTACTCTCTCACTATAATTGTGCCCTTCTTGAACATCTCCGGCTCGTTATTGTAGTTGATACCGAAATTCTTGAACAATATCTCATTCTTGTCCAGTGCCACGGTGCCGATCAAGCGGTTTTCCGCCTCCTTTGGGGTCATTCCACCCTGGACGAGAGCCCAGAAGGTGGTATTGTACAAATTGTTGATGTGACAGTCGACCTGGCGCCATGCAAAGTAGTCGCGAACAACATCAAAGTTCGGGTAAACCACCAGGCGCGCGTCGAAGTTGGGCATTCGCGCGAGCTCAATGGGCTTGTCTGGGAACTCCTTGTTCCACATGTAGAAGTAGGTGGTCAGGAAGAGTGACGAGAAGGTGGTGTTCAACTTCATCTCACGGCGCTCAAAGAGTGCAGCTTTGCGCCGGAGAAGGAACAGGTACTCGTCACTGTCGCCGTATGCTAGCAGAATGTCGGGGTAGGTTTGGCAGACATGGAGGGCAGTGCGGTTCATCACTTCGAGAGCTCTTGAGTCGTTGGGTTTATCGAACTTGTAGTGTTCGCTGAACTTGTGGAAGCCTTTACCGTCGACGCGGATGACGATGTAGGTGTCGGGAAGAAGATAGTTTTCCCTTTCGAATGATTTAACGTATTGGTATCGCGAGTTGGCCATAGTGATGATTTTTTAAAAAAAGCGAATCAGAATTTTAGTACATAAGTGGAAGAAAAGAAGACCCGGGAATATCGACGATGAATTGATAGAGTATGTGGTAGAAACTCAGGTAATTACGGGGGTAGTTATTGGAAGAAGGTCACTTTGTGCAACCCATCTCATCGGTTTTTCCAAAATCGCTGCGAATATTAACAATTTAAAGATGTATTAAAATGAAATAGAACTGCTGATAATCATCAAATATGCTATAGAATGTTTACCAATAACTGGAAGCACTTTCATAAAAGCCAATCTTCATAATGCAGGTCTTCATAAATCAATCCTCATAAAGCAAGTCTTCATAAATCAATCCTCATAAAGCCAATCTTCATAAATCAATCCTCATAAAAGCCAATCATAAAGCCAATTTTCATAAAAATCAGTCTTCCAAGCCAATCTCCATAAAAACCAATCATAAAACCATCTCCATAAAAACCATTCACTTTACTCCTCCCCCTCCACTTCACCTTCAGCCTCTTTCTTTCACTCAATTTGTGCTCTACACCTTTGTTCCTTCCCTTTCACTTCTTATCGCTTACATAAGCCAGCCCATTTGAAGTCTTCTCATCTCAAATTTTTTTTCAAATCATCACAACCATGGGCGCCCAGTTCAGAACCCTCGAGCGCGAGAAGCGGTTCCAGAACCCTGCTGACAACTCTGGGTACCCCCTCCTTGTGGATGCAGTTGCGCCACATGTGGGCTCATTCAATGCCCTCACTTCCGGTCCTTCTGGCGGCCTCCTCAACTTGGCTGTCCAGGACATCGGTACCAAAACCTTGTTCGCCACAAACGACCCTACCAAGTACAACTCTGTGGACAAGTTGAGCATTCGTGTCAAGGGCGTGCTGTTGGCCAAGCCACAGGTCCCAAAGAACGATAAGTTGTCTGTCAACCAAAAGACCATGCCCACTGAGTGCAGAGAACGCATGTCCACGTACCGTTCCCGTATGGTTTTGGACTTGGAATGGAAGGTCAACGGCGAGGTTTTCAACGAGCAGCGTGACGTTGGTCAGGTTCCTGTGATGTTGAAGTCCAACCGTTGTCACTTGGAGAAGATGACCCCCAATGAGTTGGTCGCAGCCAAGGAAGAATCCGATGAACTCGGAGGCTACTTCGTGGTCAACGGTATCGAAAAGATCATCCGTATGTTGATTGTGCAAAGACGTAACCACCCTATGGCCCTCATCAGACCTTCTTTTGGTAACAGAGGCGCATCGTACACTCCATACGGTATCCAGATCCGTTGTGTTCGTCCAGACCAAACCTCGCAAACCAATGTGTTGCACTACTTGAGCGACGGTAACGTGACGTTCCGTTTCCTGTGGCGCAAGAACGAGTACCTCGTGCCTGTGATGATGGTGCTCAAGGCACTTGTCGAGGCCAGTGACCGTGAGATCTTCGATGGTATTGTGGGTGCCGACACCGAAAACTCCTTCTTGACCGATCGTTTGGAATTGCTCTTGCGTGCATACAAGACTTATGGAGTTCAGTCTCAGAAAGAGACCCTCGCTTACTTGGGAGACAAGTTCCGTGTGGTATTCAACCTGCTGCCCGACCAATCAGACATCGAGGTTGGTCGTGAAGTGCTCCGTAGAATTGTCTTGGTGCACCTTGACGACCCTGCTGACAAGTACCGTATGTTGCTCTTCATGATTAGAAAGTTGTACGCTCTTGTTGCCGGAGACTGCTGCCCAGACAACCCTGATGCCACCCAGCACCAGGAGGTGCTCTTGGGAGGTTTCCTCTACGGTATGATCATCAAGGAGAAGATTGACGAGTACCTTCAAAATGTGCGTATTCAGATCCAGACCGATATCAACCGTGGTGTGGCTGTGACGTTCTCGGACCCACGTTATATGACGAGAGTATTCTCTCGTATCAATGAGAACATTGGACAGAAGTTGCAATATTTCCTCTCCACAGGTAACCTTGTTTCGCAGTCTGGTCTCGATCTTCAACAGGTGAGTGGTTACACTGTTGTTGCAGAAAAGATTAACTTCCACCGTTTCATCTCACACTTCCGTATGGTCCACAGAGGTTCTTTCTTTGCGGAGTTGAAAACCACCACTGTGCGTAAGCTTCTCCCAGAATCCTGGGGATTCCTTTGCCCAGTGCACACCCCGGATGGTTCGCCATGTGGTTTGTTGAACCATTTGGCTCATAAGTGTCAGATTGCAACCACCGCAAGTGACGTTTCGCATGTTCCAGCAGCACTCGCCAAATTGGGTGTGGCCCCTGCACACAGCTTTGCTGCTGGACCCAATGTTTCTTGTGTCCAGTTGGACGGTAAGGTCGTGGGATGGACCACTCATGAACAGGCCAAGATTGTTGCTGATACTTTGAGATACTGGAAGGTTTCTGGTGAGGAGAACCTCCCATTAGACTTGGAAATCGGTTACGTTCCACCTTCTTTGAAGGGTCAATACCCTGGTCTCTTCCTCTTTGGAGGTCACTCCAGAATGATGCGTCCTGTCAAGTACCTTCCTCTTGGTAAGAAGGACGTTGTTGGACCATTTGAACAGGTTTACATGAACGTGGCGGTGACTCCTGAAGAAATCACCAACAATGTCCACTCTCACGTGGAGTTCCTGCCAACCAACATGCTTTCGATTCTTGCCAACTTGACTCCATTCTCCGACTTTAACCAGTCTCCACGTAACATGTACCAGTGTCAGATGGGTAAGCAAACCATGGGTACTCCTGGTGTTGCTCTTGTTCATCGTTCCGACAACAAGTTATACCGTTTGCAGACTGGACAGACTCCAATCGTCAAGGCCAATTTGTACGACGAGTACGGTATGGACAACTTCCCCAACGGTATGAATGCCGTTGTGGCGGTCATTTCGTACACTGGTTACGATATGGATGACGCGATGATCATTAACAAGTCTGCGGACGAACGTGGGTTTGGATACGGTACCGTCTACAAGGTCGAGAAGGTGGATTTGGCACAGCTGCGTAGACGTGGTGACCCTATCACTCAACGCTTCGGATTCGGTGACGACGAATGGCCAGAGTCTTGGAAGGAGAAGTTGGACGACGATGGACTTCCTCTCATCGGTGTCAAGGTTGAAGAAGGAGACCCTATTGTGGCCTACTACGATGAGACTCTTGGAAGAACTAAGGTGAAGACATACCACTCATCTGAACCTGCCTTCATTGAAGAAGTTAAACTTCTTTGCGACGATTCCGATTCCATCGCTCAGAACATCACCATCAAGTACCGTATCACCAGACAACCTACCATCGGTGACAAGTTCTCGTCGAGACACGGACAGAAGGGTGTGTGTTCCCGTAAGTGGCCTCAGATCGACATGCCATTCTCGGAAACCGGTATCCTGCCGGATGTCATCATCAACCCACATGCTTTCCCTTCGAGAATGACCATTGGTATGTTTGTGGAATCGCTTGCCGGTAAGGCTGGTGCCTTGCACGGTATTGCGCAGGATTCCACTCCATGGATGTTCAGCGAGCTGGACACTCCTGCCGACTACTTTGGTGAGCAGTTGCGCAAGGCCGGTTACAACTACCACGGAAACGAGCCGATGTACTCGGGAGCCACTGGTGAAGAGTTGCGTTGCGACATCTACATTGGTGTGGTGTACTACCAGCGTTTGCGTCACATGGTGAACGATAAGTTCCAGGTGCGTTCCACCGGTCCAGTCAACACGTTGACCATGCAGCCTGTGAAGGGTAGAAAGCGTTCTGGTGGTATTCGTGTGGGAGAGATGGAAAGAGATGCATTGATTGGTCACGGTACTGCATTCCTTCTCCAGGACAGATTGTTGAACTGTTCGGATTACACACAGACTCCTATCTGTCGGTCGTGTGGCTCCATTCTCACCACACAGACCACCGTTCCACGTGTTGGTACTGCTGCACAGATCAGGTGTAGACGCTGTGCCGACCGTTTGGACGCACACTTGGCCAAGCACGGCTTTGCGGACGAGGCCGAGGTGTGGGAGGATGGCCAGGGTAAGAGATTCGTCGGTGGTGACGACACCACTACGGTTGCCATTCCGTTTGTGTTGAAGTACTTGGACTCGGAGTTGAATGCCATGGGTATTAGAATGAGGTATAATGTGGGGACGAATTAGGGTATTGCATAGGAGAAGAAGTAAAATAGAGTAGTATATAAGTAAGAAGAAAAGAATAGTAAGAGAAAGTAGAAAGAAAGGAAGAGTAAGAGAAAGTAGAAAGGAAAAGTAAGAGAAAGTAGAAAGAGTAAATAAAGAAGTAAGATAGAGTAAGAGTAAATGAAGAGATCGAGAAAGTAAGAAAGAAAAGAATAGTAAGAGAGAGAAATAGTATTAAAAGAAGTCAGTGATAGAGTGTGTGAAAGTGTAGAGTAAATGCGAATAGTAGATATGAGAATAGTAGAAATGGAGTAAAAATAGGATGAATTAGGTGGTATTAGATTTCAGAAAAAATCATTAGTATTCCAATTAATTTCGCAGCCATTGAATAATTTTTAAAAACCTTCAAATCATATTTGAACCTACTCAAACTTACATTACTTTCTCATCTATTCAATCTAATCTTCTAACTTTAAGCTTCTTTCAAGATTATTCTATTCCTCAAGATTATTCTATTCCTCAAGGTTCTTCTATTCTTCTATTCTTCTCTTCTAATTCTCACACCTCATTTCTTATCACCACATCTGCTCCCCTCAGATTCCTCAAAATATACCGCGCATTCTCCAAATCGCTCCCATCAACCCTCCTCACAGCCTCCTCTCGCAGCGCCGATATCCCCGACTCCAAGTGCCTTGCTATGATTCTATCACGAACCGTCTCCAAGGACGCCTCGCAGAACCACGTCTCATCGACGTAGCTGGCGATTTCCGACCACACGTCGTCGCTTAGCGACACGTAGTTGCCCTCGATGATCACCAACTCGATCTCCGTGCCTATCACAATGTCGTCCTCCGTGGGGTCTTTCAAGCTGTGGTCGAACGACGGAGCGTGTATGGTTTCCAGGGCGTTTTTGAGCTTCTTGATCAACTCCACAAACGCCCTGGCGTTGAACGTGAACGGCGCGCCTCTGCGGAAAATGGCCTCCTCGGCATTGGGGAACGCCGCCAACTCCTTGCGGTAGTAGTGGTACCCGTCCTGTGGCAAAACCAAGCTGGGAAGGCCCTTGGTGTTGAGTTGCGCGGTGATGGCAGCGGAGATCGTGGACTTTCCAGAGCCCGGAATACCAGCTAGCGAGATGATCACTCGTCTGTGGAGTTTGTTGTGGAGGGAAACCACCCTGTCCACGATTTCGGGGATTTGATCAGCGGAGTAGTTCATGATGAAAATGATAAAAAAGATCAGGTCAACTATAAAAACAAGATCAACTTAAGTGCAATATCTTTAGGCTGTAAAAGTACGACCATAGTACAAACATATAGTACAACTATATAGTACAACCATATAGTACAACCATTTAGTACAACCACAACTATAATCCAGTCCTATAGTACAACCATATACTACAACCATATAGTACAACCACAACTATAATCCAGTCCTATAGTACAACCATATAGTACAACCATATAGTACAACCATATAGTACAACCATATAGTACAACCATATAGTACAACCATATAGTACAACCACAACTATAGTCCAGTCCTATAGACAACCCTATAGTGCTACCATAACTATAGTACAACCATAACTACAGTACAACCATATAGTACAACCACATAGTACAACCATATAGTACAATCATAACTATAGCGCTTCCCTACAGTCCAACCTATACGCTATCTTCCTACCACTACACCTCTACCCATTACCTTCTCTTCCCATGTCATTTGTTCTGGTTGAGGTCCCCCAATTATCCCCCCCAAACTCGTTGATGCGGTTCCAGCGAGTTGGCGATGGGTACAAAGTGGAACTCACCAACTTCTGCGAAGTCTACTGCGAAAGTGTGGACGACTTTGCCACCAAAGCCGAGTCGTTTGGCATTGAGGATCTCACGCGAGAAAGCTCGGACAAGTTGCAGGTTCTTCTCCGAGACAAGTTCAAAGACAGCAAGGCTGCGAAATACGACGAGATTGTGAGTATCACCCCCGAGACGAGCTTCAAATGGGTGTTCAAGTTGCGCAAGTTGGCTGCCGGCGACGCCATGGCGTTTTTCGCGCTGCTATCGAAGCACCAGATGCTCAACCACGCGCTTTTGGCGAAGAAAGTCGACCATCTCCAGTCCATCATCACCATCAAAGACTCGTACATCAAGTTCTTGTACGAAAACTTCAGGCTATCGCACGGGTCCGAGGCCATCGACAAGTACAGCGACAACCACGCGGACGAGAAGGCGCACCTTGTTCCGTTCAGCAGGAAGCGGTGGAGGACCGAGTTTGAGGCCAAGGTGGTGCGCGAGAAGGTGACGGAGTGGGATGCGATAACAAGCGCAGCGCTGGATGCAACGTGGACAGAGTCGAGAAAGCAGCTCAAGGGCGCTGCAGTGGATACAGACAGCGAGAGCGAGAGCGAGGAAGAGGATGGGTTCTATAGCTCGCCATTGAAGAAGACGAAGGGGTTGGGGATTATTCCTGATTTGAAGAGGTCGAACACGGATGTGGGGATGAGGAAGCGGAGCAGGAAGGAAGGAGAGACACTTCAAGATTAATAGAGGAACTAGTGGGGATTAAAAAGAGAGTATGGTTAAAAAGAGAGTAAAGATTGAGAGGATTTAGAGAAGACAGAGGATATAATAGAGGAAGACATATGATTTAGAAAAGAGGATAAATGAAAATTTATAGAGGATTAATGAAATTTATAGAGATTAATATAAATTTATAGACGATTAATGAGGGATTACGGGTTATTAAGATCAAGACAGAATCAATAGTGGATTTGTTCAGAAAATGTAGACTTCATTCAACTACAGTTCAGTTCATAAATGCCAAAAGTTGAGAAATGCTGTAATGGTGGTTAGTAGAAATCTCGTTATTATTATGCTCCATTAATTCCATGCTGGTTATACTAATGCTTCCAGTATTTCTAATGCTCGTTATTATCATGCCCAGTAATTGTAATGCTCGATCTCTAGTAGCAATGTTCACACTTCTTCGCTGAAAAGTGTATCTTCGTTGAAAAGTGTATCACTTCTTCGCTAAAAAGTGTATCACTTCTTCGCAATTCTTCGCCTCGCTCAGAATTGCTCAGAATTGCTCAAAAGTGTATCTCCTTCTATCACTTCCTCGCAATTCTTCGCTTCGCTCAGCTTGCTCAGAAGTGCCACCTCTCTATCAAAACCCCCAACGCATCATTTTGCCTCTGATCCATTTCCTTCTGGTACAACACCGTCAACACCAGCCCCCAAAACCCCACAAACTCTCGCAAGCCCTCCGCGTCATACGGCATCGACGTGTGCAACGGGGTCCTGGTTTTCCTCTTGCGGTCCCCAGATTCCTCAAACGGGAGGCAACTCCGCGGGAGCTTATCGAAATACTCACTGAACACGGTCTGCCAGAACCTGATGATGACGTTCGCGCAGTCGGCAACAGTAGCCACCTCGTCAGCGTCGTATCCTTGCACGAGATCAAGGGTGTCTCCATAGCCAGAGGCCATGCACTTGCGCACAACAGACACAAGGAGCATTTGGACCTGTAAAAAGGTCTCCTGGCACTTCTCGCGGAGCGACAAAGGAGCGGCAGCAGAAACAGAAGTTGATGTTGAATTTGATGAAATTGTAGCTTTTGTAACAATTTGCTCACTCAGCACTTTTGGTAGCCTTGATGGATATTCTGAATCTTCAACAACTTCTGCCATTTCAACATCATTAGAACCATAATGCTCATTAGACCCATTATGCTTAGATCCATAATGCACATTATCATGCTCATTAGAACCATAAAGCTCATTATTATGCTCATTATCATGCTCATTAGAACCATAAAGCTCATTATTATGCTCATTATTATGCTCATTATCATTATGCCTCTCCTCGTTAGATCCAATATTCTTCCTATCCCTCTCTTTGGCCTCCGTGTACACCACGTTCGCTATCAAGTCCGCCGTCATGCCCTTCCTGAAACTCACCGTCAAAACATCATTTACCAACGCCTTCAAGCAAAAGTTCTTGTCGTTCGAGAGCAACACCACGATCGACTGCGGGTTCTTCCTCTGTATATACAAGCAGCAGTCCAAGATCAGGTCGTCCTTCAACGCGTCCCTATCGATCTTCTCGTTTACCTTCTGGCCGCGCACACTCTTGTTGGACTCCGCGAGGGCCAGGTAGATCCAGTTGTTCGCCCAGCGAGCCAACTTGCCGATGGACTGCCCCAAGTCGGTTTTCGCAGAGTTCTTGAGACCGTCCAATTCCTTCATCACCGTGATGGGAACCACTATCGTCAACCCGTACGCGGGAGCCAACACCAGCAATTGGTTGAGAATGTCGAGGTGTGATATAATAAAGTTGGTATCCACAACCAAATACAGAATGGAGGATATGGTGCTTGGAGCACCAGATAGAACGGTGCTTGGAAAACCAGCACTCATTCGAGCATTGAGCTTAGAGGGTCTATTTTTATCTATAACATCGACGTCCTCCTCGTTTCCTCTTGAACTTCGCACGTACTGCGAGATGGCGTTGACCTCGTTGTCGTCGTCTATGGCGACCATCTCAATGTCGCCGTCTTTGTCTGTATTTACGAGTTCCTCGATGCGCTTCTGGGTGAAGTCGGCGCCTTTGGGGGGCTTCCGGCCCAGTGTGATGGTCCGTCGCGAGTCCTGCGATGATATTTCCCCGGGCGCATATTTAGAGGGTAGTGACATGAAGTAAAGGAATAAAAGAACAAATAAAAGTGAATAAATGAATAAAAGTGAATGAAAGAGTGAATAAAAGAGTGAATAAAACAGAACAAATAAAAGAGTGTATGAATGAATGAAAGAGTATATAAAGATGTGAAGTAAATATTACGAGTTATGCAAAGATTACTAGTAAAGATTATGTAAAGATAGTAAAGATGAAGTAAAAATATTGAATGGAATTGATTATATGGTTATTTCTGAAATTCGTCAAATCTGAATAATCATAGCAAAATCATAATTTTGAAAACGTAAAATCTATGACATGGTTCAATTTAAAGTTCGCTCATCATGTTCTCACTTTATGCATTTTATATCATATTCTCACTTTATATTTACTCCTTCTCAATGCCCACTTTACATTTAAACTAATGATCATATTTAAACTCCTTCTCATATGCCCACTTCACATTTAACCCTCTCAATGCTCTTTCTCAATGGTCTTTCTCTCTTTCTCTCACTCCTTCTCTCAACCCTTCTCTATGCTCACTCCCTCAGATAATCTGCATCAAAAACTCAATCATGCTCACCATCAAACTCATAAAGATAATCACAATAATCATCCACGTAATCCTGTTCGTGTTCTTCTCATTGATACTGTCGCTCACAATGTCCAGGAACTCCAAAAACACCTTGCACCGGTCGTTCAACACCTGCACGCGCTGGTCAATCTCGAGATACTCCCGAACCGCAGTGTACAACGGCTGCAACGCCGGCTCAAAGCTCCAGAAATAGTCCGGGGTGTCCAAGATCGAGCTCAGCAAGTTCACATCCACACGCAACTTGAAGAGCTTGCCCGACTTCTTGAGCAACTGCGTGCGCTTCAAGCCCAAGCGCCCCGTCAACGCCAACTTCTTGGGCAACTTGGAAATCAGCTGCAAAATGTTCACCATGCGCAGCTCAAAGAGACAGAGCTTGGTCAGCTGTGCAATCGCATGCGACATGGTCAACTTGATCAAGTGGTCTCCCAGACGAAGCGTGATCATGTCGTTGTAAATGCGCGGCCGTTGGATCTGGCTGTCGTACTCAAAGTGGAACTCTTCCGTCTCAATGTCCTGCTCACTGATTGGATTCACAAGGAGGGGAACCGGCCCCAGCGCAAATGCCAAATCCGCGAGGATGTTCTTCTCGTGCGTCTCCGAGAAGTTCCAGAACACCACGATTCCATATGCAAAGACGAACATTTCCGCGTGGTGCTTAGAAGGGTCCACCTTCTCCTTGACTGGAGCCACCGGTGGGGATGCCTCGCGTTCCTCCTGGTCTGGCGGGGCGAAAAACTGGGGTTCCAGCGGGTCGAACGGCGTGGGGGTCTCCAACTCCGGGTCCATGGAGTAATTATTTGCGTCTTCTGGAGTCTCCACTCCAGAATAGTACTCGTACAAATGGTCCGTTTGCTCAGACCTGTTGATCAACAGCTCCATCAACTTCTTATTAGGGAGCAACCTCGCCAGATTATTGGACTGCACCCGGAACCCATCCGACCCGGGGAGCAATGGCAACGAATAAGGAACATACAACGCTTCGTCATACATACGAGGTTTAACCTCGTGGTACTTCTTCAAGAACTTTGACACTTCCACCAAGTTGAACTCTTCGCATATGAAGTACGCCGTCATACGGCTGAATTCGTGTGCACGCTCCTCCTTTGGCATGAGCTCTGCTCGCGATCTGTCCATTTGCGACTGCAGTATATCCCTCTGCGCAGTGTCCCTCTGGCTGTCTCTTGCACCGTCCTTCTGGCCCAGGTTCTTGTCCGGGATCAAGACCAAGCGCTGCGACTTCTTGCTGGTGCGCGACGGCAACGTGGAGCTCAATTGTGGAATGCTACGTATGTTGGGCTGGTTTCGGTTCGTGCTGGATATGAGTGGAGGGAGGCGTGACTGGCCCGATGGAATGTCGCTGGAGTTGCTGAGGAGCTTGTCCACAGATATGTCAGTGTAGCGGTTGCGGAATGCGAGTCGTTTCGAGAGTGCCGACTGGTGTGATTGTTGGTCAAAGTTGTGGGACTGACCAGAATGCTCGTTTCTTTGGTTGGGCGTCTGCTGCTGTTTGCGGAAGTTGTGGCCTGCAAATGGCGCTCGCGCGCCTTTTATGACGTGGCTACGCGCATCGGTGACGAGAATCGACGGTGATCGTTTGGCTGTGGGCCGCAGTGGCGGCACCGGTGAAGAAGCTCTGTTAGCCATAGCAATAGAAAAAATAAAAAAGATAAAAGAGGTTGAAGATTGTAAAGAGGTTGAAAATGTAAAGAGAAGAATGTGAAGAGATTAAAAATGTAAAGAGATTGAAAATGTAAAGAGATTGAAAGAATGTTAAGGATTGATATAGAAAGATGATAACAAGGAAAGGGGGAGGATTCGATATGATATTGTATACTTTCACAAAATAATGGGTTCGATACTAAAATGACAACCAGTTAAAGGTGATTACGCTGATTAAAAAGTGATTACCGATTAAAGTAGGTGGCTGATAAAAAGCTGACTTCTGATGACCACGGTTGAGTACTAGGCCATTCACTGTTTACCTTCTACATCACTACTAGATTACTACTTTACTCTTGTCGATGACCCACGTGACACATTAGCGCGATGCAGATATTGACGTTTTAGCTTAACGAATAACTCAGAGACAGCCAAAGAGGCTGTACCAATCGACTTCCACTATGCCATTTCAATATCGTAGTTTCTTTCGTAGTGTCTATTGTAATGGATATCGTAATGGATATCGTAATGTCTCGTAATGTCGTATGTCTTTTTTATTCGATAAGGAGGAAACGATTTACGCAAAATTAAATATACTTAAAAACCAAAATTATACAGCCGCATGCTCCCCAAATCAGATCCTAGTGAGAGTGCACGATCGAGCTTCCCACCAGTAGCCTCAATCTAACCAGCCCTGAATTGAGAAACTACTACATGAACAGGTGGCTATGAATCTGTCTTTGGCATTGAACTTACACTTGTGAAATAAGCTCCTTCCCCAGTCCATCAAAGACCGTCGTCGATCCGGAGCAAATTCTTAAAGACCCCATAAATGAATTCAATGGGCACTCTTGATTATGAGGACAAGAAGTTGACTACTCGTTCAAGATACGTACAAGCACAACTTGAATGTTGAAGTAATTGGCGAGGATGAAGACTTACCTTATAGAGGATGAAGACTTACCGGTAAGGGCCTAAAGTTTGCACCTCTGTGAGGGTGACAAACGTTGGGTAAGACTGATGCCACTCTTGAGGTGCCTTAAATAATTCTCGAAATCCAGTCGCGTTAACATGTTGAATGTCGGTGATTAAGCTTGCGTTGAGAATGGAAAAATTCGTGAGGCCTGGTCCGAATACAGGTCTTAGTCTGGTCAAGCTAAACCTCATAAAATGAATATGTATCGACCGTCTGGTTCAATTTGGAAAACTGGGTTTTATTATTGGAAAACTGGGAGGTTCTATAACCTATTGGAAAACTGGGTGGTTCTATAACCTATTGGAAAACTGGGTGGTTCTATTAACCTATTGGAAAACTGGGTTATATTATTGGAAAACTGGGTGGTTCTATTAAACTATTGGAAAACTCCCTGTTCAATGGGAAACTTCAAAGAGGAGCCATTGGATGACCGTGAGGAATAGGTGGCACCTAGGATAAGGTGCTTGAGACAAAACTTCCTTTTCTTGTGAAATGCTCAAGCCCGCCAGCCGCGAGGGACGTGAGATCTGTCAAGACGGCGATTGACCGTACCAACAGTGAATTGTGTGCCTACCAACAATAGAGTCTGCACCTACCGTACAGTATGTGCCTACCGTACCAACAATAGAGTCTGCGCCTACCGTACAGTATGTGCCTACCGTACCAACAATAGAGTCTGCGCCTACCGTACAGTATGTGCCTACCGTACCAACAGTACAGTGTTTTAGAATACCAGGATATATTGTGCGAGGTCCAATCTATTTACAGAGAGCTTTTTGGCCAGTTTTCTCCGCCTTTGACGGCAATTGAGTTGTTCCGACAACTAATTGAAGTCCCGAGGTGTTACTAAGGTCCCCACTTCCCCCACATCAGTGTGGCCCCTTGCTAGACACACAATTTCGTATACCTGAATTTACTGGTTTCGAGAATTATTTTTCTCAGCCTCATTGGTAGGAAGGACGCGCAGCATACTCTAAATGGAATCCAATACATGGTCTTTGCGCTTCCGGTTCCGTTCCGACGGCAAGGATTGCTAATTGTTTGTGCTCAAGGTCATGAAATCAACCGTATTTGCCACCGTTAAAGACCAACTCCGAAGCGCATGTGAATTTTCCTTGGTTATGTTCCTGTTCCCCAGGAATTCGGTTAAGGAACATGTTGCACAATGAAACCAGCTGCATCTTATTACTGCATCTTATAACTGTTTTTCCGACGTCATATAATAGGTATTTTCACATGCTGGTTGCGTTGATGAAAGAGATATAAAAGAGTGCAGAACCTAAGTGTAGTAGTATCAAGCAAGATAAAAAAATGGTTTTACCAAGGACTAAAGATGAGATGTTTGAATTCTTCCTGACCGAATTCTTCGACCTCTACGGAATGGAAATTCAGGTCGAGGGGTACGACGAAGTTTTGAAGTTCGATCGTGATTTGAATCTTCCGTACCCCGAAGAAATTCACTTCAGGTTGCCGGAATACTCAACTTATACCCTTACAATCGTTTTTAAGGTGAAGAAAAAGGACTTGAAGAACCTCCACTATTCACACTCCGTGAAAAAGCACGGATTCCTGATGAGATCCAGAACCGACCTTATCAGTGCTTGTGCCACCGTCAATGACGACGAAACTCCTCCTCACCGTGTTAGCTTAGCCCCAGAAAAATTGCCTGGCGGATTTTTAGTTCGCGGAGTTTTCCCAGCTGTTTGCACCTTTACAATTGAGGACCAACTGGCTCCTTTCCTCACCTTTGACTGGAAGATTGAGATCATCAAGAAGGGCCAGAAACCAGAGGTTGTGGGTGTTTAGTGTTTTGCGTATGATTTGCCACCTTTATAGCTAAATATACAGTTTATGTGAATTTTTGTGTGAAGTTATTGTGAACGTTTGTATCAAGTTCGGTATTGGGCTGTGCCAAATTAGGAAGTGTTGCAAAATTAAGGGGTTTTGTGGTAAAAAGTTATCCGCTTACGTAACCCAGAAAACGTATAAGGGGTTGGGTGACTAAGACAAACTTTACTACCACGGTTTAAGTTACGGGCTCGGTACACAACTATTAGTTCGCAAAAGAGACGCATAGAGAATGATGTCATGGAGCAAAATCTACCACCATAACATTGCTAAATCCAGCGGAAATGTATTTTTCAGATGTCATTAACTAAACCTTGTCCCCCATTTTCGGCTTATTGAATTTCAAGACTTTTTACCCACTTGATCTGAACCTGAGAACATATTCAACAAGGATGAAGGAAACGAAACAGAGACCGTCAAGCTTTACGTCAGGAGGTTTGCACAGAATGTATCCCTCGATAATGACAACAACGTAGTAATGTTGGAAGTTTGTTAGTAACGAGTGAATGTAAAGTGCAGCCTTATATTATCTCAAGGCCTCCTCTACATTGCTAAACTAGTCAGACTACCCGTTTTCTCCTACATCTATCAACAGGGTCGGTTGAAAATCATTGCACGTTGTCACATGTGCGCATATTTCTCTATGGATCTCTTGACCAGCTAATTAAAAGGAGGATCCAGGTGATCAAAAGTTGACTACTGATGACCACTGTTGACTACTACGTGATTCACTACTTTACTTTCTACTTTTTACCCTATTTTCTACATCATCACTTCTAGACATTACTTCGACTTTACTTTCTTGTTGATGACCACTGACACATTAGCGCCATGCAGATATTGACGTTTTAGCTTTGACTAAAGGAATAACTTAGAGACAGCTAAAAAAGTTTGTTATACGGACAACTGGTACCATTCGCCTTCTATGCCCATTTCAATATCTTTCATAATGTCTTTATGCCTTTTATTACTTTGTTGCACGACATACGACATTATCAGGTGCAAAATACGACATTAAAAGGAACCGCAATTTTTTATTTCTAAAAAGATTTTTAGTAAGCTACTCAATTCAACTTCTACAACGTCAACTCCTACAACTTCAAAGTCAATTTATAAATTCCTTTCAATTAAATCATATATATTACCCTACATAATGCCCTACTACCCTACCATTTACGAACTCTTATCCCCTTTTAACCCTTTTCCTCCATCCTTCTATTTTGACAATCAGACCGATCGTGAAATGATCTACTCGACAATCTTCTGATTCCTATTCTGGACAATTACGCATCGTGCAGAAATAATTAGTATCTTGGGCGATCCCAAACCCTTTGATAAACCCAGTTTTCAAATGTGCGTACTTTATGCTAGATCTCTGTATCCCTTCAGACTCCTGATGGACACTTTCATTCTGTATTTCAGGATAGAACTGCACAAAGTGATCTAGCAAACTTACTAGATGACGCAAGGCTAGTCCTCGAATGTTGCTGCTTTTCACTAAGCACTAGGTTTACACTTTCATATTAGGTTCACTTTGTTCTGCAGTTTCATAAGTTTTCTTTGCAGTTTCAGAATAGCTTAAGCACTTTTAACTAGAGATTTTATGCCAAGTATGAGATAAATGTGTTAAATTGCTGAAAAGTTCTTTTAATAGCTCGTGAAAACCCCACTACTCTTCTCATCCTTTCCTTTTCTTCTCTCATCCTTTCCTTTCCTTCTCTCTTCCTTTCCTTTTCTTCTCTCTTCCTTTCCTTTTCTTCTCTTCCCTTCCCTTTCTTCTCTTACCTTCCCTTTCTTCTCTTCCCTTCCCGTCTCTCCCGCTCTCCTTCTCTTAAACTATCCATCTTTAATTCCATATTTAGCGAAGCGCATCCCTCTCAAGAATTCGGATTTATGACTTTGTACCATCGACATGCATATTTCTAGTCAGCAGTGCTCATCGTCAATGCAGATCCAATTAAGGCAACCAAAACCTCGTCATAATGACGACACCCAAACCACTGACACTTACGAAGGGTTGGCAATAGTCCGAGACACTCCGAATCCCACCTTATGAATCATTTTCATGCTCATTCATTTTGCTGTATTTCATTTTCATGTCCATTCATTTTGCTGTATTTCATGTTCATGCCCTTGATTCTGCATGAGGCGCATATTCCATTACCTATAGGCGCATAGTTCGCAAGGAGGGCCCTAACTTCCCGCCTACGCCTGGCATTCCCCTCCTCCGTAAAGTGATCACCACATTTTGATCACCACATTTGATCACCACATTTTTGCACATAGATCGGCAGCCCTACTCTAGTCCATAGCTTCGACCCTTGCGGTTTCTGTAAGTATTTGCTCAAACAAAAAGTCCTCGTAGCAACCCAAGCTAGACGACCATGCACAGGTCCGCACTGTTTTCGCGGTATCTTTAAATCGATACTTCTTGTCTTTGCACTTCAAGCATTCGGGTAGTGAAATTTTTCGATCGTGAAAAAGAAACGTGGACCTCAATTGGAAGCACTAAATTTTTTGGGAGTCATTCTATGCATCTAATGTGACAGTCCCCTGCTGCTTTAGGCTGTGCCTCAGGACCCACTACTCTTTACAAAGTACACCGTACCAAAGGGCTAATGTCCTTAGGAAAGCGGCATCTTAGTGTACTTGCTTACTGTCAACTTTACCCTCTCAAGGTGAAATTTGCCTGCTTCGGGGCCTTAACTTCCTTCCTCGCCTCCTTTCGCAACTTAACCGAGGAGCGCGGAAAAAGAAATTTACCGAGACAATCTCCTCTCTAAGGCGCCGAAAACTTGCAGCCGCAGGATGTAGAAACCACCACAGAAGCATGATTACGCCGCAATAGTCATTAATGAATACGAGATGGCATTGTTCGGTTAATTGGTGCTCAAACTATTTAAATGCATCGAATTCCTTGTTGAATATACCAATTCAATCCATCCATAACAATGTCCTTCTCCAAGATTATCGCCACCGCTGCTTTGATTGTCGCTGCTGCTGCTGCCCCAGCCCCAGTCACCACTGAGGCTCCAATTCCAACCGGCTACGCCATCCTCACTTAGAAGAATAATGAGATGAAACAAGAATAGGAGTGAACTCCTTCAATTAGCATTACCGCTCACCATTGTGGTTGAGTGGTCTACTAGCGCATGTATAAAGGTATGGAAAAATGGGATATCGCTTAATAGCATAATTAATGAATAACGGATAGAAATGTAGAATCGATGAGATGTCGCTTATGGAAGAATTTTGGTCTTTCTTGCTGTCTCGCTAAATCCAAGACATGAATTTTCTGTCCTGCACCGAGCGTTGCTATGGCCGAAAATATGGGCTCCTAATAGCACAGAACCAGTGCATATCCAAGGAGCTCCTGTCCACGTTGTGTAATTGACAACAACTTGTTGGGTTGTTGTTTATAGTGCAAATTTAAAGGATCGCCTTTTCGAAGTGACCAACGTGCAGTTTCGGTTCGAATTGGCCACAAAGATGAACGAGGCTAAAAGAATCCCCACCTGTACTCCCACCTATCTCGTAGTTCGGGTATTTAAGCAGTCAAGCTTCAAAGCAGATGAGGCAGTCTCCTCAACTTTAAGGTTTACGTGAGATGACACCTGATTTTGGTGAAGTTTATTTTGCAAAGGTCTTAAAACAGTAGTTCGATCATAGACAATAGAAGGACCTTCATCAGAGAGTCGATCGTTGAACATCTTCGCCCAGTGCTAGTGTGCTGTAATTGTGCTAGGATTCGGAAAATTGAGTAATTGTTTACTTCATCTCTCATTAAGGCGGTTTCCCCATTAGGAAATATGTTTGCGCACATCTTCTATCCGAGGACTACCCGAGCTGGTGCATATACGCTTAAGAAACTAGCGCAGATGCAACGGCGTTGGTAACGGTCACCAATGACTCCACGAATTTGCGGAGTGACTAAATTTGTTCTTTAATCTTGAAGTGTTTCGTAACAATAGAGCCATCGTCATTAGACTATAGAAGAAAGTTTAAATGTTGAGATGTTAATGTTATGAAAGTTTAGAGGTTGACAAGAGGATGGCAAGAGAATGAAGAGGATGGCGAGAGAATGGTAAGAGTTGGTCAAGGGATATGAACAACATCCTGCCTACTCGTACGACATACATGGCTTAGATTGAACCCTAGTCCAGTTTACGGCGTCACGTGTATGCGCATGGAAGGAACTTGAGATTTTTTAAATACGATATTAATTTGCCGTTTTCGTATTCTCAGATGCCGCAACGGTAAGTCGTAAAATAATGTCTAAGTTTCGGTAAAGACGATTGGGGGTGTGGCTATAGCAAGACCGAGGAGATAAGATGTGGGGTTAGCAAGAATAGGTAGATAAGATTTAGGTGAGGTGAAGATGTAGTCTGAAATTTCACTAAAGTGCTAATGTAATAGTTTGGAGGTGATAGTTTGGAGGTGATAGTTTGGAGGTGATATTGATAAATGATCATGCGAAGGCGATATGGTAGAGCAGTTAGTTCTAGCAATTTGAGGCCCCAAACCCATTTTATTAGCTCAACTTATCATGTATGCTCAAATGGTTTGAAAATTTCAGTTTATTCTGAAATTCCCCCTTTTTCTATTATACTGTTGCTATTCATTCAAACTGGATCCTGAGTGTTAATGCGTAGGATGAATGTGGTCATCTTATTTCGCTGTTAATCGATTGGTCACCTAGTTCAGCACTCTTCCTTGTAACTCCTATTCATAAGTGACTCTTAATATGTAGCATCTGAACCTCTTCCATAACCTTCTTCGCTCTTCAACCACTAAATTTAATCTACCCAACGTGGTGAGATTCAAATTACACCTTAAATATTATTCACCTACATCTAAGCTATAACTTTCTCCACCTTATCTTCATTTCCCTGTATCTTAATACTACCCTATTTGTCACTCTTAATCTATTACCATTTCTTCTCTTTTTTTCCCGTTGACTATTAACCACCCACTCTTAATCTACTCATTATACATTTTTCAAATCAATTTTACTCATTTTTTCAGCAATGACTACCCTCACGATTTTTGCAAAGGCACCACAGGTCGCCTACCCTGCAGCCATCGCCGCTAACTTCATCAACAGTGACACCTCGTCCGAATCCATCGTTATCGAGTACGTCGATGACAAATCTCCAAAGGACTTCAGTGCCACTTTGGCCACTGCTGATGGTGAGCTCACCAACCAGAGTGACATCTTGAAGTACTTGTCTAAATTTGGTTTGACCTCTGCTGGTCAGGAATGGATCGACTTCGCTCTTTCCAAGCTCTATATCAAGAACTTTAAGGAATTGAGCGCCGATCTCGAGAAGTTGGACGCCCACCTCAACTTCAGATCCTTCATTGTTGGCTACGAGTACTCCACCGCTGACATTGCCGTTTGGGGTGTGTTGAGAGCCAACGCTTTGATGGGTTCTGTCATCAAGAACGGTGTCTACCAGAACGTCTCCAGATGGTACAACCTCTTGAACGAGGACAAGAGATTCGAGACTGCTGTTGAGAACATGACCAAGTCCGTTAACGAGATCCGTAAGGCTGCCAAGTCTGCAAAGACTGGTGGTAAGAAGGAGACTCACAAGGCCAACTTCGAGATCGACCTTCAAGGTGCTAAGGTTGGTGAAGTTGTCACTCGTTTCCCACCAGAGCCATCTGGATACTTGCACATTGGACACGCTAAGGCTGCCATCTTGAACGAGTACTTTGCTCACGCTTACAAGGGAAAGTTGATTATCCGTTTCGATGACACCAACCCTACCAAGGAGAGAGTTGAGTTCCAGGACTCTATCATCGAGGACTTGGCCATGTTGGGTGTCAAGGGTGACGTTGTCTCGTATTCTTCTGACTACTTTGAGCAGATGTACGACTTGGCTGTCAAGTTGATCAAGGAGGGTAACGCTTACTGTGACGACACTCCTGTTGACAAGATGAGAGAGGAGAGAATGGTGGGTGACAAGTCTGCCAGAAGAGACCGCACTGTTGAGGAGAACCTTCAGATCTTCACTGAGGAGATGAAGAACGGTACTGAGATTGGTGCTAAGAACTGTTTGAGAGCCAAGATCGACTACGAGGCCTTGAACAAGACCTTGAGAGACCCAGTCTTGTACAGATGTAACGCCACTCCTCACCACAGAACTGGTTCTGCTTGGAAGATGTACCCAACCTACGACTTCTGTGCTCCAGTTGTGGACTCCATCGAGGGTGTCACCCACGCCTTGAGAACCAACGAGTACAGAGACAGAAACGCTCAATACGAGTGGATCTTGAAGGCACTCAAGTTGCGCCATGTCGACATCTGGGACTTTGGTAGAGTCAACTTTGTGCGTACCCTTCTTTCCAAGAGAAAGTTGCAATGGTTTGTTGACAAGCAGTACGTTGGTAACTGGGACGACCCACGTTTCCCTACCGTTCGTGGTGTGAGAAGACGTGGTATGACCGTTGAGGGATTGCGTAACTTTGTGATTTCTCAGGGTCCTTCCAGAAACATCATCAACCTTGACTGGTCTGTCATTTGGGCTTTGAACAAGAAGATCATTGACCCTGTTGCCCCAAGATTTGTTGCTATCGACAAGAAGAACGCTGTTCCAGTCACTTTGGACGGTCCTGCCGAGACTACTGTCGAGGACAAGCCAAAGCATAAGAAGAACCCAGATGTTGGTACCAAGAAGGTCATCTTCACCAACAGAGTTTTGCTCGAGCAGGTTGATGCTGCTTCTCTCGAGGAGAACGAGGAGGTTACTTTCATGGACTGGGGTAACGTTATCGTCACCAAGATTCACAAGGAGGGCGATGTTGTTACTGCCATCGACGCCAAGTTGCACTTGGAGGGTGACTTCCGTAAAACCAGCAAGAAGTTGACCTGGTTGGCTGACACCAAGGACAAGGTTGCTGTTGACTTGGTGGACTTTGACCACTTGATCACTAAGGACAAGTTGGAGGAGGGTGACAACTTCGAGGACTTCCTCACTCCTGAGACCGAGTTCCACACCCCAGCCTTCGCCGACTTGAACCTCAAGACCTTGAAGGAGGGTGAGGTTATCCAGTTCGAGAGAAAGGGTTACTACAGAGTTGACCGTGCTTGGGAAGAGGGCAAGGATGTTGTTTTGTTCACTATTCCAGACGGTAAGACTGCTGTGAAGGTTGCTGGACCAAAGAAGTAAGTAGTAGAATAAAGTCCAACTAGCATAAGATGTAGAGCTTTTCCCATTTGGTGCTCCTCTGCACGGCGTTTAACGTCCATTGAATATATGTAAGATCCAACAAAGTAGTTAAAGTCCATGTAAACCAATTGAGTTATAATCCGATGACAGCTTTCAAAACCTGCTCAATTGCACCTGACACATCAAGCACCATCATTACTCATCACGGATCTCGGAGCAATTACACGGACACAACGGATTCAACTTTAAAACCGCTTCACCAGATCACTTGGTAGCACAAAAGGGCGTTCACTAATCATGCCAAATCGCTGGCATAATCACTTTCATATGATGGCATACACATGTACAACTCACCACCACCCCATCCCCAGATTCTTCCCTCTCTGCTCTTCTTCTGTGCGGGGTACGGTCAGGTGACGACCAACGTCTCTTTGGTGAATCTCTTTAAAGCTTAAATCGGGCTGTTGCTCGGGCACTCCATAACTCCGTGATCTAGTCCGCTAAAAGGGTCTCCTGCTCCGCAACAAGCACAGATCGTAGGTGTGAAGGGTCTTTTTTGTGCCACGGAACCCTCCGTACCGCAGCTTCTAGACTCTACTCGGAAATATCTCCTGTTCTCTCCCAAACAAAATATTTTTTCCACACCTAAATTTTAATCAGCATAGAACACTTATCTGCCAATCGACATCTGCCACCACCCAACACCAAATCACTCACCACTTAAATATCGCCTTTGCCCCACCGACATCGGCGATCTCACACCAACGTCTCTTTGCGTAAGGATACACAACGTCAAAACACATGATCCACCATGCCTTTGTTTCAGCACGGCGCACTGGCTCAGCAGCTGCCTAAGGGACTTAGCGACCGCTCGTCTACCTGCCTCAAAAAAGTGGGAGAATGCGCAAAACCTCACCCAACACTCAAGTGCCTCCCCAAGGTCGTTTGCAAGGATAAGACCTCACCACCAAAGACCCCTGAAATGCCCCAATACTCGCCCGTGAGCACACCTGGCACCCAGAAACTAACGCCTAAGGAACCAGAGACGACCACGGTGTCAGGGTTCCCAGGTTCGTGCGATTTGGGACCACTCAACAACACATATCGCAGAACCAGCAAGCCATTTTTCGAGGGTTTGAACGGGACTATCGTTCGGGCCACAAACAAGAACACCCCATCGGTGGTCGTGGTAGTCAAGGTGATCAAGAAACCTAGTGATATCACAGACTACATCCACGAGCGACAAGTCGCTAACGAGTTTCACAACCTCAGAAAGTGTAACCACAAAAACGTGGTCACCGCCCTCGACGTCACGGAGCTCACCGAAGAAGACTCCGCCGGTATCGGAATCGTCCTCCCCTATTTCGCACAGGGCGACCTTTTGGGGTACATGTGTGAGTTGCGCCGTGGTAAGGTCGAGGTCACCAACAGTCTCAAGGACTCGATCTTCAAGCAAATTCTCCGCGGTGTGAACTATTTGCACACCCACAACATCGTGCACCGAGATTTGAAGCCGGAAAACTGCTTGATTGACAACGACGGTGTGATCAAGATCAGCGATTTCAGTTTCAGTGTCGACGTCTCGTGCGAGCTGGATATGAAGATCTTACACGATAGCCCGCGCTATCTCCTTTTGGGCACAACCAGTTTCAAGGCACCGGAAATCTTTGAGTACGAACAACAGTATTTGAACGGTACGCCCATTGATCCAGTGACCATCAAGCAGCTCGAGAGCTTAGACTATTGGCTGTTGGGAGTAATGTACTTGAGCATATGTCTTCTCAAATCGCCTTGGCCCAGTGCCAATGTACACGACGCAAACAGCTACAATTATGTCAATTATGCGAAGAATTATCCTAAATCGACTGGTGATTTAGCTAAGGTCGTGCGCGACTTGAACAACAACAAGATCACACTGTTCAGAAACAACCTGGCGCTCAACTTGTTCAAGGACATCCACTATGATTCTAGAGAATACATCTTGGGGATGTTGAACCCGCAGAGCGCCGCAAGGTTGACCGCCAAGGAGGTTTTGGACTCGCCGTGGATCGGCCAGGTCTACGCCAACACCAAGGATTTGATCTCTCTCAAAAAGCACAAGAGATAAGGGAGAATACCAAAGGCGGAAATGAACAAAGGGAGAATACCAAAGGTGGAAATGAACAAAGGGAGAATACCAACGGTGGAAATGAACAAGGGGAGAATACCAAAGGTGGGAATAAACTAAAGGTGGAAATAAACCAAATATGTGGTTTGAAAGTGTGGAAATGACCGAAGGCGCTTTGAATTGGTCTTTCAACTCAGCTGTTGGCGTATCCTCAGCTTCACCTCGTTCAGCACCTAATCAGCACCTAATCAAAACCGCCTCTTCAACTAAACCCTCATTAACCCCACCTATTCAGCTATGTCAAATTTGAAGGAAATCAAATATCTCAAGTCTTCCTCAGTGCTTGCCGGTTTAGCGCTGAACGAGACGCGCGGAATGTACAACGTTGTGCAGCCGATGTCCCTGTTTTCCGGTGGTTTCTCTGGTTCTTGAGAAGCGTCCTTCTTTTTGCGCTTCTCTTTGGAACTTCTGGACCGTTTAATGTTGCCTTTCTTGCCCATGGTGAAAATGCTGCAAAAATATAATATAAAGAAAATTGAGTTTTATAGTGTAGCATGGTCACGTGACGATTTCAAAAATGTTTACTGTATGTTTGATATTGACCATATCAACACTAACACATTTCTTTCCACTATTTCACGACTTCCTCTTCCTCATCCTCTTTCTATTTCTACACTCTCTCATAATGACAGTACACATAATAAAATATACAGAACAAAACAATAAATAGAGCCATGAGATGACAAATGTTCGTAAATGCGGAATGATGCGGTGCTCTAGCAAAAACAGAAGTAAAGCAGTAAAATACATGGCATAGCAACCAAAGAGTGAAACGCATGGTAAGCAGGCCGGAAGTGTGGCCTCTGCGAAAGGCGTGGCCCGCAGAGGATGCCGTGGTATTGGAAATGCGGAAGCCGCTCATAGCTACCCATTAAATAGCTTACCTGAGCTTCTTCAGTTGTAGTAGCATTCACCTCGTGAGCGCATAGCGCTAGATGACTCGGGGAGTACAAGGGGTTTGAAGTAATCTACTTCTCAGTATGAGATAGCACAAAAAATTTGTAGTACAAATTTTTTGTATGATTTCTCAGTACTTACCCACTTGTACTTCCTCATTGTTTGTAATTAGAATATCCGTAATTTCCCACCGCCCCAGGGACCTGGATACCGGGAACCTGGTTGGTGCTTGTCCTCCTTGGGTTTCCTGGACCTCTCACACCCAATGGGTTCTTGGAAAAGCTCAAACGAATACCTCCCTTGCCATTGCTTCCGTTTGGTCTAGGTAATGCGCGGCCATACAACTCGGCCAAGGCCCTGGTGGCGTGTGCAACGTCCTCAAACTCAACAAAACACATTGGCCCGTGGTTATGCGTGGTGGTCGATCCATTAGCCCCAGTGCTCTGGGTCTGGTTCTTTGTGCGGAACGATAACCTGCGGAAGCCCTTTTGCGGCGAGAAGAGAGCGCGGAGCTCTGCCTCAGTTGCATCAGGTGGCAAGTTACCCACGTAAAGCGTATTACACGGTGGGTTCTGGTCCGCGGGGTTTGCTGGCGGTGGAACACGCGCAAGCAATGACAAATCAGCAACAGCATTAGCATCTTTCTTTTGGCTCGAAGCGTTAGGTGTGGTTGTACCGCTGGTACTGGCAGGTTTTGGTTGCAGCTTCGCGTTCTGCAATGCTGCCGCCGTGGGAGGACCCTGTGCGAGATGCTGAGCAGCAGAACCCTGTTGCTGTGGAGTGTTGGCAGAAGAAGCGAGATGCTGAGCAGCCGAAGGACCGTTAGAAGCAGAGCTTGGAGCAGCCCCTGGAGTACCTGCAGCGGTGGTGGTATTAGAGGTCGAACCCAATGGGTTGTTGAAGAATGCCGAGGAGGTTCTTCTGCGGTCAGCAGGAGCTCCTGAAGTAGGTGCAGATGCAGCGTTAGGCGTAGAAGCCTGTGCCCAATCGACATTTCCACCAGGGCTGTTTCCTCCTGTCCACTGCGAATCTCTCACCAAGTTCTCGTATTCTCTAGCATCGTTCTGCAACTCCATAAGGAGGAGGGATTTACCCGTGAGGTCGGACAAGTCGATCGACGGGGCGGCACCTTCTTCCAACTGGAACGGGTCGCTGAAAACAAATCTCGAGCGCTGCAGCAACGACAGGCGCTTTTCCTCCTCGTCATGAGGAGGAGAGATGCGAAGTCCATTAAATGCGTTGTTTATGCCCGGCAGCGTGACATGGTCGTACTCCACCTTGACAGGAGCAAACTCGTTTCCGAAAATGTACTTGCCGTCAAGTAACTTGGCGGTGGCAATGCATGTGTTGACGTTCTTGAAATACGCATACACCAGGTAGTCCTTTATCTCGACGCTCGCGAGCTCATCAAAGACGAGCGCGAAAATGGCCTTGGCCTCACGAGGCGACAAGTCCGAAGGGATGTTGCTCATCTTGAGGATCAGGAGATGCAGAGTGGGGATAGGTTGTGCCATTCCCTGGAGGTGGGGCTGGGCCAATGATTGGAGATGAGGCTGCGTTTGCACCAAGATGGGTTGTTGGTTCTGGCCTTGTTGTTGGATGTGCAGTCCCAACTGCTGGGAACTGATATGCTGACCCAATTGCTGCGACGGCACATGCTGTCCTAGTTGCGGTTGTATATGCTGGTTTTGTTGCGGGAGTTGGTTAATTTGTTGTTGTTGTTGTTGCGCTTGCGGAGCTTGTTGTTGTGAGCCTGTTTGGCCCGGAGTTTGGCCCTGCGCTTGCCCTGGATACCACTGCTGGAAGGGCTGTTGCACAGGCATCTGGTGGAACGGTGCCGAGTTAGCTTCCGAGGTCATTATCGACATCAAGGACTGGCACTGTTGTTTTAGATGTAAGTGGTTTTGAAAAAAAAAAATGAAAAGGCAAAAAGGATGAAGGACAAAATGAGGGAGGATGGGAAGAGTAGAAGAAAACGGTCAGTTTAGAGTAATCTGATGAAGATGGAGAGATAACTGGCACCAGAAGTCTTTAACCCATTCACAACTCATCGTAGTTATACAACCTGAGGTGACTTTTGGTCAACCAGCATGCTTTCTACTCACGTCCATCTTGAATGCCCCTGAAACCACCAGGAACGATGGCATCACGCGGTAACTTGTCCACAAGTACCCGGATCAAGTCCGCAAGCGAAACATTGTTCTAGCACTATCGTGGACTAGTGGAGAGTGTTTAATGCGGCGATACAATACCCAGGCCATCGCCCGAGGCGCGTCTTCAGGGCCTTTTTGCTGCGCAAAAACGCGGGAAATTAGTTTGACCTTGAATTTTCTTTGTGCAAAAAAAAAAACGCTGGTCAAGAAAAGAAACGGCTGGTCGTGTGAGTGTAGAAAACTGGTGGCGAACAGTACCACATGTACTCGTGTAATTCTCAGCATCCACGTGGAAACGTAAGCCCGATTAGGTCCGGCCTAACAGATGAACTGCAGGAGGAGGTAGCGAGTATGTGGGAACTATTAGAACTGGGCTAATTTTGAGGTGTTGAATTGATTTTGATTTGTGGGTAGGACTATATTGAGAATAGTTTGTTCAGAATAGCTGTAATAAGAATACTTTATTCAGAATAGCTGTAATAAGAATACTTTGTTCAGAATAGCTGTAATAGTTGTGTTCAGAATAGCTGTGTTCAGAGTAGTTGAACTCTGAATGTTCAGAAGACTTCTGTAAAGAGTTGCATATATTCCGAATAGTGTATATTCGGTACTGTTAGTTATTACCTCTTTCTTCTCTACTCCCTTCTATTCTTCTGTCAAATGACACCTTTCCCTCTTTATCCTTACTACCTATTCCGACTGGTCTTTTCCTATTATTCCGACTGGTCTTTTCCTATTATTCCGACTCTTCCCTTTTCTCTTACTTTCCCGCCTATTCCGACCCATTCCCTTCGAGTGGACCTCGGAACTCCATAGCAAGGGTCCTTTAAACTTCAGCGCCTATTTGGTCCGCCTGTAGTAACACTCATACAACTCCAGCTTCCCCGCAAAAATCGACCTCCCAAAGCCCTAAACTGTCCACACCATCACCTAGTCTGCCCTCAACCTGACCCTCGCACAACTCTGGCCTCCTCATCATTCCTACAACACCCTGGCTTTAATGGTGTTTTAGTTTGTTTGCTGCCAGTGCACATAACCACAAATACATTTATACGGATGAAATTCCCACCAGACCATTTTACAATTACCATTTTGACCAGCGTGGGGATCCCGCCCAATGTGGGGCAACACCACCACTTGTAGGTTTTTGGTCTGGTAGGAAGGTAGGACGCCACTGGACAAGTGTTCACGTGCGCAGTTCATTAACCACAACAGATTCGGCTTTGTCTCAAAGTGCTCCGTTTTTTGAAAGATCAAAGTGTTGGTTTCCCCATAAATCAATGGTGAAAGTTACATCAGTGTGTAGCTATGGGTGCTACGAGTATACTTTGTTAGCGCAGGTACCAGCGAAAATGGCCGTGTCATCCCCCAGGTGCGCTTTTATACCTCCTGAACCAGCTCATTTTCCTCACCAGTAAATAAATATGTGGCAGAGAAGTGGCCCAGGAGTAAACACTAGGCGTTCTTTTTCAAAGTAGCCGAAATGGCAAAAATGATCTTCAAAACAGGGCCGGAGAACTGTACGGGCATCACGCACCTCACCGCACCACGTTTCTTGTTCTGTACGTCAATGCACTCCACATCCTTACTCCTTTGGTTACACTTGGATGTGGCAAAGTGGACCTGCATACAGGAGCCAAGTAAACGTAGAAATACGAGGAAATGCTGCAAATGCAGTAACCTGCTACAAAGAAAATGCTAGTTTAAATTCCATTCATGAAGTTGCCATTATCAACTGAAGTTATTGAGGTATTTTACTACCAAACCTATTAAGCTAATTTACTACCAAACCTAACTATGAGTTACTAGTAAAATTGCACTACAAGTGACCTTCAAAGTGAATCTACTAAAAGTATGACATTTCATACAAACCGGCTATAAATCTCGTATAAAATCTCCACTCCTCCACTCTTATAAAACCTCCCTTGATCTCAATTCTCCACAATCTGCAACCATTCCGAACCTACATTATTCTTATTATGCATCCATTCTTATATGCTAAAAAAACTCATATTACTGCAACCTATTTCTGATCAAACTTCTTTCTGTCAACTTCAGATCACTTCTTATCGTTAACTTCAGATCACTTCTTATTAACTTCCGTCAACCTACTCGCCAAACTTCTTTCTGATCATCACAAACTCCTCGTCCTCAACCTCCTGCATTTCTGGCAGGTGACTGGTAGTTCTCGTGATTTCCGGGGTATTGGCACGGGATGGCGAATTTGTGGAAGGTGTCAACGGAGACTCTTCAACACTAGTAGCCTTGATGATGTGATCTTCATCAATAGCCTTGATTATGTGTTCTTCATCGGAATGTTGTTCAGAATGTTCAGAACTACTCGGCTCTTCGTTCTCTGCAAACACTCTGATACCGTCATCTGTAAGTACTTTCGCGTGTTGAGCCTTCACATCCCTAAGCTGGGAAGTGACCTTCTCTTCAACAGCGTCCAATCTGGCGAGAAGAGTTGTTTGCACATGCTGCAATCTTTGGTCTTGGGTCACCAAGTTGGCATTGAACTTGTTGTTCAACGAGGTCTGGCCCAAACCAAGTCTCGAAACCGAGTCCTTCAATATGGAGGCATTCAGCTCCTTCTGTTGAAGCTGGACCTTTTCATCGATCTGCGCGTACTTCTTCTCAAGCTCAACAGCCTGGATGGCAAACTTCGACTCGAGCTCTTCAGCACGCTTAGCAAACTTGGCCTCAAGGTCCTCAGCACGCTTCAAGAACTTGGCAGTAAGCTCCTCTTCACGCTTAGCAAACCTGGCCTCGAGTTCCTGCGACTGCTTTTCGAGTCTGGCCTCCAATTGCTGCGACCGTTGAGCAAGCCTAGCTTGCCAGTCGAACTTGGATGATTTGCTGGAGGACTTTTCACAAGTCTTCTCGCAAGAGTCAGCACAAGTCTTTTCACAGGAGTCAGCACAGGTCTTTTCGCAAGAATCCTCACACTTCTTCTGACAAGAATCCTCACACTTCTTCTCACAAGTGTCCTCACACTTCTTCTCACACGAATCCTCACACTTCTTCTCACAAGTGTCCTCGCATTTCTTCTCACAGGTCTTCTTGCAAATATCCTCACAGGTCTTCTTGCACACGTCCTCAAACGACTTCTTTCCTTCGCCAAGGATTTCCTCTGGAATGAAAGCCTTGATCAAAGACTCAATTGGGTTGGAGTCCTGCGCAAACCCGTTGTTGTTGCTGCCCAACTGGATGTTCTGGAATCCGTTTGCAACACCTCCCAAAATCTCAAAGAGGTCCTGAGGAGTAAACTCTTGACCAGAAGAGTTTTCTTTAGCCTGCTCGGCTCTTGACTTCTCAGCTCTTACCTGCTCGGCTCTTGCCTTTACCTCCCTGGCTCTTCTTTCAGCCTCAACTCTGGCCTTCGCAGCCTCAAGCTTGGCCCTTCTATGAGCCTCAACTCTGGCCTTTGCTGCTTCTGCGTGGGCGTGGGCCTGGGACTTCTCTGCATCAGCTCTGGCTCTGTATGCCTGAATGTCAGCAGTCAAGTTGGCTTTGTGAACGGGGGAGTAGACATGGCGGTTGTGGAGATACTGTTCAGTGGCCTGTTCAAGTGCCACGTTACGTGGGAGCAAGCCAAGCGATTGAGCAATATAACTTTCAGCCATCTGGTTGATTTCATTCTCTCTTCTTTCAGCGCTAAGATCAGCAGTGGAAGCCTTTGGCAAAACCTTTGGAACAGTGATAACCAAAACCTGGCCATATAACGAATCGTTCATGGACAAGGAGATCTTACTGTAATCAACCGGACCGACAACAAAGCTTCTGGTTTTTTGATCACCTTCAATAACCAACTTGAAATCTCCGGAAGGAAGTTTCGCAACCGCAACCTCATAGGATTTGGGGTCCTGGGGGTTGACAATGTTCACTTTGTAGACATCGTTGGACTCTTTCAAAGTGGCTGGGGATTGGGGGATCGTAGTATAGACTAAAGGCATTGTAGAAATGTGAATGCTGTTTTCATAAGTAATTGTGGGCGCTTTATATGGGGTCACTTTGGGTAAGGGGTATTTTGGTGGCGAGTTTCCATCATGCTCTCGAAGGTTCCCGAACATCCAAAAAGGGTAATCGCCGTGGAAAATCGGTCACGTGAGGATAACGTTAGTAAGCGAGAAAAAGATATGAAAATATCACCTGACTCGTCAGGTGATGAAAGTGGAGAAGAGGTGGTTCTGGTCAGGTGATAAAAGTGAACTTGCCTCTGTTCAGGTGATATTTTTTTTTCCTGTGGTCAGGTGATCTTCTGACTTCCCACGCGACACATCACGTGGATATTTCTATTTCCAACTTGTTGTTTCCCAGTATGGACGTGCTTGACTCCCAATCACACGTCAGCAGCGTGGCGTTTGAGTTCCTTCTCCAGGAGTTGGTTGCGAGTTCCGTGCGGATCTCGCACCAGCTCAAAGAACAGAACAACGGCAGCAAATTGGAGGACTCTGCGAGCACTCCCGAGGCAATCAGTACAGGCGAGCCGCTTTCTACGATACCCGGTGATTTACCAGGCACGGTTACAGTTCTCGACTCATCAGAGCTTCACGAAGACGACGCAACGCTCCGCATTGAGAACTACGGGTACCTGGTAGGACTCAAACTTGCGGACCTTCTCTTGTACAAGGTTGGGGGAGGCAGTCAGAAGCTCGTGGATATACTTGATGTGATGAAGTTCTTGTGCCGAGATGTGTGGAAAGCATTATACAACAAGCAAATGGACAATCTCCGCACGAACAATCGCGGAACGTTCGTGTTGGTGGATAACAAGTATAAGTTTATATCGAACTTGAACAGTCCTAGGGGCTCTACGGATACTATCAACAAGGCCAAGGCGCATTTGTGGTTCCCTTGTGGAGTCATCCGGGGTATATTGATGAGCTTTGGTACTGAGTGCCGAGTTGTTGCTGAAATCGGTGATTTTCCACTGGTTACATTTAACATACACACATCAATAAATAATTAGATAAGGAGGAGGATATAAAGAGAACATGAAGAGAACATGAAGAGAGGGAGAAGATGAAGAACATGATAAGAAGGAATACATGAAAAGGAGAACATGAAGAGAACATGAAGAGAACATGAAGAGAACATGAAGAGAACATGAAGAGAACATGAAGAGAACATGAAGAGAACATGAAGAGAACATGAAGAGAACACGAAGAGAACATGAAGAGAACATGAAAAGGAACTCATGAATAGGAACTCATGAAAAGAAGAAACACATGAAACGAAGAACTAGGAACATGAATGGTGATGTTGACTTGGCCGATAATGATGATAAAGAGAGTATAGATATCTTTCAATAGTATGGCTGGTAGTTGTATGAAAAGAGTATCATTAATGATCACTCCTTCGTATCTCTATATCACCTGCATATAAATGCAAAACCAACTTGGAGTACATCAAGTGTAGACTGAACACACGGCCCGCTGATAATTCTCTTGAAAAGTTACGATTGTGAAATCCCGACAATGATCGTATTTCATTCAAATTTATCATGATTAACATCAGTTATCTGTATGATCTCATTATCCTCCATCATTATTGTTAACATCCATTCTTCATCTTATCTTGTATCTATGATTTCATCTTCTCATCATTTTACCTTCTACCTTTCCATCATTTTACCTTCTATCCTTCCATCATTTTACCTTCTATCCTTCCATCATTTTATCTTTTCATCTTCCATCATTTTATCTTATCACATTCTCTTCTATCATTTTTCATCTTATCATCTCATCTTTATTTTTCCCCATACCATGTCACCTCCAACGGTTCTCCGAATTAAACGTAAAAGAGGCCAGGACCCTCTCCAGGCGCTCATCCTTGAAGAGCACCGCAGCGCGAAGCGCTCAAAGGTGTCAACTCCGGTGGCATCGCCCAACTCCTCGCCCAAGTTGAAGCCTCAGGAGCCACCGCATGACTTGGACAAGATCTACTTCAAGCTCACCAGAACAGACGAAGTCAACGTCAAGGACGACGACGATGTGATCCAGTCAATTCTCGCACCGGGCGAGAGGGGCATCCTCGATGACAAGGAATCCAGCAACCAATTCGTGATACCCAGCAAGAATACTATCGAGGACACTGTGATCCCCAACGAACTCTCGGATATGCTTGAAACGTATCTCAGTGTTGATGGCGTGGAGTCCAAATCTGACGACTACGTGTACGATGTGTATTACATCGACTCAGAACCATTGACCACCGCAAACCACCCGCAATCGCAAATAGGTTACATCAAGTTCTTTGAAGAGGACGAAGACAACGAAGTGCTCAAAGTCTACGAACTGGATAAAGACGAGGATGCCCATTTATCCGACGACGAGGACTCAAACGCCGAGGACTTCTACCAAAACGATTACCCCAGTGATGACGAGTGGAATAGTGATGATGACAGGATCAGAGCTGTTGAGGATGAGGAATGGGACGAAGAGTATGATGATGAGTATTGAGTGAGGGTTAAGAAGAGGGGGTTAAAGAGAGTGAAAGAGGAATGAAAAGAGGATTTCAAAAGAGCATTTCAAGAAAGGACTGAAAGGATTTCAAAAGAGATCGAAAAGAGGAGTGTCAAATGAGAGTTTGTTAAAAGAAGGAACTATAACAAAGAGTATAACAATAATATAACAAACACAAAAAGATGTCTTGATCATATGGAAAATATCTTGAACTACAGAATATCACAACTGAAAGTACCTTGGTCATAAAGTAACTTTACATCTTCATCTTCTCTTCTTTATCTTCTTCTCTTCATCTTCTATAAACTTCATCTTCTATAAACTTTTCCTATGAATAGAAATACTCACTCTCCAACACCTCACTCAACTTCAAATCTCCCTTCTCCTTCACCTCCTTAATCTTAACCCTCACCAACACCGGAAACCACGCCCGCGCAACAAACGCTCTTTCGGAACTTCCATGATCGCTCTTTCCCTCGGAACACTTGTAACCACTTCCTCCCTCTGATCCCTTGCAACCACTTCCTCCCTCTGATCCCTTGCAACCACTTCCTCCCTCTGATCCCTTGTACTCGCGAAGCCTCACGCCCTCGCTGAGATAACACCTGGGCTTGTACCTATCAATAAGCTCCTCCATCGCAATGCTGTCAAACTCGCTCTCCAAGTACTCCGCATACTCTCGAAGCGTGCACTCTCGACGCCCTCGTAGCGCAACCACCGCCTCGTGAAACTCACGCTCCTCTTCCTTATTCACCCACACAATTTGGCGCAGATTACGAGTCAACTGTTCTAGGTCTGCCTTTGTGAACTTCAACAAGTTCTGAGTGTGCAAGCGAACAAACTGTTCTCTCAACACTCTGGAGAGCGTTTCCACACTGCTGGCGTGTGTCCAGTAGGAGTCATGGACCGCCACAAAACTATGGCCACGGGACTTCATCTCCACGCCCGTCATCAACATATGTACCAGGTCAATCAGGTGCACGTAATTCGGGGCCACTGCGTTGCACTGTTTCCGCTTATCTATCGGCGCGTCTTTGTTTGGAGTTCGGAAGGCGATTCCTTGAAGTGCCGTGGGTAAGTTTTTCGGTTTACTCGTACGATAAAGTTGAACTACTGGGAACCCACTCACCGTAGTCCATTGCATTTCGTGCGAGAAACGACCCTTCAAGGCATCCAACATCGAATCGCCCTTTTCAACACGTCGTATCACCCTTGAGCAGTTCTCCTTAAGCCACGATTGAATTTGCGAAGCGCCCTTGAAAAGCTCCAGAAGCGAATCGAGCACCAACCCTGCGAGGTAGTTTGCAATCTCAAAACGGTGTTCTCGAACGGCCTCATAGAGCCCACTCTGTTCGATTTCCCCACGGTCGACTTTGAGGTCGTACTCCAGAAGAAGCTCGGAAATTCGGTTCCCAATCTGCTCTGCAGCTCCGTGTCTTGTGACACCATAAACGGTGGTCATCACTGTTTGTTTGATAAGCTTGCGGGAAAGGATCTGCGAGCTTAGTTGGGCTAATAAGAGAGATTTCTCGGTCCCAGAATAAGGCTCATTACCTGAATTATTAGGCTTCTCAAGATTATTCTCTGAATTATTCTTCTCTAGATTATTCTCTGAAATATTCTTCTCTAGATTGTTCTCTGAAATATTCTTCTCAAGATTATTCTCTGAATTATTCTTCTCTAGATTATTCTCTGAAATATTCTTCTCTAGATTATTCTCTGAAATATTCTTCTCTAGTTTATTCTCATCCCCCATCTTCTGCCTGTTCTTACGGGTAACCACCTCCAATACCCTAGTATACGCATCTGCCTTTGAAGCCCCCGGTAATAAGTTGACTGCCTCTCCACCCACACTGTCTCCACCTAAAGCAGCATAATGCTGGAGCCCATTGCAAGAGCCATCCATATGCACAGGAATACGACTAACATAGTCCTCCTCATTACCCTCAAACTCCTCTACTGCCCTCAACTCAAAGCAAAGGGCGAGCGTTTGCCACGGTTTATCTGCGGTCTGCCAGAATTTCGCAGCCATTGGCAGTTTTGTGCACTCCAAGAACTGTTCTTTGTGGGAGTTGTAAAACGCTATTCTTTCACCTAGTGGTAGCTTATCCTTTCCGTACAACCCCACGAGCTGGTAGATGAGCCATTTCTTACCCTCTTTCCCTAGCGGTTTTCCCTCCCAGAACATCATCAACGCGCGGTTGAGGTCGTCCATGTAGTGCGAAAGTATCGATACCATGGGGTATGCACGACCGCGGAAATCCACGTTATGGGGCAAGTAGAACATGTCGCCATTGTGGTCGAATGCTTTTGCAACCGCCTGGGTCATGGCGAAGATAGTGCGGATGTTCCGAAGGTCCTCGTTCTCGGTGAATTTCGGCGGTATCCTAAGAAATCCACAGTCCAATTCCATTGCAGCGTTGAACACAGGAAGAACACTATCGTTAATAGCCCAGCCCTGTTGTGATAGAACATTGAGCGCACTGTATGTTCCTTCAAGCTGACCAGTTTTGTGGGCCTCTTCCAAAACGCGCACCAAAGTCGGGGCATCAAGCAGTGATACTAGCGTCTTGATGTCCCCAAGGTAACCCCCCGATTTCGGCAGCGTCCATTGCCTCGGTGGATGCAACATGGGAAGGTAGAGCGACTTGCCAAAGGTAACCGATTCAAAGTGCCGAAACTTGTAGAATACGTATGGGTGTAGCAGAATCATTCCAATAGTCTTTCCAGCACGGTATGCCATTTCATGGATGAACCCACGATCAGAGGCACCATTTCTGACCAATTCCGAGTCAAAACCCTTAGTGTCTTCCCCTGTCACCGAGCAGTTTGCAATGACCTCCTTGATGAGTGCCGCAAAGAGCTGCACGCCCTCTCTCTCGCTCAACTCCTGCCAGCCCTCGATCTTCTCCCGAACTGCAAAACGAACAAACACAAAGTGTAGGTTTGTGGCGAGCCGAACCACAGGGACACTGCCGTGTGGTGCGGAAGTGGTCTGTGTGAGCATGTTGGAAAGCATAAGGGTGATGAACGATTCCGGTTTGATCGAGTCGAGGTAGTAAGAGTACTGGCTCAATGGATGAGAGTGGTCGTTAACGGCATTGGATACGAGAGTCTTGAACTTATTGAGAACTGCAGTGTACCACCGGTAAACGATATCTTGAGGTCCTCTGAAGTGGTGGATGCTCTTTTGGGCGAGCGGATCCAGCATTGCGAGCATGTGCTTTTCAAGAACACTCTGTCGGGGGAGATTAAACGTGTTGTATTCTTCGAGGAATGTGGATTTGTCGGTGAGGGTATCATAGTAGCGGAATAGCTTGGGCTGTGGTTTTATAGTTGGTGGAGATTTATGGAATAGCTTGGGCTGTGGTTGTATTGTTTCAGGAGACTTATGGAATAGCTTAGCCTGTGGTTGTATTATTTCAGCAGATTTATGGAATAGCTTAGCCTGTGGTTGTATTATTTCAGCAGATTTATGGAATAGCTTTGGCTGTGGTTGTATTATTTCAGCAGATTTATGGAATAGCTTGGACTGTGATTTTAATGTTTGAGATTTATTCAAAACGTCTCCCTCAAACCTCGTCTCCTTGATAAAATCACACAATCCCTCTAAATTCACATGGCCAAAATCATCCTTATACTTTCCCATGCGCTCCTCCATTGCCTTGTCCCTCTCATCGGTGCCAACTTCCACCACTACCTCTTCACTTCCCAGCCCCAACTTTGGTTTTGCCTTTCTCAACCTAGACGACAGCACAACCACGTCGCGAAGCTTAGCACACTGAGCTTTATCCAACCTCTCACTCAATTGCTCAAGGTCCAATCCCTTCTTCACTGCCTTTTCGAGCCATAGAACCACAATCTCGCGCACCACCACGCTCTTGAAGACGTTCTCGCCCGGTAGGCACTCGACGAACTTTGCGGCAAATTGGAGATTGAGCTCGGTCGTGGCGCTACGGTCGAGTCGCACCTTTGAGAAGTGCTCGTATGTCAGTCTGAGTATGTGGATGCTGGTGCTGTCGAAGCTGGCGATGAGCAACTCCAAGCAGGAAGTGTACAAATTGGGGTCTTTGTTGTGGATACGCGTCAATGTTGAAAGTGCGCGATTGGTATCGTGGCGTAAAACGGCCTGGAGAAACGTCAATCGGAGGTTTCTCACCGCCAAGTCCTCGGTTTTGGTGGGATCAGCGGGTACTCTGATACTTGGAAATGGCACTGAAGGCGCTAAAACGTCGTTCTGAATGAACCTGTTGTTGGGGACGACGTTGCGTCTTGGTGCGGAGATGTGGAGGTACCGCGGACGAAGTCGAATTCGCTTAATGGTTGAAAGTGTCATGTCATTGTAGTAAGCAGTTGTAATGATAATGAAAATATAATGAATATATAAAAAATATAAAAATATAAAAATATGAATATTTATCATTAAACAAGATCAGTAAAACCACCAGTTTAAAGACCATCAAACAATACAGTGAAATCAACAGATTCATAAATACCATCAAAAAATTCAATAAAATCAACGGTTAACTGCAATTGTATCAATAAACAGTTGTATTGCAGTTGTATCAATAAAACTGTCTTACTGCAATTGTATCAAAGGTATTGCAATTACATCAACAAATCAGTTGTATTGCAATTATATCAAAAAAGCAGTTCTGATATCCACCACTTCTCATTGGATCAACACTTCTCATTGTATCAGTTCTCATTCCAATTGATTTCATCCCACCTTCATGCCAGTTACTCTACTGGAACTACCAAAACCTTACGGAAGAGCCAAACTCGCAAAAAATGACCGCGAAGTCTACGTGCTAGTGCTACGGACCCTGCTCAACAACCGAAACCCCTCGATCTTTTGCACGGACTTCACGTCCAATGAGAACATCAAGTCCGAGCACCCTCCGTTGATTTACAGACACGGGTACACGGTCCCCAACGACCAGATGTTGTTCTTGTCTGTGTTTGAAGACAAGTGGAACGCCATTGCGTACCAGTACGAAAAGACTACAAACTACATTTGGCCGCTTCCAAAGTGCGAGCACTCGTTTGGCCACATTGTGGTGTTGAAGGTGGACATGCGGTTGCACTCGTACCAGGGACGAACCGAGGGTACATTGAGGTCGTTTGAGCTCGTGACGGCCGCAACAGAGCCGGACGAGCACTTAGACGGTCTTTTTGAGAGGATTTTCACAGTGCTACCGAAGTCGTTCTTTGAGTCGGTGGACGCCAGGTTGGTTCCAGAGAGGTATTGGAGTAGGTTGGGAGGGTTAGGAATGGAAGTTCCACAAACAACACCAGCAGAAGCACCAAGTATAACAGAAGTGCTGTCACGAGCCGACGACCTTCCACCAGCAAAGAGGTTGCGCGTGGGTGACGCAATCAAGCGCGAGGTAGTAGTGGAGAGGAGTGGGATGGTGCCCGACACTTTGGTGAGTGATTGTTATGATGATAGTAGTGATTTGAGTGAGGAAGATGAGATAGTGAAGGCAGCTGCTGGATATACAGATTCAAAGGCAGCTGATTTTGGTGATTCTGCTGCTGCTGGAGATGCAGCTGTTTCAAACGTAGCTGATTTTGCTGATTCTGCTGCTGCTGATTCTGTTGCTGCTGATTCTGCTGTTCCTACAACTGCTGATTCTGCTGTTCCTACTGCTTCTACTGCTTCTGCTCCCGCTTCCACTGCTTCTGCTTCTGCTCCCGCTTCTACCTCTACTGCTGCCTCTCCGTTGGCTACTTCCACCCTCCCCCACTACTCGCTACACCAACTCAACCAACTTGAACGCTCGCACAAACGGTTGTACCGCGTTTCCGCGTACCTCGTTGGGTCGTCTCCCATGGACTGGAACCACATTTGCACCAAGACATACGTGCCGACAAACCAGTTGAGCGACCCAGCTCCGCGTGGGTTGGAGCTCATGTTCACCGATTCCGAGGACCCGGGGCTCCTTACTCGGGACAACTCGCTTGCGGTCTGGATACCGCCCGAAGAGGTGCTTGAGTTCTTTGGCGTGGAATTCGTGGAGCAGTTGTACACTGAATTGAGGGAGTACAGCGTGCGGTGGGAAGAGCTCCCAAAGAAGAAGCTCACTTGTGAGGTGTATGGAGAGTCGGTAGGAGGCGTTTTTCGGTGGAGGAACCACAACATGACGGTTGGGGGAATATTTGAAAGGGATAAACGGTGAGACTGGAAGTTGTATTATAGAAGAGAAGAAAGTAAAGGAAGGTAATGATTATGAAGTATGAACATAAGTGGAATTACGAAGGGTATGATCTTGAATAAACATACGTGGTATTACAGGGTATCATAAAGGACAAACATAAGTGGTAAAATGGGTATGATCATAAAGAATAAACACTTGTGTATTATAAGTTGTAGTATCTTTTTGTTGTACTGGTTTAGGTGTAATTTGTATCTTAGCTATTTTTTACACAGTCTTCGCCAGCTGAATCTTCTCCCTCTCGATTGGACTGTTTGCAACGCTATGCATCACACTACCAATCACCTCCTCAACCGCACTGCTAATACTCGACAATGCCCCTTCAATCCCCCCATGGACCTTCTTGAACGTCCGCATCAGCTTATCGATCCCACTGAGCTCCCTGATCACACGCACTAGGGGCCACGGAACCGCGCGCACCACCGGGAGGAACTTGCCGTATAAAGGGAGCTTGATCTCCCCACGACGGCCCAATTCCAATGCTGCAACAATTTTTTTCGCAACCATTTTGGGGTCGAGTTCCGGGGCCAAAAACGACGATGGTGTGCTCACTCCGGTGAACATTTCGGTCTTCATTTGACCGGGGCAAACAAGCAACGTCTTCACGCCCAGTTTGCTGATCAACGGAACCCCGAGCTCGTACGTGAGCAGCTCATGGAGCGCAATTAGCCCCAGTTTCAGCGCCCCGTACGCACTGAGCCGAGCTGGGCTGAGGTAGCCCAAAACCAGTGCGATGGTCACAATGTACCCTCTTTTGGCCTCGAGCATATCGGGGAGGAACTCCTTGATGGTGTAGAAGCTGGAGAGGAGGTTGACTTTGATGGTGGTTTCAATTTCGTCATAAGTGAGGTCAAGGAGTTTTTTTCCTGTGGTGATCCCAGCATTGTTCACAAGCACAGAAACAGTACCGACTTCTCTTCGAATTTGGTCATGAACGGCCTTCACCTGCTGCCGACTGCTCACGTCGAGCTGGTAGAAGTGGACGCCGGGTAGTGGGTCAAGGGGAGGCTTCATGTCGACTACTATGACAGTGGTGCCAGTGGCTGCAAATGCAAGTGCAATTTCCCGGCCAAGACCACCACACCCACCCGTAACGAGAACAATGTCACGGGTAGGTTCCAAGAAGGTCCCGACGATGGTGCAAGAGCTATCACGGAGGGTTTTGTTAGTTTTGTAGAAGAGGTATCGGAGGAAGGAGCCCATGGTACAAAGGGAAAAAATTATGAGATTGACAAAATGACAAAATGAAGAATGAACAGAATGAAGAATGAACAGAATGACAGAATGACAGAATGAAGAATGAACAGAATGAAGGATGAACAAATGAACTAAATGAAGTATGAACAAATGAACTAAATGAAGAATGAACAAATGAACTAAATGAAGTATGAACAAATGAACAAAATGAAGAATAAATGAACCAACATGTCTGCCGTTAAACCAAAATATTAAGTTAACCAGAATGAACCAAAATACCTGACTTTAGATAAATCTTAACCTTAGACTAATAAACTATAAATCAACTACATGCTATTAAAAACATATGTTAATATTTCTTTGAAATCTCACTCCTCAATCCTTTTTCTCATTCTCAAATCTTATCTTTTTACTTCGTTTTTACATCATTTTCAACCCAAGAACTTTTCGCTTACGTGAGCAAAATTTTCACTTTTCATCACCATGTTCAAGAACTTGCCCAAGCTGCGCACGCTCAAGCAGATCGCGCGCCTCAACCTCATACAAGGCACGCCCGAGAACGCGTTCCGCTTCAACCCGGAGAAAATCTCGAAAATCGAGCTCATCATGATACAGAAGAACATCCACGAGCCGGCCATCGGCTTGCGCAAGTTCTGGAGAAACAACTTGCCCACATTGAAGTTCCACAACGACGACATCAGCTTCGTGGTGTCGCGTGTCCAGGTCAAGAACAAGGAGGAGGCCAAGCAGTGCCCTATCAAGATCATTGTGCACGAGGCCGGCGACAAGAAGACGGAGGTCAACTGTGCACACTTGAACGAGAGCAAGATCTTGTCCAAGTTGGTCAAGGCCACGGGTGCCGAAAGTGTCACCGATATCACGCCATACGAGTTGAAGGGAGCGGCGATGTTTTAACTGTAAATAGAATAGTCGAGAAATAGAATGAGATGAAGATACTTGAAACACTAGAAAGAAATAGAATGAGATGAGAAGATACTTGAAATACTAGAAGTGCTAGAAGTGCTAGAAATACTAGAAATACTAGAAATACTAGAAATACTAGAAATACTAGAAATACTAGAAATACTAGAAATACTAGAAATACCAGAAATACTAGAGATGTTAGATACTAGAGATACTGGACACTGGATACCACCCTATATCATTTATCTTCCCCTTCCTACAACACTCTCTAATATAATACATTACATGGCCTCGCCATTTCTATGCAAAAACTCCACGAGTTTCTCCCTGCCCACAATCTCCATCAACCTCCGCACCTTGCGCAACTCCTCGAGATCAGAGGAGACGTCGTTAGATTGAGAAGAAATGGGTGCTGACTTAACAGCAAGGTGCTTACTCTCGCCAAGGTCCTTACTGTTAAGGTCCTTACCAAGATCTTTTAGGTCCTTACTGTTAAGGTCCTCACTGTTAAGGTCCTTACCAAGATCTCTAAAGTCCTTACCATTATGGTCCTTACCTGCTTTATTTTCCCCCTCAAGTTCTTGATCCCTGGCACCCTCGCCTTCTGTTTTCTGCCACTCATCCTCAGCAACACGCACCAACGCATCCAAGTCCAACTTGGGCTGCAGAAGCGCCTCCACCGAGTCAAGAAAGTCCGTCTCGTTCTGTGCGCGCTGCGCATACTCAGCCATGTCTTCCTTCCACAACAACACGTCCGTGGACGTGAACGAGGATTCAGGAGGAATAGCGGGTTCCTCTTTAACTGGGCCGTTGGTTTTCGAATTGAGGGTGGATGTTTTCGAGTCATTGAGGGTGGATGTTTTCGAGTCATTATTGAGGGTTTTTGGGTCATATGTTTTGTTGAAGGTTTCCGAGTCATTATTGAGCTTTTTTGAGTCAAAGGTTTTATTGGCTTTCGAGTCATATGTTTTATTGTACATCTTCGACTCATTGTACTTCAGTCCATTGGCAAACCTCCCATTCCTCTTCCCATTCTCGTGGAACACACTGTCGTCCGACGACGTGCTCTTGCTCGAAAACACCTCCTCGTCCGGGGTCAACGGGGACGTGATGCTCGTTCCGAACGAAAACTGGCGCTTTTCGTTCTTCAAACGAACATTGGAGATGTCGTCAGCTTTCGCAAACCCCTCGCCAAATACCCGGTCGATCTCCTCCCTCTGTTGTCGCACCCTCTGCGTGAACTCCAACAATATCGACTTCTCTGGAAGCCTGTACACAAACATCCCTTCCTGCCCTTCAGTGCACACAATAGTGGACGTCCGTGCCTCCACACCTCCCGGAACTCCCCAGGAAATGCTGTCGTCTTTACCGTCTCGTTTATCCTTATTCTTGCTATCCTTGTCCTTTCTCCCGTCGTCATCCTCCTCGTACTCCCTCAAGCTCACGCCGTTCCGCAGCGGCAGGCCCTCGGCACGCACCAAGATGTTGGCGAACGGAATCTGTGGCTCCACCACTCTCGCGTCCTTCAACATCCGCGTCGACCGCACAAGGTCGTCGATGTGCGCGGGACACCGCCACTTGCTCCCGAGCCGCCTGCGCCCCGTCAACGCGAGCTCGTCAACACAATCCACGTGCCACACAAGCCCGCAGTAGTCGCATGGGCATAGGGTGCGGTTGCGGAGCCCAGACTCTCCGCACTTATGGCAAAGGTACGGAGTGCCGTCCGCACGGTAGATGAGTTCCTCCTCGGCCGTCTTCGAGAGCTCCTTCAACGTGTCGTCCTCGTACTCGCCATGGGGCCCTGTTCTCACGCCGATGAACGTCGACTCGCGGAGCGCTCGCGGGAGCGAAAACTCAAGCGGGTTGCGGCTGGCTAGTGAAGAGAGAAGGGGTCCAAGGGGACCAAAGTCAAAGGGAGTGTTTTCTCGAGAAAAGTCAGAGTAAGATTTTTCAGGTTTTTCAGATAACCTTTCAGATAACCTTTCAGACTTTTCAGGTTTTTCAGACTTTACAGAACTTTCCTTACCAGATCTTTCCTTTCCAGGTCTTTCCTTTACAGATCTTTCCCTTCCAGATCTTTCCTTTCCAGATATCCTCTCATCCTTTTCCTCTACCTTTCTTCTCCTTCCCTTTTCGTCCTTCGCTTTTTCCACCCGCCTCTTCTCCATCTTCTCGTAGGTGCACTTGCGGCAGTCCCACGCGCCCTCCGGTGGCGTTTCCACCGGGGGGTCGCAGCACGTAAAGTGGAAGCTGCGTGGACACGACTCGCAACAGAGAAACACGCCTCCGCCTCCGCAGCGCGAGCAGTGGTCGTCGTTGTCTTTAGTGTCGTCGTTCTCCAAGGCCTCGAACTTCTCGGCGAGCGAGCGGCCTCCTATGTTCGACAAGCTGCGCGAGAGCGCTGGTTTGTGAGGCAGCAAGGTCACCTTTATTCGCCTTGTTCGCGACGGTGCGGCCACCACGCTATTTTCGCGTTGTGCGAGGCCTCGCAGCTCTCGCACCGCGCTGTCCTCGGGCTCGACCTCGTGTGTGAGCAGCGTTTGGTGCGGTACTGGGTCCTCAGCTTCGTCCTCGAGAGGTATTCTGCGGTACTTGTTTGGCCACATGGACTCCTTTTTGACTTTGAGCGGCGGCGCGTCCTCAAGGGGGACGCCTGAGTACGACGGCGTGGGCAGTGCGAGCGGCGGTTCTTCGAAGGGTGGGAGTGTTGACGAGTGTTTGGCGCGTTTCCGTCGCGTTTCCAGGGCAGGTTCGCCGATTTCGTTGGCCTCTTCAGCCTTGACTTCGTTCTCTTTTTGCAGTATCCGCCGCGATTTGCGCGCAGGCTCGGGCCGCTTGGCCTCGTCGCCCGACAGAACGCGCAGCGCTGAGCGCGAGCGAGCGGAGCGTTTCATGATGAACAATTGGTTCGGAAAAAGAAAATGGAAAATGTAGAAAATAGAAAAGAATATGAATTAAAGAAGATAAAACGAGAATAAAGAAGAATTAAAGAAGAATTAAAGAAGAATTAAAGAAGAATTAAAGAAGAATTAGATAAAGAAGAATTACGAGAATTCCATAAAGCGTTTATTTAGAGGATGCTAAATGTGTAAAGATAAATGAGAGATAGATGATGTAGATGAGGAGATGATAATGATGATGAAGATGAACAAGATGATGAAGATGAACAAGATAAAGATGGTGATAATGATGATAATGATAATGATGATAATGATAATAAAGATCATGATGAAAATAATGTTGATGTTGACAATGTTGTTGATGTACGACCTGATGCCTTCTTCTATAATATGACTCTCATTTTTCGTATACCCAAAATTTCATCCTCATTTTCAGCAACTTAATTTCCCATATTCAAAATATTCACCATCAACGATTTCTTCTTACCCCCATCATTTCTCCTTACCCTCATTTCTCCTCCTTCTCCTCCCCCTCTCTACCTCTTATATCTCTCACTCTCAAACTTGGGGTTGGTGAATCTCACAACACCATCCTTGGTGATTCCCACGGTGGTAAACACCTGCGCAATGAACTCACCCTCCCTCTCGGTCATAATGTCGTACTTCAACACCACACGGTGGTTGCTTGGCTCACTCAATCCTCCGCGCGCACGTGATGGCTCCTCGAACTCACGGATGTTGACTGGGAATGGGCCGTTGGACTTTTCCTTCAACTCGTCCATCATCTTCACAGACATCTTCATCTTGAAGTTGTACTTACCCTCGGTGAGTTTGTAGAGAGTGGCACGGTAGTCACTGTCGCGAACCTTACCCTCACCAGTACTCACCAAGATGTCCAAGCCATACACTTCACCCTCCTCAAACTTGACCGTGTCGACCTGGGCCTTGTTCTTTGGCGATGGGTTGATGATCACTTCCTTCTCACCGTACATCTTGTCGCGCTCCTGGTTGTGCGTGAGCATCGAGTCCACAGCGTTCATCTGGTACTCACCGGCAGCCTTGTCCACAGCAGCAGTAACGTCCCAGTTCTTCTTGCCAACTGCAAACTCGGCAATGGCGGCCTCGGAAGCAGCGTGCACGGCGTGCATCAAGTCGGCCTTCTTTCCGGAAACAGCCTCAACCTCACTGCCAACAACAACCGTCTGTGCAACGATACTTGGGAATCCGTCCACATGGACTCCCAACATCACGTTGACGACATCGCCGTTCTTGAGCGTGATGTTGGCGGGCTCGTCCTTGCTCAATGGAGCAACGTGTGCTGGGATTTGGTTGGGGTTGGCACATGTTGGGAAAGCAATACCCTTGTGGGCATCGCCAACAGCCTCCAACTCCTTGTTCATCAATTCGTCTCCCAAAACACAGAGATCGTATGTGGTGGCGCCCTGCACGGTGGCACGCAACACCTGGACCAACACGCGGTCACTGATGGCACCGGCACGCGTGTACTTGTCGGCGGTGGCCTCGTTGGTGATGGAGTTGTCGACGGGCTCAGCGGCAACGGTTTTGGCGGCGGCTTTTTTGGCGGCGGCTTTTCTGGCGGCGGCCTTAGCGGCGGCGATTCTGGAGGCTGAATGTTAGTGGGGACCGGTGGAAATGGTTTGGATACGTACCTGGTTTTGGAGGCATGATGGTGAGAAAAAAAATTAAAAGTAAGCTAGACTGAAGATAATATGGAAGACAAAATGGAGCAAGACTGGAAAATGGAGCAAGACTGAAAATGGAGCAAGACTGAAAATGAAGCAAGACTGAGAAAATGAAGCAAGACTGAAAGAGATGGAGGTGGATGAAGAGATGGACTGAAAGCATACAGTATGAAAAGGTTAAAATTTGTAAGAAGTAAAGAGAAAATGTTGCAAGTGTAACAAAAGAAGTAGGAAAAGAACAAGTGAGAATAAAAGCTGAAATAAAAACCAATTGGACAAGTCGTACTATGAGCGATGAAAAGTGGAGAATACTTTATAATGAGATTGACATTTGAAAAAGTCACGTGATGCAAGGTGGGGAAGTTTGGGAAAGGTTAGATGGGGATTGGGTTGGATTGGTGGGACTGAGTGTGATTGAGTGGGGCTGAGTGGGACTGAGTGGGACTGAGTGGGACTGAGTGGGACTGAGTGGGACTGAGTGGGACTGAGTGGGATTTTGTGAGATTTGAATTAGGTGGAACTGACTTTGTGTCAATTGGTAGTATTCAATTGGATATCTACAACTTCCTCTTAGTTGTGCTCCATTGAATCAACCCGACAATCCAAATTATAGAGCCTCCCAACAGCTTTTCTCGTTGTGAATACCAACTCCTCAAACTATCCAGTATCATTTAAAACAAGATTCTTCAAATTAGCCAAGATCCAAGAATTCTCTTCAATCCTTAATCTCAAGAATATACTCATTTCAACTTCATCCAAGAAATTCAAATCTCTTCAATCCTTTAATCTCAAGAATATACTCATTTCATCTCTTCCCTACCCCTTCACCCATCCCTTCCTCCATTATCTTATTATATCCTCTCTTATCGACTTGCCCATCAGCATCCACCCCAGTGCTTAAGCCCAGCTGCTTTTGTGCCTCGTATTGTGATCTCGCCAACGTTCAAAAAGGCCTGTGCGCAGCCAATAGTCGCCCAGCATAGGTGTATCGGCCGCCACTCTCAAAGTTGCTGCTTTTCTCCATTGGAGCTCGCCTGCGTGCTCGCATGCGGCTTATCCATGGCTTTTAAACCATCCTCCACCCCGTTGCACGAACAATGGAGACTGCAAAATGTAGGAAATCCATAGTTTGGAGGTAAGAGGGGTAGTAGGAGGAAGGAAAGGTTTATTGGAAAGGCTCAATAGGAAAGGATTATTAGGATAGTATTATTAGGAAAAGTATTAGGAAAAGTATTAGGAAAAATATTAGGAAAGGATTATTGGGAAGTTCATTTTATTAGGGATATAAATTAACTCATATTGCGTAAAACACAGTGAATTTACGAAAATTATGGATCGAATCTGCAAATTTCGCTTGATGGTTGTGTGCATAGGTGATACAGAAAGGCAGTATTGAGGGTACTGAGGAGCAGTAGTTAAAGGATATCGTTAAAAAGAATATGATGGAGGTTTTAAAGATAAGGCTCTAAAGCGCCTGAGGTTAAGGTTCTCATAAAAGTGGTCCTACAGCTGTTTCATTTGGTTAGGTTCTACATTGCTGGTTAGAAGTGGCTCTACTGGTTAGAAGTGGCTACATCTTTTACTGGTTAGAAGTGACCCTACTATTACTGGTTAGAAGTGACCCTACTATTACTGGTTAGGTTCTCAGGTATTTTCATGCAATTAAGGTATTTAATGTTTTACAAGTGTTGGGATTCTTATTGAAAGCTCATTGCGTTTTCAAGATGTCATATTTTCTCTTCATTTCATTTCAAAGATGTCATATTTTTCACTTTCATTACGCACTTGCCTTCATAAGGAGGAATTTGCGGTAATTGAGAATTTTTTTCGAATTTACCGATTCACATATTTACTTGAATTTACGGATTCTGCCTCATTTTTTCAATTAAATTCACTTTTTCGCTTTTGATTTTACTTTTGAATCTTTTCAATGTTGCCTGATTACCTTCAAATCTGCCTGCTTTCCTTCAATTTTGCCTGATTACCCTCAATTTACTATCCTTTCCTTATTTCACCTCATGTGCTGTGCTCTTCCTCCCTTTCCTTCATTGCTCATGCCTCAAATTCCTGTCTCAGCTTCGTGTGCGCTCGTAACCATGTGGAGCACAAACGGTGCCAGTGCCAAAACTGATGCCAAGGGTTCAAATACAATGCGTAACAATAGTTGATATGATTCTAGAGACATATACAATAGGCAACAGGGTTCAACAGGTTTCACAATGTATGCGCGGTTTGTAATAAGTTTCAACGGGTTTGTATATAGGAGATGTTAAGAAACAGATCTGAGATCAGTTCATGTCAACTTACAACATTCTTCCGCTCCTCGTCCAAACCTCTACTGAATGCTCTATTCAAACCCCTCAAACGTTTAATCACACACATCTTTATTCCTCTCATTTCATCTTTTATTCCTCTCATTTCAGCTTTTTCCTGCTCAGCCTGACCACGGAGTTATCACGGTTTTGCATCCGTCAAAACCCCATCAAGTGTCAAAATCGTCTGGATGACAAAAGGCACACTGACGTAACACTCGTAACCCCGACATACAGCGGAATTTACTCCTAGAACGTGGTGGAGCCTCGCAAAGGCTCGCAATGATTATCTTGTCCTGCGCATGGCCATGTGCAAAAATTCCTCTCAAGCTATTGTTCTTAAGCCGTGCTACATTTACAGCCCCAGTGCCCAAGTATTCATCTGCACACCCCGCTAACATGCCCAGGCTTTGCGCCCATCATTGACACGGTGAATGACCGACAACTTTAGACCATTCCACACAATAAAGTTTAATTCCTGTCCGTTCCCCACATAGAACACAGGCTCATGTGACTCTGAAAAGGAAATTCAGTGCGGACTCGGAAGTGTATGTTAAAAAGGAGCGCACGGCATTTGCAACCTTAAATGACGACTTACCGTAAGCTAAACCTTATGGTCAGTTACGGCCTGTGTATAAGTCCTAGGAACAAGGTTTTGACGGATGTTTCCAACCTTGCACAGGCTCTCTGAAATGCCCAACAACTATAAAAGACTTGCAACGACTACAGATGGGAGGAATTTTGAGTAAAAATGGGCAAATTTTGGTCAAAAGTCGTAAAGTCAATATTCTACTGAAAATCTAAAGAGTGAATATTCTACTGAAAATCTAGTTAATATTGAAAATCTCCAAAAAAACTCCTAATGAAGCAAAATCTAATAAAACTGAAAAACTCCACTAATAAATCTAAAATACTCCATACTCCAATAAAACTCCAATAAAACTCCACTGAAATCTCTATAAATCTACACCATCACCTACTCCAGACCAGCCCACAGCCATAATACCACCCTCCGTCGCCCACTAACTCCCTCCCCCTCGTTGCCTATCCAAACTGCCCCGTTCCCCGTCTCAACGGTTACTATCAGTTTTGTGTCACATACACATACACTTTTGTCCTACTTTTCATTTTTCAATTTGTTGTTCAGCTTCATCGCCATGTACATTGTGTGTTTGGCGCACTTCTGCGAGCTACATGGCCCCACCACGATAATATGCACCCAGGCCGCCAAGTCGGGTGCACTGCAACCCAAAACACAGTCGTGTGCATCGTGCCGGATGGTTCTTCCCAATGAATCCGCAATCAATCTTTCCAGCATCACAAGAAATGCCTCATTCATATCTTCAAACTATCCCGCTAACGGAAAGCGCTACAGTGCCGTGACAAAGCTCGTGTTGAAGTCGCTCTCCGTGGAAACAACCCTGGACATCTCGAAACCGATATTCTACGGAGACGTCACCAATGGCTACGCAATCGCCAAACTCTTCAAAATCAAGGATGCGAGCGCAAGGGGCTCCGAGAGAAAGTACTCGCTCCTCGTCGTGGGCGAAAACGAGACCCGTCTCCTCCAAAACTGGGATATTGTCAACCTGTACTTCTCCGAGCTCATCTCCTTGATCCAGAAACAGGTTGATGTCGTCGCAAGAGCTGCGTCCAAGGGTGCTCTTGATAACGAGCGCTTTTTGCGCAGAAGTATGACAAAACCAAGGAACTTGGTGGAGTTGACGGGCGATAAGGAGGTCTTTGTGAAGTTTCACTGCTGGGCCATCGAGCTATTGAAAGACATGCGGGCATGATCTACAGCATAACGACATTACGAATGATTATAGAAAAGAAATGCAGGAAATCGCAAACAGCTTTCAGAATACAGCCAAACGGTATCAGAAATAAAGCAAGCAGATTGTCAGAAATACACCCAAACAGCTTAGCCAAATAGCTGACCAGCAAACCTGCTAGATATTAGAATATATGTATTAGAACTATAGTATAGCTAGCTGCTCTTCCTTTCACTTGATCGAATACCTTCAGTCTCCTGATTTCCTGATCTACTTCCATCTTCCTCCTTTCATCCTTCCACCTTCCATTCTGCCACCTTCCACCTTCCATTCTTACACCTTCCACCCTCCATCCTTCTACCCATTTTTAACTTTTCCCCATTACCTCTCGCATCCTCTTAAGCTCCCACTCGTCAACCCACACCCGCTGCACATCACCTTCGCCCCCATGTCTCCGCTCCCTTTCCGCTCTGCGTCGCGCTGTCACCGGCCTCATTTCCTCCGCCTCTATCAAAGTTTCCTTGTCTTGGCACTTCGCTCCCGTAACGTCTCCCTTGCAGGTGCTCAGGCGCACCCACAAGTCCAAAACTGGCCGGTACGCAAACCCAGCATGCTCACGACTGTACACTCCGTGAGGGTACTCCCTATGCAAAATCAGCTCGAACTGTCGCGGTACAAGCGCCATGACTCCCTCAAAATATGTTTTCACCAAAGGATTCAAATCGCCCAACGTATAAAAGTGCTGGTTGCGGCACTGGAAGAGTTCCTCCTTTTCAATAAGTCCGTTTCTTATGGCCTCGATGCGATTGTCCAAATCCTCCACCACTACCGTGTGCGAATTACGCTTGTTCTTGTACTCAGAATCGAGTGCTTGGTTGAACTCCATTGACTCATGTTGCAGCCAATTTTTTCTCAGTCTTGACGAAACCAGGCCTGTGAATGCCAATGCAGTAATATCAACATAGAACCCAGTGGCTGTATCTATGAACCTCGCATCAATTGTGTTAAGCCCATTCAGACGAGTGCGATGGAAAAACGAGGGCCCCACATCAATAAGATACGTATGACCGGTTCCTAACACATCCACAACCAAAGTTTGATTGTAATTGCGCGCAAGGTGTAAAAGTGATTTGAACGTCATCTGCACATCCATGTCTGGGTCCCATGGCATTGTCATGCCATTCCACGACCATCCCAAAAGAGACCCATGGGCAATCCATGTCTTCAAACCTGCACTGCGTGCAAACCGAAGCCACGCACGCGATAACCTGTGGAGTACCGAACTCTTTTCGTAGTGTGAGTAAGCAGTCTGTTTGAAAAACCTCCAATCGTAATGATGTCCTCGCTTGTCGTTTCCTGTAAGGATAGCCTCGTGAAAGTGCTTGGGATATTTGTTATTGAGAAATAACGAGTTCCTCAAGCCACTGAGGAGATTGCGGTCAAAATCGTTCATAATCGACGTCGATAGTGATCTTTCCACTCTTTTGGTAAGCATTGCAACGTACTCGTTGTAATTTATGACAAAATCGTCAGTGCTTAGACTGGCATCTTCCCATCCTGCCAGCTGAATCTTCCGGAAGATATCGTACTTGATCAAAGAGTCGTCGATATAAGTTGTATCTTCCTGCCAGACATCGTTCAAGTTTAAGAGTTCTTCGTCTAGAGAAATTACAGACTGCTCCTCGCGAACCTCACGCAAATAACTAGACTGACCTTTAAATGTTGGAACTATCAACGTTTCATTTTGGGCCCTACCGACACCCAACAATGCCACGCGTTCGGGCGGGTGTGCCATGTACTTCAAGTACCATGAACCGAGCAATTTTCGATCACCCTCCATCATGGGCAAATCACGACGAAAGTTACCAGAGAATAGAGACTCACCAATTCCAGGAAGATCTATCCCCATTTCAACATCGTCTAAATCTAACCATTCGCTCCAGGCAAATGGAATGCTAAATTTGGCGTTCACAGACCCACTTTTCACAATCGACGAAATCTGCTTAAGTAACAATGCAGGCATTAAACGAGGATCAAAGCCGTGACACGACGCTAAACCGTCTTCAAGTGAGTCAAATCTATCAACACACGAGAATTGTCTATGAAACTCAAGCTCTTTTTGGACCTTCTTGGAGATTTGGGTGTCTGGACTAAATTTATGACTTGAATAAATTCTAGCATCTTCCCAAGATAGCGGCCCAGGACCTTCCAGCGCCGTGTAAAACACAGAAAAAGCAGCATATATTGATGCAGCCACCAAAATATATCGAATAAGCAACCATGGCCGCGATTTACGTCTAAATAGCGCGAGTATGGCCAACGCCAGTGGCATATTTGCCATGGATAAAATTACATTTTTTTGTTGCAAAAAATCAATCAATTGAATATTTGGACAGCGCTACCATAAAATCGAAGGGTTTTCTGTGCGCTACCAGTCGATCTTCATTTTTGTTTCTATGCGCTACCAGTCGACCTTCTTTTTTGTGCGCTACCAGTCAAACTTTCTTTTTGTTCAACAGTTGCACACATATTTTCCGCACTTCTCCGCATCCAAGGCATTCTTCTGACCAAACCTTAATAGTGTGCCCTGGCCCCTTGAAGGAGTAGTCATCATTCCGACATGTTCTCGACCCGCTAGTTGTCGATGACTCAGAGGGCGAATTAACCTCAAGCCCCGATTAAACTTCGAGAATTTGACTTCGAGGTGACCCTGGAAAATATCGCCTATACTTTCATCGTGGGTCCGTTTAACTCCAAGATATAGTTAACCTTTTACGTAACTTTGCCTACAGGAAGCCGTGCCGAACGCCAACAGTTTGTATTCGCGATCAAGATATTTTCTATATAGCTCAAAGTTTCGTTTCTTGAGCACAGTTCAAAGTTTCGTTTCCTAAGCCAACATAGGCTTCAACTTGCCCTGCGAGTTCAACAGTTGCAAAGCATCGTTTCCACCAATGTGCTTGCCATTAATGAAGACATTTGGAACAGTTCTCTGCCCTGTCAACTCCAATAACCCTCTCTGCTTCTCGCTGCCTTCGCTGTCCTGGTTCAATTCAACGAGAGTGTAGTTCTGGTTCAAGGCCAGGAGCAAGGTCTTGGTCGAGTTACAGTAGGGACAGTACGACTTCGAGAACACCACAACCTTGCCGGATGCGATGGTCTTCTTCAAGTCCGGAACGATGTGCTCTGGTAACTCTGGTGTCTGGAAGAACGATAACAAGTACTGGAACATTGTAGATAAGACTAATTTTCAGGAACAAAGAGATCAAGAGATTTTTCCCACAATCAATTTAGTCCACAAAATATTTCCATTAGTGTTGCCCCACATTTAACCAAGCACAACTTGCCTTTCGTAATGCTGGACATTCTTTGCTGGATATCGTCGATTGTCTACATTCGTATAATGCAAAGTACTTTAATTTCTATAAAAGTTTTAGTCTGTTCTTGCCTCACGACATGAATGCAAAAAGCCTCTGGCGCTTCACCAATAAGTTCCCCTTGACAACCTTTATCTCGCTTCTTTTTCCCACATCCTGGAGAGCTTCGTTGGACTGGAACGGCTTTACATCTCCAAACGTTCCAATTGTAGTGTGCAAATGGAGGTTGATTGGGTCAACGGATATCTCATTACCCTTATCGTCGTAGACCCTTTGGATCTCAGCCCTCACACATATCAACCTGTCGGTGTCTATCACAACGTCTCCCAACAAGAAATCTGCGTAGTAGTCGAAGTAGGCCTTCTTTCCATTCTTTCCGTTCTTGCCAGGCTGCGCAAACTGTTGCTTCAACTTCTTCCACTTGTCCCTAGCTTCCCCTTGCTTTGCCGATGCAACATGACCCAAAGTAATGTGGAATTCTTCCTGTGCTCTTTTCTCCGCCTGCATCTTTTTCCACTGTGGGTCATTTTTAGTGGCCAAGTATCCCTTCACAGTCTTTGCGTCGACTTCGATACCATAGTACTGCGGTGCCTGCTTGTTGCCTCCCATGTTTTTGACGTAGGTGGGCGCGTAGTTCAATGCGGTGTCAAATGCTTTTTGATACTCGTCATCCGTGAAGTCTTTCGTGACCAAATCAGGGTAGCTTTCCTTGAGTACAGTCACAATCTTCTTCACGTTTTTGAGAGTCGAGTTCTCTCCCCTAATATCAAGCGTTATGACCTTGTCGAAGTTCTCGTCAGGCTGCGAATTTACATTAACCTTTTGGAAATTCGACATGAACTGCTTCATGACTTTGGTGGCCGTCGCAGAGTCAGAGTCGTACTGTATACTCTGGTGCTTGTCTCCTCTTTGCTTGGTTCTCTCAAGAGTGATATCCCACCAGGCCTTGCGGTCGATGTTCCCAACAAAGTCAAGACAAATGAAGACAAACTCAGCATCCAACACTGCACCCTTTGTGGAAAAGTCGTCGAAAAGTTGCTTTCTTTCACGGTACATGGCGTTGTTTCTATCAGCCATCACAACATCATGCCCTGTGAGTGCCTGGACACACTTATCAACCAACTTCAACTTGGCACCCCTGCTGATGTCATCGTTTTGAATATGTTCCCAGCCAAGGAGGTTGTGCAATGTTTGGAAAGTGGTTGTTTTTCCACAAGAAATAGTTGCCACTGGGATGATCACATATTTCTTTGGTTTTAATGCCAACTTCAGCATCTCTCCCGTCAAGGAGTCCATGCTGAGGTACTTCTCCATCTTGACGAGGTTCATTCCACTACTTTCACCAATGGAATCCAAGAATAACTGTCTAACCTTGATGATACCATGTCCCTTCATAAAGTCTTGCTTCATCTCTGGCAGCTCCTTGAATAAGGAAATCACAAATTGTAAGTAACGTAAGGTGATGGCCTTGTTTTTGTAGATCTTGACACTTGTAATTGACTCGCTTCTAATGTACGACTTGGTCACCTCTCTGAACTGTCTGTACAATAAGTATGGCTGCTCGAACTTATACTTGAAGAAGAAATCATCCCCGTCTCTGAAACATCTCACGACAAACCCTTCAACTTCACGGTCCTTGTACTTTCCCGATTGCGCTGCTTCGTGGAAGTACTCAAACAACTTGGCACTATCGTCCGCCACGAAACTATCGACGCTCAAAAATCCCCACTCCAGTGCAAAGTTCTCCACCTCTGGAACAGGAACTGTACGGAACTTCATTGTGTTGTAGTTGAGACCATGGAGATACAACCCTGCCTCTTCCTTGGTGTAAGGAAGGACATGCTCTTCGAAGTCATCGTCACACAACTCTGCCACAGCAGTCAAATTGTGGGAGTGTAAGAAGAGAGCCAAATCGCGTGTGCTCTTACCCGACTTTTCTAACTGCTTGCGAACCATCGCATCGCCCACCATCGCATGGTTGGTAGCAAGATCAGGACGCTCGCCAGTAGTGTGCTTCGAGCAACACACTAGATCACCTGAAGGAAGACCTCCGATGAAGATGATACAGCCGTTTTCTTTCAAAGTGACATTGAAAGGGCCCTTCGTCTTCTCTATCACATATGACTCTTTCGTGACAGGAACTTCGTCCACGTTGAAGAACTTATCGTAGCCTCTCACTACAATCTCCTTGTCGTCGAAGGTGAACAAGCCTCTAGCGTTTATTGGAAGTAACTCGGAGGTAATCAGACCTTTATAGTCCCACTCATTGAACTTCCAAGAGTCTAGTACCACCGAGGTCTTGTACACTGTATTCTTGGTTCTGCGTGCACGTCCCACCTTCTTGAGCTTGAGCGAGTCATTGAGCTTAGTAAAGAGTGTGGTGAGGTCCTCGTCAGAGTCTCTGAAAACTGGGATCGACATGATGAGGTTTTGAATTTTCGAATTATCGCGATCTTAAGTATTAAAAATTGGTGGCAAAATGAGTCAGATGTGCATGAAGAGGGGTCAGACTACAAGACGATTGAAGTTCAACACATCATCTAGCACATATCCACAACTGTTCTGCTTGTTTCACGGTTGAACGAGGCTTCTACCCTTCATAAAATCGTCTTTCCGCAAATTAGCCTAATTGGAATGAACGGCTGAGACGTAGTATTACCGAAGAGAATCCATTGGGAATAGGAGAAGGGTTTGAAACAAAAGCACATGCGTGGGTGGCAAATTGACGATGTTTTGCAGCCATATTTTAAAAAGAATGATTTACAGATATTTTGTGGTATGGGAGGAAATGATTTAAGGTAGGCGATGTCGATCTAAGAAAGCAGAGCATGTTTTAAGGCAGGAGAGAATGATTTAAGGTAGGAGATGATGCCTTAAGGGAGCAGAGCATGATTGGTAAGAGAGGTTATAAACCGTTTGTGATAAATGGTTAGATAATTAAATGGGTGAATTGGTTGGTGAACTGATGAAGTGGGTGAATTTGATGATATGGTATGTGAACTAGTGACTTGGTGATATGGTTGTTGATAGAACAGATACAATTTGTTTATTGAGAAACATCTTTAGTCAGTATCAGGTTGATCGCTTCATTATTCGTGGATCTTTTATTCAAATCATTTTCACGGTTTATCGAAAATATCTTTTTTATACCATGTCGTTCAACGTAGACGTTGACGAGGCGGACGTGGCCGTTCTCAACCAGAATCTCATCAAGAGCAAGGAATTGTTCGAGACCATCACAAAGCTGTTGCTGAAAATCGCGCAAAAGTCTATCCATGCGCTGTCGAACATCAAGCCTATTCTCCACGACGTCAACAAGTTGAATGAAAACAAGCGCCAGGTGGAGAGTGGAATCGAGCTTTTATCACAAGTCAATGAGTCGGCAGCAACCATCCACAAATATGAGGACATTCTCGGAAACAAGATTGAATCTGTGGGGTTACTCAAGTATATCGACACGCTCACCAAGAGTAGACTGCTCTTGAAAGACATCAAACCCAGGTTCAAGCAATTCAGCGGATTGATGGTGAACTTCGAGATCATGATCGACAAAAGTGAAATGAAACTCCAGACATACTTTGTCAAACTCACCGACTCAGCACCACAAGAGTTGAATAAAGACGAGACCAGGCTCAAAGAATTGGCCATTGTGCTCAAATACTTCAACGCCGATAACGGTAACGTCAATAAGATGTACGTGAGGCAGCGCTCAAAGAGTTTGGTTACATTTGTGGAGCCATTCGTGGGAGCAACCAAGCCTGTGGAGCGTACAGGACAGCATCCATACGAAAAGGGATCCAACGGTATCAATCGGTTCAATAACGAGTTGATCCGAATCGTCAAGGAGGAACACGATTTGTGTGCGAGACTCGGGTTGAATCCAGCCGAGTTAATGAACCCGATGACGGAGCGTGTGATTCTGGATATTTACACTCATAAGGTGCTACAGGGATTCAATGAGTTTTTCTCCAGTACTGCTCGCATTGTGCAGAATGACCTCCTCATGTTGGAGTGTTTGGAAAACCTCGCACATTTCCAGGCTTTCATGAACAAATTCGGCATCTTGAACAAAGACTTCACATCTAACGTGGCGACGTTCGAACTCAAGAACCTGGTTCTTCTCAAGGAGTACTTGCGCAACATCGAGGCGCGGTTCGCCAGCACACAGCAGCTCACCGAAGTCAACATTCCCGAGATTATCGTGGAGTTGTTGAGTAAGGTGAGAAGAGCATCTGAGTTCCCATCATCGCTTTTGAAGCTCATTGGCAGCTACAAGCTCGGAGATTGGTTGTTGATCAAACCACCAGTCAAGTTCATTTCAGTTTACACCAGTGTGATTCCGAATTCCGGGAACGAGGAGTCGCCCGAGTACTTGTTGTCACTGTACTTTTCGGACGTGATTGACCTGATCATGATCAATATTGAGATTGGACTCAAGTCCGAGGTATCGCTCAAGAAGAGCACTCAAGGATTCTACTTGATCAAGAATTTGGTGATGATTGAGACGATTGTGAACCGACTGGCGTCGTTCTTTGAGATTCTCGGTCCGCTTGGAATGGAACGGTTGAACAAGTTGAAGAACCGGTTCTTGAAGATTTTCCTCGATGACTGGAACTATGCGCTGTACATCATTATCCGTGACATGACGTCGATAGCGACAAGCAACGCAGCACACGGTGGAGTGTCGTCATCGGGACAGCCACTGGGCAGTATGACAAGCAAGGAGAAAGAGCAGATCAAGGAGCTTTTCAAATCATTCAACGAGTCTTTCGAGGAGGCCATTCGCAACTACGAGAAGTACAACGTTCTGGACACGAACTTGCGTGCGTACTTGAGTAACGAAATCAAGAAGTTGATCATCAACGCGTACTTTAAGTTGTACGACAAGTACGGAAAGGGCGATTTCACCAAGAACAAGGCGAAGTATGTGAAGTACGACAAGGTTTCGTTTGAGAAGCTTTTGAATGAGAAGTTGTGAGGAGTACCTAATAGTTAAAAGGAAAGGAGAAAAGACGAAAAGGAGGAGAAAAATGGGAGAAGAGGAAGTTTGGGATAAAGATAGAATAGTATGAGAATGCATGAGTTTTTGAAACCGTATGGAAGGAGTGGAAGGATTGATAATGGTTGAATAAAGGCTGAAGGGTTGGATTGGAAATGGTTGAATAATGGTTGAAGTGTTGGAAATGGTTGAAAAATGCTTGGGTTGGCAAAAAAAATCGAGTAGCAGCCAAGCAATGGTAGGCATCCATTGACGGCTGGTAACCTTTGAGGGTGGTCGGAACAATGGCCAAGATTCTTAAGCCAAATCAGCAGATATGGGTCGGTATAAGAAGATTTGTTTTGAAGGGGAATTAAATAATCCGGTTTTTTTTATAATTTCCCGGAAGATCTCAACAACGGAGCTACCACAACCGAGATCTACTACAACGGAGGTCTGCCAAAATGAGATCTGCTAAAAGTGAATACGTTAGGTATTCAACCTGCAATTAATCTTTCAATAGACAAACGTCGAATCAACCCAAAAATCTACTTACAGTTGGCCAAAATCTCCAATTTACCTACAATTATCCTGCAAACCTCCAATTGATCCTCCAACATTCCTGGCTTCCCAGTTGTTCCTCCAACATTCCATTGTTCTTGAATGTTCTTCCGTTTCATTCTATCGGGGTATTCCGAGCATGGAAGATCTGTACTAAAAGATCCGCAGTGAAACTTCGTTCTGCATAATAATTCCGACAATCGATCATCCTGACATATGTGCCACGAATTACGCACTTGTCGCTGTACGACATATACGGTGGATTGGCAGGTATGACATATACGGGGGTGGCAGGTATGACATGTACTGATTGCAACTATGACATGCAAGGATTGCCAGGAGGGCATGCACGGATTGCCAGTGACATTGCACAAACCAGTTGACACAGACTTCTGATGGCAAGAATAAATAGCTATCTTCAATCAAGGTCTACATATCAGGCAGTCCTCAATCCGTTTCACGGTTCTACAACCACTCCCTAGTCGAACCACTCCAAAATATCCTCTCACATTCCCAAATCCTACCCAAACTCTTCGAGCTCAACATACCGCAAGCATCGTTCAAAATCTGCAGTGATAAGGATCAGTAAAAATCTTTTTGAGGCACCACGATCCTTATGTACTCAGCGGTCGTCAAACGGTTTTCTTGGATATTCACAGACCTACTGCTTACCACAATACCCTACTACTGCCCATTCTTCTATCCACCATTATCACCACCCATTCACCTTGCTAATAAATTACTAATGGTGATTGTCATGCATGAGAAATGTGTTTGTGGCACCAATGCAGCGATTGTGCAGCGATGGACATTAGTCAAAAACGGGCCGGTGAACGTGCTGTGCTGATCAGTGTCCCGATCGAGCTGTATCGCCGGGAGGGAGTGGGTTTACGAGAGAATGAAGGGCAGGAATGGTGGATGATCAGGAATGGCGGAGAAATAGCGGAATGAGTAGCGAATGCATAGGAATAGCGGAATTTTGATAGGAATAGCTAATGGATGGGTGATGAATAACAGTCATGCCTATGAATAGATAAGACAATATCGTGGCTTTGATTTTGCGAATAGTGGTTATACAAGCAGGATTATAAAATAGTGATGATTATAAAATTTGTAGATCATCTGATTTACACAGAATTGTTATCTTTGAGGAACCGTTAAAATTTCGTGCTCAACAAGATTGCGAATACAGTCATAGCAATGAAAATTTGGGATTGTCGGGATGAGAGTAAGTCAACCTTGTTGCCAGTTTTGCATTGGACTATTCCTACTGCTACTGGGTTTACTACTTCACACTTTAACTCACAATTGCATTAACATCACAATTTCTACCACTTATCATTCATCTTCAATTTCCTTCATCTACCTTAATCTTCTATTCATCTTAATCTTCTATTCATCTTAATCTTCCTGTTCACCCTTTAGTCTTCCTATTCATCTTGGTCTTCCCACTCACCCTTTTAATTCACCTATTATCTTCCTATTCACCCTTTCTTCTTTATTCTCCAGACTTTACCTTCGCTACATGCTCCTTGGTCACTTCGTTTCACGCGGTATATCGTCTCGCCTGTTCAGTCGCCAACGTGCTCGTACACGCAGAGTCTCGACTGACCTGACTATTGCCTAGCCAAGAGGCCGATCAATATTTTCCTGTTTTTGGATCATGTTTTGAACATCGGCAATGCGTCTCTCTATCGGACATATTGGTGATTATCTCCGAGTCTAGAAGATCAGATGAAATTGACAGGTTGGAAGAGCTGTGAAGATTCTAAGGAAAAAAAGCAGTCATGGTTACGACTAGTAGATGCCTCTTATTTTCTAAAGCATGATTCTACTTATCTCCGCCTACCTCTCTTGCCTTCCGTATGTGGTCCACCTCCCATTGAACGGCCTCCTTGCCTCTCTCTCACCTTCTTTATGGTCCTCTTGCGGGGTCGCACGGCAAACTCGCCGAATCTATTGTCCTGACATATTCGTATTTCTGAAACCTGGACAATATTATGACATTATGCTTGTGTATGGTTTCGGCTTTAACAATTGCGTGCGTAAAAATATCCGTGCAGGTTGCCCTAGTTAAATCTGGCCACACCTTGCATATCCGCTGCACAGGTCGTCAAAGAAAAAGAGCAATACTTGACAGAAATGTGATATACACACTACAGAACGAAGGAACATGGAAAGATGTGACCAGATACATTAACGTGTTCATATACATACTCCCATACATGTTCATATACATATACATGCTCTCATACTTGACTCATACAAACTATATACTCAAGTTCTTCTTCTCCCTTCTCTCATGCATATATCCTACAGGGTGACATTTTTTAAGCCTCCTTGGCTTCACACACTCCCACAAACCTTGCCACATGAACTTGCCGCCTCGTTCCGCCAAATAGGGCTGTCACACACTCCATCTCAAACATCTCACAGTTTGCGCCTCCTACAGTTTGCGCCTGTGCCTGCATACAGGACAGGCACTTTTGTCAAGTGTATACGAACAGATGCGTTAGAGAAGGAACACAAGCAGGATGGTGCATGCGGAAGACGAGCCAAGAAGCTGAGGTAGAGGATTGCGTTACACATCATTGAAGGTACATCAAGACGTTTAGAACGACTGCAGCTTTTTTCTCCTTTTTCCCGCCCTTTTAGGGCACTAAAATTTTCACATTTTTATAATTTACCACTTTTGATGGTTTTACTAGCAGTTTTTCTACCGGTATTTTACCACCGTTTCTACCCTTTTCTCCACTTCTTCCATTCGATACCTCTACTCCTATATTATTCTTCGATGAAACGTGATGGTTCGCGTGCAGTGGGCAGTGGTCCACATGTGGTCCTGCTAAACAATGGCCTGACGTTTGACACCCTTGACGTTGATTTCGCGTTTAATGTAAGAGACCTGTATATAGTCGCCGTTACGTCAACGGTGACACAGAAAGAAGATGTAGGGTAGCGACACACAGTTTGGGGGATGGTATATGGTGTGGGTGTATGAGTTATCATCTGATGAAGTTGTTACATGAAGAAGCTGGTTATAAAGAGGTATAGATGGTTTCTGATTAGATGAAATTGATAGCCAAGCTGAATCATGATGGTCCAAGAGTTTGGATTTTTCTTGGTAATAAGGAATTTCTGGTTGATAGAATTTTTCTAGTCAGTGGAATGCTCTTTGGATTCTTTATTCTCCACACTTTCGATGTAACTCTTTCTTCTCCACGATGTAACTCTTTATTCTCCATTCCTTTTCTCTTTATTCGATGTTACTCCGCTTTCTCTTCTTTCCTCCTCTTGGCCATTCCAATGTCACTTCATTCCATTTTTCGGGCATGTTGCATCCTTCTATTCCGTCTCCGTTTTACACCTTTTGCATAGCTTAGTAAAGATGGTAAAAGGAGCCAAGGACGCATTCAAAGGACTATTAGACCATCAAAGAAGTTTTAGTCGAACCAGTTTAGATGTCCCGTTCACTTCATACTGCATTCTCTATTCTTTTCATCCTACTACCCTTGCTTCTCCACACTCGTTTATGCAATCACCATCCCACCTCGTCCAGAAATCCGTGTTCACCATGCCGAAATCCGTCTTCCATGGGCCGAGGATGTTCCTGATACGATTTCGTACCCTCTTTGCAGAAGTAGAAGAAGTGAAGGAATATGGGGCAATGGGAGTACGAGATGAAGGCTGTTTAAAATGTCCCTTTATAATGTTCCTTTATAATGTTCGTTTATAATGTCCCTTATAATGTCCCTTAAAATGTCCCTCTAAAATGTCCCGTTAAAACGTCCCTTCAAAATCTTTACAAGGCTGTTTAAAAGACCGTTAAAAACGGCCGACGCTGCTAAAAATGAATGCCAATGTAAAAATAGCGTAATAGCGGTGAATTTGCCGTAATAACGGTGATTTACCAATTACGAAATCCTCTACAATTACACTTTCAATCATCCTTAAAATAACTCAGGTAAACACATCCCACCCATCACTCATCCTGTTGTACAAAACCATTGACAAAGGCGATCTTTATCACAACCATACAACCAATTGTCTCACCATAACTCGTTCTTGCTGCAGAATGGTAGTGCCAGAATAGTAAATCTCAATCTAGTGCAATTGCCATTTTATTAGTCATAGTGAATTGCATATGGTAATTTAGCTAGTCACGTTTTGAATAGTCAATTTGTAAGAACCACCTTCTACTACCTTGTAAACATGTACTTCATTCAAGTTGAATAACAACCATGCCTGTCATATGTTTACGTCAACGTCTCTGTCTCTGTCAAACTGACTATGTCTACGTCTATGCAATCAGACTATATCAACGTCTCTATCATCTGTCGATTTTTGCCAAAGCTCGTCATTCTTTTAAAATTTTCAAGGCACTTGTAAGACCCTTTTTCATTCTTTCTTTGGATTTCCTGTTCTTGGGTAAGTTTCCTCATACTCTCCCTTTCACATTGTTCTTCTCTCACCCACACTCGTCTTTCTGCTCCCCTTTCTCAAACCCTTCCTCCTTCTCAGCCTTTTACTAGTTTCGGTAAGTCCCTTTTGGTCTTGATCCTGCGGCATTTCCGACACCCTCGCCCACATGCAGGCGTGAAAATCTGACAATCTGTCTATCACGCTCGTATCTCCCTTTCCTCTCATGCATATATTTTCTACGTTGGCGAAGAAAATAATTCAGATATTTTCTTGCATATTTTATGCAGCTTGTCTGGTTAAATTTCATGTCCGTTTGCCTCTTTCTTTTTCGAGCCTGGATGACTATAAATTAGCCAAATTTCCGGGGCAGTTGTACCTCAGCAAACATGAGCACAGCAAAGACAAACAAGATTAGCTTGCCACCAATCAGTGACATATTGAGCAGCGTCTCAGCACCTCCGCCAGCTCTCCCACAACATTCGGCTCCACAGGTGGCAGCAGCAGCGCCCCCACCTCCGCCCCCAACCCAACTCCCTCCACTCGCCCGTCCTCCAACAGGCCCTCCTCACCCCCACTACCAGCACCACGATTACTACTACTCGCCGCGTAATCACGACGATGCGCCACACAATCGTAGCCCATTGAGTAACAACGCGAGCCCAGCATACACTCACGAACTGACCCCTCCTCCTCCCTTCTATAACATGCCGCCACACGTGACGAGGCACGTGCACGGCATTTATGGATACCCACCGGTTTACCAAGCACCTCCACCACTTTACAAGTCGCACCTGGCGCCCAACACGCACTTGGACCACGGCTCGGACTCTGACGAGGAGCTCTCGTCGCCACACATGCGCGGGAACCTGAAGCGCAAAACACGCAACAACCTCCCCAAGGAAACCACCTTCATTTTGCTCAAGTGGCTCCACGACCACTTGAACCACCCATACCCAAACTCGTTTGAGAAGAACCAGTTGATGATGTCGACTGGCTTGAACCAGCAACAATTGAGCAACTGGTTCATCAACGCTCGTCGCAGGAAGATGAAGGGTTTGAAGGAGCAAAAAAGACTCAACTTGGTGTAGACGCGGGACCGGTCCTGCAGTGATTGGCTAGAGGCCATTTAGTTCTGGATATGTATTATAATGAATGGGTTTAGGAAGAGAATAAGAGAAGTAGAATAAAAAGAGAATAAGATAACAAGTAAAAGATGAAGCACTTGAATAGTAAAGCTGATAAGTATAGGTGATACAGTAAGCTGATAAGTATAGGCGATACAGTAAGCTGATAATTACTTCAGGAAAACCATATACAACCACATACAATTAATCTTTATTCTTAGGTTATCTACACCGTGCTTCTTCTAGAATTTCACAATGATAGTCCACAGTTCTCACTTCAGATATATCACCTGTTTCAGCCTTACCGCATTCAGTCATACCACATTCAGCTGTATCCACTTCTTTACGAACACGCACGGCTTCTGCCAAGTCTTGATCTAATCTGTAATGGAAAGCCTGAGATGTTCTACCAAAATACCATGACTGATATTATGATAGCTGAGATGCATAAGCACCGTGGACCATGATCTATTCTTAACTGCTTCGCCATATTCTATTCTTAATTCACGGCATTGGCTAATTATAGAAGAACCAATTAATCAGATTATTCAACGATCATAACAGACTATGAGCATATTAGATCATCATCGTGATTACATCACATCACAGATTATATAATCTCCTTCTACATTATAATCTCCTTCTGTTCATATCTCCCTCTGTTCATATCTCCCTCTGTTCACATCTCCCTCTTCTCCCTTCTCCTATTCTCACGAAAGCTTAAAAGAAGCATAACGGTAAAGGTCAATTGCCGTTCCTCATCATTGACATTGTGAAAAATAGAACCGACTTGTTGCGCAGGCCACAGAACAATAAAACCTTTTCCATTAAACTTTTGTTTCTGGGGTTTCCCAATGTGGAACCGTAGAACAAGTGAGTCCAGCCAAACTGTATTTGGTTGTGTGTGCAACCGACTGTCAATCCTTTCCTCGCATATACGGCTGGTTTGGAAGTTTGGGAAGGTGGGAGAGAATGTGATGTCAATGAAATAGATCTACATCAGTGGGATTAACCATGACCGGGTTGACTTTGATGACCTGATTGACCTGATTGACCTGATTGACCTGATTGACCTGATTGACCTGATTGACCTGATTGACCTGATTCACTTTGATTGACTTGATTACCTGATTACCTGATTACATGAATCTCTTTTAATCACTTTATTTTCATACATTTTAAATCATTCAATCGCTTATTCCTGTTCAACTTGTCATCACCTGTTATCAGCCTTTCTCGAAACACCAATCATCTCGTCCAACGCACGTATTCACCTTCTATCCCTTCTAACTTTATTTTGCGTCAAAGTGGGGTCACGACGTTAACAATCAATCAACTCAACCTCTTTACAACGGATAGACTTCTAGACAACTCATAAGTCATAGCCCAGCTCCAAGCCTGCCCTCCATATGCCCTCGTCATGCCCTCCTCATATCCTCCTTACATCCTCCATGTATGCCAACTCTAAGGAGTTGGCATTTCCACTCCCTGGTCAGCCTCCCATCAAGTCACATGGCCGCCCCGTTATTTTCGTATGTTTATCTCCTTCTATCTCCTGGACCCTGACGCTCTCCGGAGTTCACAACTTGTCAGCATATGTCAGAATCGTATATGCACGGGGCTGCACGGACCGCATTCTGGATTTGTGTCACCAACTAGCCAAGCCGTTGGAGGACATGAGAGGAAGTAAGGTGTGTTAGAGATGGTGTAGATGTCCCTTCACTATGATGTTGAAGAGGGATGATAATTGGGGATATACGAAAGTGTGATACGAAAGTGTGATTTTCATGACATGACAACTTGAGTGTGATTTTTTTTTTTGGCATTTATTATCAGCTCTTATTATCACTCTTATTATCAACTCTTCTAATCTGCAATAATTGCAATCCTTTCTTGTTCACATGGCTCGGCAATCGCCCACTTTGTGCCCATTCTAGAAGTCCCCTGGAATAGTCGAAGATATAAGAACATCGCCACTGGTAATGGACGCCTTGCGCGCGGCTCTTATGTTTACCCGCCGCGCGCTACCAGGAAAAGAAGCTTTTCGTATTTTCCACTTTAGTAGGTTGTGAGCGCGGGTGAATAATATCTCGACGTAATCATGAGATGAATCTAGGAACAGAGGGACGGGAGAGGAGGTGGGAGGAAGGGACGACGGATAGGTGTGGGTGTAGGTGGGTAGAAGAGGTGGATAGATAGAATAGAGTGAAAAGTTTTCTAAGGTAAATTCTAATTTTTTTTCACAAAATACTTTTATGAATGTGAGTCCTGATTGGAGAACAGTGTATTTATTCAGTTCAAACTGTTACTGCTTTTTTATCACTGCTACCGCTTCTTTTCGGGTGTTTTACGAGTGAATATTTTGTTATTCACCATTATTCACTCACATTGATCATGTGGGACGTAATTCCACCTCATTCCTCAAACGGCCAGAGATTCAAATGGTAGTGGGAGAGCAGATTCACTATATTTTTACAACTCTTCATTATACTATCTCTCTACCTATCTCTTTATATACTTCCTCATCTCTACCTACCACTTTATCTCTCAACTTCCTCTCTATCTTTTCTACCTTTACCTTTCCACCTTTCCACATTTCTACCTTTTCTCTCCCCATTTCTACCCCAGAAAATACCCTCATTTCATCATCATTTCATTTCACCATCTGCGTGCTTATTATTTCATCGTATTTCTTGTCATTTTCGGAAGTCTGCTTCAATGGTCGCCTCGACCACACCTCGCCTCATCTCTGGGACCCCATATTTTCGGCGATCCAATATACGGCAGATCCTCCGTCAACCTGACAAGGAAGAAAATGTGGTAGTGAGGGTTGGTACTAGTAATAGTACTACTCTGCCACATCAACACTATCACTATCGCTAAGATTCCACCACTTCTACTAATCATACTTCTACCAATTATACTAATTATACTAATTCTACCAATTCTACTTCTACCGCTTCCACACTACCACTCCACCACTTTCGATCTGTGTAGATATGCACCTTGTATCTATATCTTGTATGTGTATGTCTAATCTGATAAAATTATTTCAATCAATCTATAATATGTGTGTAATTCTCCTTCAACGGTACAGGTTTTTAGATAATCTTCATCTATCTACATCTACCTATATCTACCTATATCATCTATATCTCTATCCCCATCTTCTATCTCAATCCCCATCTTCTATCTCTATCTACCCATCTTCTTCCTCTTCATCCTCGGACCCCGATCTCAAGTATTCCAGGATCGCTCGCAATCACCTGATAGTTGCTTCTATCGCTATTGTGGAAATTTTTCGGCCAAATACGATCAATGGACGCAGTGCGGCAATTTGAAAAAATGTCCCATCCTTTGGTCGCTCAACACCCCATCGTCCTCCTCGGTCGCCTCTACAACACCACCCCTATCAGCCTCTTCTACTCTCCAGCAAGCCTTACCCTGGTTGTGCGCCCGGGCCAGTGATGAGCACGTGCAATTCTGACACGCACATCCGAAGGATCTAGTTTAAGAGACGGTGCAGATACCTGACAGAAGAAGAGGAATGTGGAGAAGGGATGAAAGGAAGTGAGAAAGGGTTTCGAGATGAAAATTTTTACAAGCAAAGGGTTGGTTGACTGGGATTAGACATGAGTAGATGATCTGCAGCGATTATGAGTCCATGATTATATTGGCCATGAAAATCCATTTGAACCCAACGTCTTCTTTAATAAAGGTTAGCCCTGAACATTCTTGACAATAAGACAACAATTCATCAGGGTAAAAAATCATCCAGATTATCAAAATAGACAGAAAGTTTAAATACAGGTTTAGTGATTTTTTAACAATCAACAATCACAACTGCGCCAACAATCTACTTCATTCACGACGGATCTTGACAAGTTATGGTTCGTGATGTTTGATGATCAGCTAACATGCTTCAGAAAATATTCGGTGTCATTGATGTCACTTGAATATTAGTAATCATAGAGGATGGGAATAATAGGTAATAGACTGATAGGAATGGCCTACAAACAATACAACAGATAGGATTAGCATCATAGGTATAGCTAATATACCAATATGAATAGCCAACATCATAGCCAACTTCAATAGGTATAGCCAACTTCCTAATTATAGCTAATAAGTCCCACCCACAGCCATTAGTCCAAATGGCATCAAAAACCTTGTCATTTTTGGATCTACAGAATCTGACCCCATCCCGATCAACTGATCAAAAGTTCCATGCTAAAGATGGCCCTTTCCTAATGTACCTTGTACATTCATCACCTCATTTCATTGCTTGTCTTATTTTTTCAAGCCACATGCACTGACATTGACGATGGTCCCCATAATTCCGTCATGAGACGCCGTGCTACCTTGCACATCCAGGACACTGTCTATAGTGTGCGGAAATTTGAGCCTTGAATATGCACCACAAAACCTTCAAAATGTAAAATAGGTGGCGCGTTGTGTGCCCCGAGCGTTTTGAAACAACCGTCACAGAGTAAGTGACACATGGTTATTGCACCCCTCCATCTCGTAAACCTTGACATAACCAGTACAGAAGGGACATGCCTGCATACTCCCAAAAAATATTTAAGGCCCGACGCAGCGCCTTCTCCGCCGAACATGTCGCTCCAAGGCTTGACTTACATTCCCGTGCCTCACGCGATCTTCAACATGCGCTTAGGTAATCCTCATTTCAGCTCGCCTCTATGTATCGTCCCACATCTACCGTAATCCAGCCCCTGCTCTACTGTGCTCGCTTTCCATCCTGCCATACTGGGGGTGCTGTTAGTCTAATTGTGACCTTGACTTCTCGACACGGAGAAAAAAAAAATATAAATAGTTAGGAGTTTTGGCGGAATTGATGCTCAACATGGAAACAAGGCGGGTCTGGATTCCTAGACGGTTTCACTCGCCGGCTGCCAATACCAACGTGGTTAAGGACCCGCACGGACCCTGGCGAGTCTTTATGGTTAGACTACGAAGACTAAAGGAGGAGGTTGGGTTGGAGGAAAAGAACGATGGTAATCAGCTGTCCATCACGATTGCATATAGTATATGCAAGCGGTTGCCAAATATTTCTCTTATACTGATAACTTTCCTAGAAACTGTCTACTAATCTTTACAAATCATTTACTATTCTTTTGTTTACTACTATAGTGCTATTCCTTTAGTGCTATTCCTTTACTACTACTCCATGATCTATTATGTACCTGCACCTAAACTCCACATCAATTGTGCGTTGACACCCACATGAAATGTTGCTTGGCGCTCCCCTTTGTTGCGGCAGAGGTCATCCAATCGCTGCGCCTTTGGGAGAAATATGCGCTGCAACCGGCCCTTCGTGGCGAGATGCTGCATTTTGTGTTGTATGACCCCGCGCTCGCAACGCCGTACTTAAGATTAGCGGTTAGGAAGCACTGATTGTCCGAATGATCGGACCGACTGGCTTTTTGCCCTGACCTTGCCTTATATCCGTTCTGCAAGCTCGCCATTTTGGCAGCCCCACATAAAGAACGAATATTGCCACAAAATGGATGCGGAAAAAGCCAAGTGCTAACTCCGACTGCCACCGGGTTATTCATGAAAATACCACCCGGTTGCAAGTAATAAGTCCCTGGTTGCAACTTTTTGCATTGGTTGCAAATTGATCTCCTACAATCTCAAACGTTCTTTAACCCGCCGCTCTACCTTTGAACCCCTCAGGGTCTAAAACTTTCCTACAATAGTCTTCATGCAGGCTCGCTTTTAGATCTGCGCCTAGAACGCTAATTGGGCACGTGATGAGTATTTTTGTAGCAGCGAAAATGGTATATTTTCCCATCCATTGTCTTTTTCGTGTATGTTTTCTTCCACTTCTATGTACCTTTTCTTCGATCGCCAGCTCGGTGATCAGCAGTAGGCTGATGCACCCTAGGACCTCTGTTTTCGGAGCAATTGGGGTAAGTACAGTGAGTAATTAGGCGCTCGCTCATCTCTTCAGGGTACTTTTCACTACTGCACTATGAACATCTACTTTTCACTATTTCACTTTTACCATTTCTCGTTTCCACCATTTCTTTTGTTCTCTGCTCATCACGTTTGTTCCACGGCAATTGAACAATCCCTTGACGTGTGCCTCACAAAAGCTTAAATTTGCAGGTACCAGACGATAATTGCCATTATGTACGAGGCCGCCAACTCGTACTTTATAGTAGGGGCGTAGGCGGAGTACGCCCATAATAATAAGGTCTGGAGATTACGGGAAAATATCCGGTGAAAATATGGTGTTGGGTGGAGTTGAGTAGGTTGACAAGCATTCTTTGAAACCTGACTGAAAATTAGTAAAAGTGTCCAAGTGTATGGCAAGTGAAAATTTTGTGCTCACAGAGATAATTTTGTACCACTGTAAATGCGAATACCCACGGGAAGTAATACCCACGGTGATAAATAGGTGTTCTTTATTAACTGCTTTTTAGTACCGTACACTACCTATTGACATCTTGACACTTTAGAGCTATACGAGTTGGTAAACAATAGAAAACCAGCATTAATCTTTAAGGCACATCAGGTTCATATTATGCTCAATTATATTAAGTTTAAGGGCTTAAAAAAGGTTCTTCCTTTACTCTTTCATTAAGATTAGCATTAAAGTCAGTTGAGCTTCATAAACAACATACAAGTACAGGTTAGTACAAGTACAGGTAAGTACAGATTGTACAAGTACAGGTTAGTACAAATTGTACAGGTTATAAAGGACAAATTACTAAAGCACAGCTTATACCAATTATACAGATTTCTTACGTAAGTCAACTTCCTCCCAACAATTCCCCATACCCCAACACCATTCACTCTCAAACCTTATCAAGTCTTAGCGATCCCTTCAAAATATCATAGTCGAGCCAAGCATCTAAAATACTGAAGACGTAAAATACTCTTATCTCGGGAAAATAATGTTGCGGACATCGGCAAAACAACGTAAATACATGATGTAAACACGATGAAAGATTACGAAGTAACGTGGTCGATTCCAGGGTTGACCTTCCAAAGAATCAAAGAACGTTTCAGAGATCTAAAGTGAACAAGGTAAGGTCGACAAGAAAGTCTACAAGAAAGTCCACAACATAAAGTCGATAAGTCTCAAGCTAAAGTCGACAAGTCTACAAGCTAAAGTCGATAAATTGAAGGCCATGGTCTACAAGCCTACAAAGTCAATTTGGTCATCTAAATGGCTATCTAAACTCGCCTTAACCATGCTTCCCCCCTACTCTATTATTATCTCTCTATTATTATCCTCTCAACTCTTCTAGAACTAGGAAACGGCGTAACTCTATTGATGACACTGGATCGAAGCCTTTAAGGTACGACGGTATGAGCCCATAGGGCGTTCGGTCGTCTACGCGACATCTTGACGGAAAACTGGCTTGGTACGGCATGTGAGAAAAGTAGCACGTGTAGAAAAACGTGATAATGTTTTGGATGGTCACGTGCCACACGTGACGTAGCCGATTGCAACCAGGTTGGATGAATTGTACAAGTATATGAGTGGGATTGGTGCTAGGATGTCTTTGAATGTGTATTAAGTTTTTTGGTATGTTTGACATGTTAAAGATGTCAAAACACGCTAAATTTGGTAGAGTTACAATAAATGATAGGTTTATGATAATTTAAGATAAAGTCACACCAACTCACCAACTCTTTCAACATCGACCTCGTTCACCTTCGCCTCTAGTCCTCTCATCTTAAACCTACTCAATGTCGAACTTCCCCAAATCTTGATATTTTCCTCATATTATTCCTCAAAACTTTTACTTTTCTTTTCTATTTACTTTCGTCTATGCACTTGGTCAGCCCAACGGACGCGCTCATTGCGGTGCTGGACGCGATCCTCGACTCCATCGATGGCCTCAACAAGGTCGAGTACAACAAGAAAGGTCGCAAGTACCGTTTCGTCAACAATACCTTCCAGCGAATCCGTGAGGAGGACAAGCATTTGGTGATCTGTCCAGAAAAGCCCGAAATGGATCTTGCCACGATCTCGTCCTTCTTCATTCTCTACAACATCAACAACGGAGAGATCCTCGACCAGTTCCCTGATTTCGCGCTCTCCATCATTGGCTGTGCCAAGCAGCTCGAGGCCAACAAGTGGTATGAAGAAGAGAACTCGTCTGTGATCCACTACAAAAACTCGAAATACGACCCGATGGTGGTCCAGGAAATCGCGTTGGACTACGCGGAGGGTGTGACGCCTCGCCACATCAAGATGGGACTTGATTTGATGATGTGTGCCAAGTTGAACTTTCTCCATACAGACCACCATATCGGTACCAAACTTGAAGGATTTTACATGAAACATTTTATTGGAGAGTACTTTGGAGCAGATGCATTGACGTCGCCAGATGTTCTTGTTGCCCTCAAGAGTTTTGTACACTGGGGTAATATTCGAGGCATCTTGTACAAGTTGGGAGTCCCAAGTATTAGGGTAGACCCTGAGCTTGAAAAGAACTTTAGCGCGTTCCCAGACCCTTCAGAGGAATTGAAGTTGAGCGTGTACGACAGATACCCCAGTGGAACGTCCAAATACTCGCTCATCCGTAAAAGTATCGATATCTTGGGCGACTGGCACTACTCTAACTTGGTCCCTTATCCGAGCGCCTATGTGCAGGATCCGAAAGATTTTGATTTAGAGTGGCTTTATGGGTTATGCCATGATATTGAGAAGGATCCTGTGCGGTACCACTTGCGTTCGCAGACCAAAGCGCTTTGCGAGAACCCGATCAACTTGGGTGAGCTTCTGAGCAAGTATGCCGGGAACATCAAGGCATTGCTCACGTTGGTTTCGCTCGTCATCAACATGTTCAGTGAGACTGGGGGAGAATTTCTCTTGCAGAACCTGAAGATCCCCAAGTATAACGACGACCTCATTGCGAAGAACAAGGCGTACCACGACCGGTTGGCGGTGTTGCGTGATCAGATCGAAGAGTACGAGGGGAAGGGCTGGGACCTGGACGACATCGTGTTGCGTTTGTCAAACGGCGGAGATTTGTCGGAGGTGAAAACGTTATTTGATGCGGTGATGGAGATGCGTGAGAAGTATATAGATGATTATGAGTGAGAAAAGGGATGAACAAGATATCAAGGTAAGAAATCAAAGAAGACCAGATCACATAGATCAAAGATAAGAAATCAAAGAAGAGAGAGATGTTCAAGATCAACCAGATATTCTCAAAGATACCAAATATTCTAGACAAGATCAAATACCAGATGTTCTAGACAAGATCAAAGATATTATATCTTCTAGACAAGATCACATAGACACCGGGAGTAAGATTACCATTAAAATGTAAGGACACCTATAAGGATTAGAATGTAAGCACACCTATAAGTATTACTATTACACACTAGTTTAAAATAGTGGATGTTGAAAATAGTGGATACCATGCATACCGTCAGATTTTACCTACCATACTTTAAGAATACTCCCTATCAAACCCTTAAAATTACCGTCTACAAACCTTTAAATTATTGCCTATCTAACCTTCACCCCATGTTACCTTCTTCTTATCTTGTCTCCCTATCTTGTCTCCCAATCTTGTCTCCAATCTTGCTTTCTGCCTATCTTACTTCCTATCTTACTTTTATGTAAAACTTCCTTAAAATTACTGTATACCTACCTTTAAAATTACTGTATTTCTGTATACCTTTCCTTTATACCTATTACTGTGTACCTTTTCTGTATACCTCCCTACAATACCCACTACTCTCGACACCACTCAATTATATCCTTGACAGCTGTCACCCATCACCATTTTTCAATGTACTACCCCAACCCTTTGTGTAATCCCCCCTTTGCGTAAAAATTAGATTGCTGTCAGTAGTCGTAAAAGCACCCCAATCAAGGGTATCCAGAGACTATTCCCGATGTGAAGATTTCCACATTAGGAGATTACGTTTCTTTTCATTACTATTCGTTTCATCCCACGGGGTCAATTTAACAAGCTTTGGAAAGTCGTCGCACTACCGTTTACGAAGCTGTGGGGCAACTGACACACTGTCTAATTTACGGCGTACAAATGCCCAAAAAATATGGGAATGAATAGCAAACTGCTCGTCAATAATAAGGAAATATGAAAATGTGGTACAATAGTATTACTTTTGCTTCTTGTCCTTTTATATCCCTCCACCTTTTTCTTCCTTCTATATCCCTCCACTTCTTATTCCTTCTACCCTTCTTACATTCTTAACCTCATCTCATTCGTTATTGCATGTGATTTTGTATCGTATTCACCAGATCCAGAATCGCCGTACAAAACCTCAAGTCAACCACAAAACTCGCCGTATCCTCGCCCAATACTACCGACATCACCTTAAGCCATCGTACTACTCCAGACCGGGGCTTGGAATCGCCAGTTTCTCCATCCCACGGCTGAAAACGTGCGGCGGTTCGCACACGACCTCCCACAAAAGGAGTCTTACGAGGACTACCCTGAGTTGGGTGCGCCCCGTAGAGTTGGAGCGCGGGAACACGGCTTTATAGTCAATCTCCAACTGGTGTTCCTAACTTGCGTTCGCGTCATTGCTGAAAGTCTCGAGACTAATTTATTCAACTGCACCTGCATATGGGACTTCCCAAACAGGCAATGGTGTTGTATGCTATTTAAGGGCCCGAGAATCCATGAAAACAAGGCCACCCAATGAGTGTACAAGAAGAAAAGACGGAGCCCAAGGGCCCAGGGTCGATCTACCACAAGCTGGATGACGAGAGTCTTTCCTCGCCCAGTGAAAATGACATGGTGGAACTCGAATCCACAGATGTTATCATGACTCGCAAAATGAAGCTTGTCAACGATGCCATCGATGAAATTGGCTTCACGTGGTACCATTTCAAGTTGTTCTTGTTGAACGGAATGGGTTACGCCACCGATACCCAGTTGACCTACCTTGAGTCCAACGTGCGTACCTTCATCAACTACCAGTTTGGCTACAAGTTTGCCGTTTCCAACGAGTGTTATGCTGGTGGTATGATTTTGGGTGCCATTTTCTGGGGTTTTTCCGCGGACTTAATTGGACGTAAGCTTGCCTTCAACATGTCCTTGTTGTTGTCTGCTGCCTTTGCTATCTTGACTGGAGCCATGAGTTCCATGGCCACATACTGTCTCTTTGTGCTCCTCATGTCTTTTGCTGCTGGAGGTAACCTTGTTTTGGACACCTGTGTGTTCCTCGAGTTCCTCCCACACAAGGACCAGTGGCTTCTCACCTTCTTTGCGTTTTTCTGGGGAATTGGCCAGACCATTTCCGTCTTGATTGCCTTTGCGTTCCTTCCAAACTACTCATGTGCGGGTCCAGATCCTGAACATTGTCCTTCGCACGAAAACAAAGGTTGGCGTTACGTCTACTACGTCAACGGTGCCATCGTGCTCGTCCTCGCCATTCTCCGTCTCACTGTCGTTCGTCTTAAGGAAACTCCAAAGTTCTTGGTCGCCAATAATAGAGATGCCGACTGTGTGCAGGTCTTGCAAGAAGTGGCTGCGAAATACGGCCGTAACTGTTCCTTGACCTTGGAGATGTTGGAGGAGTGTGGAACCATTACCATCAACACCGACTACCGTAAGGACATCTCGTTGAAGGGTACTTTCCGTTTGGCCTACAAGCACACCAAGGTGTTGTTTGCTACCAAGAAGGCCGCCAGACTGACGGGCCTTCTCATGTTGTCGTGGTTATGTTTGGGTATTTCCTACCCATTGTACTCGTCCTTCTTGCCAGTGTACCTTGCCACGCGTGGTGCCAACATCTCTGCGCCCGATGTGCATGGAGTCTACCGTGATAACCTTATTTCGAACGTTTCGTCGATTGGAGGTCCTTTGATTGCCGGTGCGCTCTTGTACTTTGTGCCGAGATTGGGTAGACGTGGTGTTCTCTTCATTGGAGGTATAACCACCATGGCGTGTCTTTTTGGATACACGGCGGTGCGTACGCGTGCGCAGAACGTGGGGCTTTCGTCCGCGGTGTTTGTTTGTCTTTACATCTATTATGGTGTGCTTTATGCGTACACTCCGGAGGTGATGCCTTCTGTGGCGCGTGCAACAGGTAACTGTTTGTGTTTGGTGTGTACACGTGTTGCCACTGCTATGGTTCCGATCATTGCGTGGTACAGTAACACATCCAGTCAGGTTCCGATCTGGATCTGTGGTGCTTTTGTGGGTTTCATTGGTATTTTGGCCTTGTTCTTGCCATTTGAGCCATCGAAGACGAGAGTTGTTTAGGTAAATAGGTAATAGATGAGGATAAAAGAGATGTAGAAGGATGAGGATAAAAGATATGTAGGTGAAGGATAAAAAGAGATGTAGGTGAAGGATAAAAAGAGATGTAGGTGAAGATAAAAAGATTTTGCACCCAAAATGCAGAAGAGATTTTATCTAGTAACGATAAAACCATCTGAACTATGAATTAACATCTACTAGTAAAACGATGAATAAACTAGGGTTACCTAGGATAAACAACCTAGTAAGAACTAGCAATGACTATAACAACTACTAATTGATAACCTAGAATGAACTACTATAACCAAGAATGAATAACCTAGAATGAATAACGAATGAACTACTATAATCTATAATGAACTGAGTAATGAAACATACTCATTATGAACTAGCCATGGATAACAAATGCTATTTGGGTGTTTTAGTCAACCCCTTTCACCTTCCTAATTAGTCCAAACTATATTTTCGCCACTTTACGTCACTCTTTATAATTAGGTACAGCCGTGCGAATATATAAATCCCAGGGTCCACGATTGTTTTTCACCAAATGGGCGACAACCTCAAAAAGGTCTTCTATGAAGACCCCCCTGAATACTCAACTATAGCTGGTGAAAAACCCCAGCCAGCCTTCGTTGAAATCCTCGCCAATACCTTGGACGGAGACTTCGCAGAGAGCTTGATAGAGAACGAAAAGATACCTGATAGAGACCCTACGATCCCTGAAGTCGTGTCCAATCTCAAGGTGATGAAGGCGTTTGGAGTCATGAAAGCCGCAGTTATGAACACGAAAAACTCCGATATCAACATGAAGCGTTGGCAAGTCTTCCTAACCTACGCCGTGCGTCGGTTCATCGTAGTAATGACGGCATTTCATTATTCTAGCTACCCGCACAAACTGCTGACTTCTTCAAGACCCGGATTTGCCACGGTCTTGCCTCCATTGGACGTGCTCTTGGTATGGCATTCCCTCTTACAGTACCCGGGGATCTACATAGACGCTTACTTTACCAAAGAAGATAGGCCCAGGTTTCGTAACTACCCTTTCCCACTCAAGGCGGTTGCACAGTCCATCGACAACTCCACGTTCAGCTACTGCCCAAGTGCAGAAAACGTCAAAATGTACTATGGGCTAATTCGAGCGTACTCGAAAAGTGCACAAATAGATGAGTTTCAAGTGAATGAGAGCCTCAACATCGACGAGTTCAAAGTCTATGAAAACTTCCGCCTTTTTGATCGCTGTGTGGACATTCGGTGCTCGTTGTGCGGAGACATTTTGGCCGCCAACGTTGCTTATACAACGCCCGCTCGCAGTGGATTTGCAGATCGCGATTTTTCGGTTGCCAAATACGGAAACGGTTGCAAATGTGCACTGTCGTACAAAATTACTCACGATGAATTACGAAAACTACAGCTCATCGCAGACTTGCGTTCCTCGATTCCTAGCGCAGGTTTGTCCAAACTCGTCAAATACAGAGTGGGCCATAAACCCGAGAGCTGGTCCCAGATTTTGAACGAGTTCCGGAGTTTGGTTGGGACTGAAATCCCAGACTGTAGTTTGATGGATTTCTTCAAGCAGGTCCTTTCATCGAAAATTGCGTTGAGATCACCGTTCTTATGGGATATAACGCGGTTGATGCGCGGGTACTTGAGACTGAACTTGGTACACCTCACTGTGGGCAAAGCAATCGCTTTCTCTGAAGTACAATTCAATGAGGACCTCGTTGGAATGGTGGATCGGGAGGATAAACTAACCAGCACCGTGAACAGATCGGGTTAATTGCTCCACCCTGATTTGAACCATATATTGAAGAAGTTCCTTTTAAAGTACGACCGCCACATGTCGATAGCAAACATGCTCGTGGAGAAGGAGTGTTTCTGTGATGTCATCGCTACCGAGGAAGTTCAGCTTGGGTTTGCAACAACGCTCCTCATGGCAAATTGGGTGTATTGGCTCCCGACAGTGCCAGTAGCTTGTAAATACAACGAAAGGTCGTCTTGGCAGCAGTTGAAGCAGCTCAGTTTTCGCCCGTCATGGGAAACTTTAGCCAGATCTGGAGATAACAGAATCACCTCTGAACAAAGAGCGATGATAATTTCGCAGATATACTGGGAACTCTACAAAGAAGACTATTTGACATGCGATTGTGCGTTTTGCTTGAAGCTTCGTTCTCGGGCAAGAGGTTGGTTCGCTGGGCCGATAAGCATTACCGAACCAGTTGCAGTCAGGGAATTGGGGCATGCTCTCTATGAACCGTCTCGTGAACAGCTTATGAACAGATCAAAACTTAAAAAGGATGAAGTTGGTTTTCTATTCCGATTGTGGCCACAGAAGATGCCATGGGAGGAGTATGAGTATAGGAAGACGGATCATGATGATTATTATGTCACCCCTCCATGGGATTACTATTGAAGAGAGGGATTATTAGAGGAGAAGGGTTATTAAAGGAAGGTTTATTAGAGGAAGGGCTTTAAAGGGTTATTAAAGGAAGAAGGAATATTATTAGAAAGAAGTGTATATAGAAGTGAATTTAGAATAGTAGCACGGTATACTAAAAGGTCGTAAAATAACATATTCTTCATGTAGCTGAGTCAGTTGTAAGGTGACAAATGACTACCCACTCTGACCACACAACTCTAATTCAATTCTTCTATTCTTCTCATTCCTTCTATTACTACAAATAATCATTCCATCCTTCTATCGTCTCATTATATCTTCCACTCTCTACTTCAAACAGTACATCCTAACCGGATACAACTCCTTTGGCAATCCCTTCTGCACGTCGCTCGCAATGAGCTTGAATCCCGCACGGACAAACAACTCACGGAACTTGGCATCGGTTCTCGTCACACTGGAGTCTGTCTCGTCGAATATGTCCTCGCCCGGAGCGATGTTCTCCTTCACAATCATGGTTCCACCTGGCATCAATGCTTCACGGCATCTTTGCCAGAACAACACCAACTCGTCATCTGGTAACTGACCCACACACCACTGGCACCACACCAACCAGTATTGTCCCACCTTCTCAGGTGAAGGAGCCCACTCCTGCATGCCAATGTCGTAGATCTCGCCCAACTTGCCCTTGGCAGCAACGGCTTGTAACTCGCGGGGCATTTGCTCGACAAAAGGCTTCACAGGCTCGAGCAATTCGCAGACGTCACTCACCTTCCAGAGAAGGTCCCTTGTGATCCGCCCAATTCCTGCACCCATGTCGATCGTAAGACGCTTGTATGGAGGAGGACAGTCCATTCTCAGCAGGAGTTTGCGTAAGAAGGTCTGTGATCCAACAATGTCAGCTTTGGGAACTGAGGTCTGCTCTCCAAATCCACCAAGCACTCCATTCACACTGGCTGGAACAGAAGACCAGTATTCAATGGCATCAGAGTAGTTGATGTTTGCGTCGGCTGGGCCCTCGCCCATGTACTCCTCATCAATAGTCTTTCCAGGCATTGAAATTTGTGATGAGCTTAGGTAAGCATTTTTTAATTTATCAAGGAATTTCCAGTCAGTTGTGAACCACCTTTTTAGGCTTCAACACTGAAGCACCGGCACTTAGGCTCAGGTAACCATTGGTACTCATTTCTCATACCCTAGTACATTTCTTGCATTTTTTGGCTTCTGGATTGCTGAAATGATCAACTCGTATTTAGCACTCTATTTTCCAACTCGTATTTCAGCAGTATTTTTTTACCCACTTGATCCCACTCCTTCGCTATTTCTTTGTTTTCATTCATCCCTCTGATCCACTCCGTTTCTCACCCTTTGCGCTATTTTTTCATTTCTTTACTCACCTTCATCACTATTTTTTCACTGCTCCTTCATTCCTTGACTCCATCACTCGATTTTCTACTTCCGCCTCTATGCTGACCCCAGGACGTCAATCCTAAGCCTCATTCCTGTTGGTTCGCCTTCATGTCATTTGCCGTGTATATGTCACCCTTTTCCAGAAATGTGCTTCGTGAACGTTCATTCTGCACAAAATGTAGGTGCGTGGAAATCCACCCCAGATCTCGAGTCCGTGTCAAACGATCACGCTGCAGATTGACTTGAATTTGGCACCTTGACGAAATGGGATCATCAGCCTGGTATTTTCTACTCATGTTGGTGATCGCCTTGCTTCTTCGAAGACATTGGCACATTCCATGTCTATTGTAGTTTCTCGCAATTTTGATGCCTTTTTTGGAAGGTAGTTACTCGCAGCTTTGATGCCTTTTTTGGCAGATAGAGGTTTTGCAGCACTCTAGGAGGCAATAAAATACAACTGACAGGCAGAGGAGCGTCTTGAAGTTGACACACAATAAGCCTTTGCATATGGGACTTCATACAAGCACAAACCTTATGATCTGAAGATCCTTTGCCTAAGCATATACCGGATGTTTTGAGACGATCCTCTGCCACAAGCATAAAAGTCTGACGTTTCGTTGGCAGAAGACAAACTTTAATGATCATGTAGCATAAGAATAAGCGTTACGTTGATCTCTTGGCATGAGCGTTACGCTGATCCTTTGCTAAAACTCGAACGTAAATTTTGGTGATCCTTTGGCATAACCACGAACCTTACGATCCATAGGCACAAGCCTCGATTTTTTGGGTGTTTCTTTGGGGAGAAGTTGACTCTACCGCTTTTGTCATCAGCATTTTTGTCCCTAACTTGAAATTTTCTTTTTTTGGTGCCTTCTCGTCGGTATGTACATCCACTTTGCAGGTTTGTTCACCACCTTAATCCCTTTGCATGCTCCGTCCTCCAGTTGCATCTAAACTTTGTTGCTTGCATATTCCGCTCCCGATTTTAACGCTTGCTCTTGCACAGCGCAGGTTCATGTATTACGCGGGCTTGTTGCTAAAAAGCTTAGATCATAAACGCTTCAACGCTTTGAATCAGTTTTTCTTTCTATTGATGCACTGTTCGCAAACGCTGTATTGCCTAACCGCAACACAAAACCGACTTAATAACTCAAAAACACTTTTTCTCAGGCTGACAACCAGTCCTCACAATGACTTTTCGCAGCCTTATTTAGTCTCTGCAGAGCTCACCGACACTTTCCATAGTCCCTCAAGAATCACGTCTTCCTTTTTAGAGTGTTCACGTTCTGAAGTGGAGGACACTTCTTATAATTAAATCACCCTACACTCGATTTCTCTCGCAACTTCTCACACCCTTAATTCCTGTTTTCAAATTTCGCTTTGCATATCCGTCTTCTTTGATTCTTATTGTTCTCAGTGTAGTGCGAATGTTTGTTCTCGGGTGTAAAGTACAAATCATCTGCTTTTTGGTCCAACATAAGATGATCGGTAGACAGAGTGCATTTGAGTGCGATTTGCACATAACAATCAAAAGTGCTCTGTAATGCACGAGGCGCGCTATGCTCTTGTCTCCGCACGTCAAAAACTTCACAATGTAAGATATTAACCCGAGATGCTGTCCAGTATATCCGAAGTTTCTTGTCTCTTATATCCGCCGTCCGTCAACAACCAACCTTGACCTCGTTTACGCCACACCTTATTGATCTGTCAATTTTACCCGCTTTCTTTTGCAGCACCCAACTTCCGCATTCATCGAAAATTTGCTCACTTGGTCACATGACCTCCTTTGAAGAACCATCATGAATCGATCCACAAACCAGTATCCCTGAAGTATGATTCTCATAGACGAGGTAAAGTACTCGTGCGTTGAGTGTATTCGGGGCCACAGATCTACTGGCTGCCGCCACTACTCGCGTCCGCTTCTTCAGGTGCGATCTAAAGGAAGGCCGAACATCTACGCCAACGGAAACCCCAACCATCGTGTAGCCGTTTTTGCACAAGAGGTGAACGAAGACTGCAAAAAGTCGCCGGTGGTCATCCTAAAGTCTTCAGACAAGCAGGTCATCGACGTGGTGACTGGCGAGATCGTTGGTCCGTACAAAGAAGAAAACGGCGGACCGTACATACGAAGCGACAGCTTTGTGAATACCTCCTTATGTTGCAGTGGTAGCAAGGATAACGGCAAAGGATGCTCGTGCAACTCCAAAAAGATCAACAAAGCCAAGATTTTGAAGCGCTGGGTCAAAGGTAAAGAAGATCAAAAGGTGAGTAGTGCACGTATGAAGTTAATCATGGACAAAATCTGCGCATCGGACAAGGAATTCCCAGAGAAGGTGCCAGTGTCTTCTTGTTGCTCAGGAAAGAAGGACATAACCAAGAAAGGTTCTCAACAGAATGAATTTCCAACCCTTGGCAGTCAGACGATACCCGAGTGGCCACAAGTTAATCAGCTCTTTGATGTCGTTTCAGTTCCCTCATGCTCCATCGCTGGTTCGTGTCAGTGTGACGACAACTGTCAGTGTGCTGGATGTGTTCAGCACGGAAATGGGTCTATACAAAGCACTGCAAATGCTACAAGTGAATCATTCAGTGTTGGTATCGCTGCTCTCAATGAGATGTACAGCGATATGGTCTTCACAACGGCTAGAAAGAACGAGGATGAATCCCCTGGTGAAGAGTGTGTGTGTCTGGAAGGATGTGAATGCTCTAATTGTGAGAAGCATGGAATCATCAACGGTATCAAATTGGATGACCTCTTCAATCAGCAACAGGCGAAGACTGAAAACAACGGATTGAATTCCATTGTTGTGCAGAGTATCTTGAGTCAAAATGAGGGATTGATAGGCAATGGATTTAGTAACCAGCATTCAGGGACCCCAGTTGGTGCCCAAGCAAATAACGTTCATGCAAATTCAGTGCAAGATAACAGTCCGCGGATTGTTCAGCATGTGAATGATGTTCACTCAAATAATACCCAGTCTCAGTCAGCGCATATTCAATCTAACCAAAACGAGAAAGTTTGGCAGCTTAAGGTTGAGGAAGATAATGTGATAAAACCGAAGAGCTGTTGTTCAAAGACCAAGAATACGTCTAGCGACAGCAGCACTCCAACCGTGAGTTCTGACTACCCACTCAATGGTCGTTTGACTGATAATTTCAACAGTCCTGTTGATAGTTTCAGCAGCTATCTGGGTTATAGCCAAGTAGGTTATAACCACCAAACCTTAAATCAACCCAGTTACGGCAATGGGTATGACCAAGGTACGACAAGTGAAATCAGCATCAATAATGGACTCCAAGAGGGTCAGAACACATACACCTCAGCGAATGGCTCCTACCAAAATGGTACAAACCAAAGTTACGACCAAGGAAGCACTCTTTCTAAAATAGCAGGAGGTTATGATCAGAAAAGCGCAGGATATAACCAGTCAGCGAATTTCCAGGAGCCTTTTAATGACCTGAAAAACAACCAATCTCCTTATGAACACACTTATGGACAGCAAAGCCAATCAGACTATAGCGGGCCAAACCAACCAGCTTATGGGTCAAGCCAAACAGCTTTCAACGTCACAATCCCAACCGATAGGACTTTCCAGTCCGCTAATCAGACAACAGACAATGTCAATTACTCAAACTTCATGAATGAGTATAGTTTGCAGAATACATTTGCATTCCAGGATAATTCTGTGCCCTTGCGTGGAAGCGTGGACAGCTCCAAGTCAACCAGCAAGTCTTGTTGCTCGAAGGAAGTATAGATAAGGTTTAGAACTGTAATTATAGAAGGGGTAGAATTGTAATATCAGGTTTGTATTATAGAATTTTTGTAAACTTTTGCAGCAATTTTTGGAGGTGGTTTTGCTGCAAAAGTATAAAGGTGGCAAAAGCCCCGTCAGCGAAAAATAATTACGAACTCTGAGCGAGGTCAGGATAAGCGTTTCTGTCTAAGGCAAGTTGTACTTCAAGCAGCTGTTAACTATGATGTGGAAGTTGGCTGTCGTTTTATTTGGTTCCTTTCAAGAAGATTCCACCAGGAGCACTATTCTCCTGGAACCTTGGATGGCACATAGCTCCAATAATGCGACTGAAAAGTGTTATAAAGCGTGAGTAAAAGCGAAACAATTAGGGTGAGGAGCAACTGCTGAACTAGTTAATCGCGGATAGCGTGAGCATGGAGCAACTTGCACGAATTGGCTGCGAAATGAGATCAACTTCTTGTGATCAACTTTAACTAACCGCGTCTTGTTGTACACTAAACTAATCACTTCTTCAAAGTTGAATTTTTGGATGGTCCCTCATCCTCAACGGGGATGTTATTTCTTTAGCCTGTGGTTTTATGGGGATACAACTTGATCAAGCAGAAACTGGCGCACCAGGGATAACAGATTGCGATTGCTTGTGTCGTTTAGCCTTCAACCTTCCTTCAACGTATTGTTTGTCTTGTCCTTAGCGTCTTTAGAACCAGCGGTAAGCGATAAAGATGTACTGAGACTATTGAGAGATGCCAAAGATCACGAAGACGGTTACTATTTTTTTCTTGGTCACATCCGCATCTTAGCAGAAACAGTGTTGATGTGGCTCGTTTGGAGGTCTGTGAGGACTGCTCCAAAAGATGTCAAGAAGAAAAAGAGTTAGTAAATGTGGCTAGCTAGTAATATCCTATTTTGGGTGCAAAAAACGACTGTTGGACTCGAACTTGGTCGAAAAGATCAAGGTTTTTAAGCACCTCTCAACTGATGATAGTTTGTGAGACATTACTTTATACTGACAATGGTGAATCGGATGGCAGTCATTCGTTGATCTTGATAGTTTACATCTTTATAGTGCTCGTGTTTTTCATCTTCATAGTTCTGATAGTTCACATCTTGATAGTTCTCGTGATGGCTTCTCATAGTGCACATGTTATTCTGATAGTTCACATGTTCTTCCCATCTTGATAGTCCTCTTGATAGCTCCCATATGACTTATCATCATTTCACTACACCCATCTTCCTTACTACTTATCTTGTATAACGTTGTCCCATATTCAATCCCTTTTCAATCAGATTGGCTCGTTCATATTTTCATTTTCAGTTACATTTTTTCATTTTTTTCCAAACAACTAATGGACGACATCTCATTCTACGTGGGAGCAGCGCCCAGCGACACGTCGACACTCGATGTGCCTGTGTCTAACGGAGAGATCGTCTCGATCAATCTCGTGGACGAGCTCCCTGAAGACCCCCAGGAGTTGATCTCCTTCTTGGAGGGTGAAAACTGTGCGAGGAAGTACTGGGTGGTTGTTGCACGCGCTTACCTTCACTTGGGTAAGCCCGCCGAACTGGAGGCCATCATCAAGCACGCCATACTGTTGGACCAGTTCAGTACCGCCGACAAGCTCGCACTCCGTCAATTCTTGATGTGGATCGACTTCTACTACGCACTGATTGGTGTCGACAGAGCGGCTCACTTGAGCCACGCAAGCTCGGAAATGTCACAGCTCGCACAAGAAGACACCGGTGCAAACACCTCGGCTATTCTTGCGCAGGCAGTGTTCCAGCTCTTCAAGGGCAGAGAGGACAAGGCCGGTGATATCTTCGACAAGCTCTTGAGAATCGACCCACACAACTGTTTCGCATTACTTGGAAAGGCCCAGATCCTCGTCAAGAAGACCAAGAACTACTCTGCGGCCTTGAAGTTGTACCAGCAGGTTCTTCTTCTCAACCCGTTGATGCGCCCGGACCCTAGAATCGGTGCGGGTATGTGTTTCTGGTTCTTGAAAGACCGTGAGTTGGCGCTCGACGCATGGAACAGATCTGTGGAGCTCTACGACCTGAAAGAGGCGCATTTGTTGTTGTTGCTCGCAAAGTTGTACACTACTTTCACGGACTCTGCCTCCGATAGCGACTTTGTCGAGGGCTACACCAAGTGCATGCAAGAGGTTGCTACTCTCAGAAAGAAGGGCAAGGACTCGAGTCTCGAGATCGTGATTGCCTCCTACTACTTTGCCAGAAAGGATTTCGATAAAGTGGAGCAAATCCTCGGTGACGTATGTGAAAAAATCACTGGTGAGAGAACCCTTGGAAAGTTCAACTTGTCGCATGCCAACTCTTACGACTCGCGTATACTCTCGCAGGTTTCGACGTGGAACGGAAGAATCAGTTTTGCGCGCGACGACTACACGTCTGCGGCCAAGTCGTTCCAGACTGCTATCAAACTCGATGACTCCAACCAGGTTGCAAAGCTCGGTTTGGGCCAAGCCCAATCTTTGCGTGGGTCTGTGGAAGAGGCTTCTATGACTTACGAGCTGATTGTGAGGGCACACCCCAAGTGTCTTGAGGCGCATTATCTGTTGGGACAGCTCTATTCCCAGAGCAAGAGCCGTAGAAAGCAAGAGCATGCTATCCAGGTGTTGGAGAGATACATCAAGCTCTCGCAGAATGAGCCTGTCGCATTGAATGCGTACCTCATCCTCTCGAGACTCTACGAAACCAAGGATGTGTCGCAGTCGCTCAGCTACCTCATGAAGGCCATCGAGTCGAGAAAGAAGGTTGGTAAGGACGCACCACCAGAAGTCTACAACAACGTGGGAGTGTTCCAGTTCATGAAGGGCAGTTATGAAGAGGCCAGCAAGTTCTTTGCCGAGGCCAAAGAGTCAGGTGATGAGTTCAAGATCACACTCTCGTTCAACTTGGCGAGAGCCAAGGAGATTGGAGAAAAGGACGAGTCGATCAAGATCTACGAAGAACTCGTTCGCGAGATGCCACAGTACTTTTCTGCGAAATTGCGTCTTCTCTTTTTGGACTGTGTTTCTGGAGGAAACCTCGAGTCTGTGAAGGACGAGCTCAACGAGCTTCTTGCACAACAGGAGTCCAACTTGGAAACCCGTTCATTCTACGGTTGGTTCGTCAAGAACTTCGGCAAGAAGGTGGGGTTGAAGCCCGACGTGGATACTGCGCACCAGAAGGACACCCTTGTGAAGTACGACTCGCACGATTCATACGCTCTCGTGCTGTTGGCCAACATCTACTGCGCGATGGCCAGAGAGACCAACAAGAAAGAGGAAGACAAGCGGACCAAGTACTACATTCGTGCCGCAGAGCTTTTCGCCAAGGTGCTCTCTGTGGACCTGCACAATGTGTATGCTGCGCAGGGTCTAGCCATTGCGTATATCGAGAACCACGATGCCGTGAAGGGGTTGGATGTTCTCAGAAAGATCCGTGACTCGCTCAACGACATTCTGATCTACCTCAACTTGGCACATGTGTTGTGCGAGCTCAAGCAGTTTGGTAAGGCTATTGAGAACTACGAGATTGCATTGTCGCGGTTCACAAGCGGCGACGACGCCAAGATCCTCGGATTCCTTGGTAGAGCGTGGTGCTTGCGTGGTAACGAGGAGCACGTTCTCGAGCACTACATGAAGGCACTTGGGTTCACACGCAAGGCCAACGAGTTGAACTCCACCGCACTGACGAGGTTCAACATTGCATACCTCCAGTACCAGATTGCGGAGTTTGTTTCGAAGCAGCCTGTGGAGAAGCGGTCTATCGCCGAGATCGAGAGCGGTATCGAGGGGCTCCAGGAGGGTATTTCGATCTTGAACGCGTTGAGCAGCGAGGAGGAGCAGTTCCCACCGTACCCAAAGACGGAGCTCCAAGCCAGAGCAGTCCTCGGAGAGCTGACGTTGCTTGTGCGGTTGAAGTCGTGCTTGGAGGAGACCGAGCAGCACTTGGCGGACATCACGTCCAAGATGGACGAGGCAAAGAAGTTGCGCGAGACCGAGAACGCCGAAAGACTCCGTGTGGAGGAGGAGAGACGTGCTGCGCAGAAGGAGCGTGAGGAGGAGATGTCGAAGCAGCGTGCGATTTTGCAGGAACAAGCGCAGCAGTGGGCGGAGGAAGCGAGAATGAACGTGATTGTGGACGACAGCGAGGACGAGGGCAAGAAGAAGAAGAGAAAGCGTGCCAGCGAGAGCGGCAGTGAGAGTGAGAAGGAAGAAGAGGGCAGCGAGGTGGAAGAGAAGCCCAAGAAGAAGAAGAAGGCTGTGCGTAAAAAGAAGGTTGTGAAGAGCGACGACGAGAAGAGCGACGATGAGGACCGTGTGGTGCGCAAGAGAGGTGCAAAGTCGCAGGAAATCATCAAGGACAGCGATGAGGAGTTGGAGGGTGAGGAGATATAAGGATTTGTACTATAAAGGAAAATAGAGAAGATGAAGGAAAAAGAACTAAATTATCATTAATCGTTGTATTAGTATAGAAGCGTAAAAGCATAAAGTATCTTTCAGAAAGATTTGTGAACACTTATAGAAAGATGATCACTTATCTGATAGATTTGTGAACACTTATAGAAGATGGTCACTTCTCTGAAAATTTGTGGTATGGCATCGGTTATCAGAAAGTTCATTTGTATCTGATGTATCTGATAATCAGATTTATTCATCAATTGGTATTAGGTTATGGTTTCACCTGTGGTATCACTTCGTGCAAACTTGTTGTAATTATCTCTTCCTTACTCATTCACCCACCTCCTCATGTACTTACTACTCTCCGCCGTCTCTTTATACAACCTCCTCTCAAACTCGTCCAAAGTGTACAAGAAATCGCCATTGACCTGCTTGTTTGTATTGTTGGCAAAGTTGTTGATCTCCATGGCACGCTCCCTCAACATCTGGATGACGACCTCGATCAACTCCGGTTCCTGGAACATGGAGCCCCATTTTTCCACGAGTTTGTAGTAGTTAGCCATGAGACTGTGGAGGTCGACGTGGGTTGCTGAAGTCTTGATGGCGCTGATGACCTTCCTTGATATAGCCTCCGGTTCGCACAAGTCGATGAACTTCTCGCCCGAGTTCTCTTTACTCTCGCACACCGATAACACCTCTGCGATCCAGATGGGGAGGTCGATCTTGGTCTGTGAGTGAATGGGTTTGCCTGGGTTGCCCTCTAGGTAGCCGAGGCCGGGGACCGTGAGGTTGAAGCGGCACGGGATCTTTTCGCCGTCTGCTAGCACGTCGTCGAGGTCGTAGTAATTGGAGCGCATACGCGTATGGAAAAAATAAGAGAATGAAAAAGATGTTAAGAAATATGATAAGAAGATGTTAAGGAGATGATAAGAAAATGTTAAGAAGATGTTAAGAAGATGTTAAGAAGATGTCAAGAAGATGTTAAGTTGTTGAGAAGTTAAGACGTTAAGATGATAAGAAGTTGTTAAGTTGTTTAGATGTTAAGAATAAAGATTTAAAATTGCAACTAAACCAACCTCCGGTTCGCTTATTTTTCAGATTTCTAGCCAAATTGACATAAATTGGGGAGAACCATCATCAAGATAAAGAAACAGAGACATACGTAACCAATACACTCTTCACCTTCCTAAACAATTCTAACCCAGCTCTTTCTCGAAAACCTTGCACCCTTTAAAACGTGCCATTGTCTCTAATTTAGTAATCGTTATAATTAATTTTACCCCATTATTTTCTACACATGTCTTCTATCTACCGCAAGGCCGTGAAGAAGCTCACTGGCGACGAGGATAAGCCGCGGCGCTCGTTGAGCTTCAAGCGCAAGAAGGACCCGGATTCGGACCGCAAGTCGCGCAGCTCGTCGGACTCCAGGCGGTCATCGGACTCAGGGAGAGATAAGGGGAGAAAAAGGGACAACAAGGGAAGTGACCAGGACCCGCAAAAACAGGCGCCACAGATCCTGAAACAGGACGGAGGACAGGTGGACAAGTCCACTGAACAATCGGAACTGCTTCCTGAACCACAAGTCCTCGTTGAGGACCAATCTGATCGGAGTGTAGAAAATGTTGCAAAATCAGGAGGACAGATACCGATTGTGCAAATAGAACAAGTGCCAACAGAACCAGCTGAACCAGTTGAACCAGTTGAACCAGTTGAACCAGCCGAAGCAGTTGAACAACCAGAACCAGCAGATCCAGTTGAACCAACAAACGTTGAAGGATCTGAAGTACCTGTGTCATACCCCCCCTTTGATGAAGCTGCTGATACCGAAACACTTCTTCCTCAAACCACCCGAAGAAAGTCGACCATCACCACGATCCTATTCCTTCTCTTTGGAATTGCCGCCGCCGTGGCGTTTTTGATCCACACAGCCTCCAGCTTGGGCTCCGCCGCATCGAGCGCAGTCAAATTGGATGTGGTGGATCTCAGTGTGGATGGAATCACCGACACCGGGCTTGATGTGGGTGTGGTTGCTCGTGTTTCCGTGGACTACTCTGGCGTCAACGGCCTCAACCGCAGAATCTTGGGGTTCGCTGGCGGACTCTTGGGATCCATCAAGGTATCGCCCCCTCCAAACGGAGTCAAGATACTTGTGGATCTGGACGGCCGTGGCAATTACGTACACCTCTTCAGTGTGTCCACACCTCCGCTAACGGTATCCACCGTCGATAAGAGCGAAACTGAGCTTGCGTTCACCGCACCCGTGGTATTGGTGAAGGAGAACCTCGTGATGTTTGGCAACGAGATTGACAGGCTTCTCTCGCAGGACTCAGATAAGCTCTCGGTGCACGTTCGTGCTGATTTCCGGGCAAAAGTGCAATCGCACTTCCTCCGATTCACCACATCCACGATCAGTGTGAAGGATGAGGTGAGTGTTCCAAAGTCGCGGTTGCAGCCGAGTTTCGAGGTGGCACGGTTTGCGCTCGACAATAGTGCAGAGGATGTGTTTGTGGGTGTGGAGATTCGCGTGAAAGAATCGCTTCCTTTTGCTCTCGATATACCAAGCGTGGACTGGGATATCTACATCGACGGGTGCAACGAGACCTCAGTTCGTTTTGGAGACTGGGAATCGCAGCCGTTCGCAATCGTCCCCGATACGCAATTCAGTGCGAAGATCAACGGAACGTTGGCGAACTTGACGGAAGAACTCTCGGGTCCTTGTGCTGATGGCTTCAGTCCACTTAACCGCTTGGTCCAGCAGTACGTTGATAGCAATGCGATTCACATTCAGATCAACGCCGCCGAGCAACAGCACAGCGAGTTGCCCGACTGGCTCTACTACCTCCTTCACTACATGACGTTTGACGTGCGCATCACACTTCCGCAGCCCCAAGTTTTGTCGCACCTCTCGCTCGACTCAATTGCCGTGGACTTGCACGAGGCTGACTTGAGTGTCCAGAGCAACTTTTCAGCGACAGTGCACGGTGCGACGGTTCCTGTGAGCATCCTGAGCTTTGGGTTCGAGTTTGCGCTCAAGGACGGCAATGGCGTGGGGCTTGTAGCTGGTAACTCCATTGGCAAGAGCAGTGTGGAGGTGAAAGATGGAAAGATGAATGTGGCCTTGGCACAGTACGGAGTGGATATCGAGGAGGCACGTGCGGTGGGCAGGCTCATCAGCAGTGCGGTGAACAGTGATGTGGAGGAGAACTACTACTTGGACGTGGAGGGAGTTGATATCGTGATCGAATCGGAGTTTTTGCAGGCAAAGTTGGAGAAGTTGAGCGTGAAGAATTTGACAATTGGGAGGGAAAGGAAGGAGAAGAATGGAAAGGATAAGGAGAAGGGTGGAAAGAAGAAGGAGCAGAATGGGAAGGAGAACGAGAAGAGTGCAAAGAAGCAAACGAATTTCTATCTGAACGGTCAAGTCGTTTTGAAAGATGATTTTATGGATATTCAAGAAGGAAAAGCATCAGATGTATTTGGTACTCTCAACACCTCTCCTGACTCCATCTTCCTTGATAGCTTATTTGGTTCACTTCGTGGACTGTTGCGCGACATGTTGACCTCCATGAACCTATCTGTCGTTTCTATCGACGTAGTCGATACTTCTTCCTCATCCATAGGCCTTGTTGCGCTGATCCGCTTGGACAACCCGTCACCATTTTCGCTTTCTCTTGGTTCTGAAGAGGTCAGCATCGGTTTGGTGCACTCCAACACCAGCGAGTCGTTTGGTGAAGTGGTAATGCGCGATGTGGCTGTGCCCGCTTACGGCCAGGCTGAGCTCAAAGTGGACCTCGAGGTTGTCACGATATCGGAGGATAGCAGAACCAACTTGGAGTATCTCTTGGGCGAATTTGTTTCTGGAAAGAACGTGTCTATCGACGTCGTTGGCAAAGCGGTGCGTGACAACAAGAAGTTGGATGAGTTGGTGAGAGAAGTGAGAGTGAGCGGGTTTCCAGTACCTTCGGTTGGCTTTGAGAGAGAGGAGGAAGAAGAAGAGGGTCAAAAGGGTCTTTTTGGAAAACCATCCAAAACCTCCGATGTTTCTGCTTCCTCCACATCCCCTTTCATCGTTGCATGTACGATCCACGCATTTAGCTCGGAGGTTGAACTCACACTTTTCAACCCCGTTGGCAACCGCGATGTGGAGATCACCGTTCACCGCGCGGATGCGAAGAGCGACGATGTGATGTTGGGGCACTTGGCCAGACGCGAAGTGTTGACGGTTCCTCCTGGGGTGCACAAGACCGCGAAGTTGCCTGTGAAGATCAACCAGGGCGTGGGAATGGATGTTTTGCGGCGTGCAATGAAGGGCGAGTTGCTTGTGGAGGTGTTGGCCGTGTTGAATGTGAGGATCGATGACTTCGACATGGACTTGGTTTACCGTGGAGAGGGACTCACTGCACTGGTGAATTTGTAGAGACCGATAACTAGAAATATTTGAGAAAGGAAAAACAGTTAAGACTGATAGTACAACAAGAGTAGAGACACGATTCAGATGAGATGCTTGAAAATGCCAGGATATGTGAGGACATGCCAGGAAATGTAGAAGAACAAGGAATTGTCTAGTCGTCATAATCACCCACTTATTTATACCCACTTATTAATACCCACTTATTAATACCCACTTGTTAATACCCACCTATCTTTTTACTTCTCTTTCCATTCAGCACGCTCTCCTTATTCATCATCCTTATCATTCTCCAGTTCTCCTTACATCATCTGGAACACTTTCTTACATAAGCTTGTCATGCTATGATTATGTCATCCTGCACATTAATTTAACCAAAGCAGTGAAGGGATTTCCCAATTGGGCAAAGGGCAAGCGGGCGGTGATTGCACGGTTGGCCAAATTCAAGGAGCCTCGACACTTTGCGCTCTCGGGCTATGATGGCAAGAGCACTATAGGCCGTTCTCCTTTTCCCGTAGAGTTTGCTCTATCGTCCTCACTTTGTGGTAAGGGTCTAGAATCGATTCCCAAAAAGGAAGGAACGAACAGGTGGGCAAATACGGGTGATTAGATTGGAGAGTATAAAAAGGAGGCTACAGTTAAGGGATCACCAGTCGATAGAATCGCCAGTAAATAAGATCACTAGTTAAAGAAGAGGCCCTCCTTGAGCTCTGCCCAAGGTGTCAAGTCCCGAAGCAGTATCTCCCGTCATATTAAACTTCTTCCCTTTTCGGCACCTATTTTTAGTTTTGTTTGTTGTTGAAATTTCACGGTAAAAAAACCACCGAAAAATCAGACTAGCAAAAAAAACACTCACCACATTCTTCTTCAAAATGGCTTCCTTCGTTAGATTCTCCGCTTTGATTGCTTTGGCTACCGCCGTCGTGGCCACCCCACCAGCTTGTCTCCTTGCTTGTGTCGCCCAGGTCGAGAAGGCTTCTTCTTGTTCTGGTTTGAACGACTTGGAGTGTGTCTGTGGTGACAACTCTGACGCCGTCGAGAAGTGCTTGAAGGAAATCTGTCCTAACGACAACAGCGACAGCGCCATCACTGCCTTCCAGAACTCTTGCAAGGGTCACCTGAGCCAGTCCCACTCCAGCTCTGCTCCAGCTTCTTCCAGCAGCTCTGCCCCAGCCTCTTCGAGTGCTTCTTCTGCTGCCCCATCGAGCTCTGCTGCTACCACCTCCAGCGCTGCTCCATCCAGCTCCGCCGCTCCATCCAGCTCCAAGGTCGAGACCTCTTCCAAGGCTGAGACCACCTCCAAGGCTGAGACCACTTCTAAGGCCGAGACCACCGCCCCAGCTTCGTCTGCTGCCACCACCGTCAAGACCTCCACCACCTCCAGCGCTGCTGCCTCCACCTCGCACGCTGTCACCGCTGCGCCAGGTGCCGCCGCCAACTTGCAGATGTCTTACGGTGCCGCCATCCTCGGATTGGCTGGAATTGCTTTGTTGTAGATACCCGGATAGGAAAATAATAGGATAGGATAAAGAATGTAGAGAAGAGGGAAGAAGAAGGATTGAACGATGGAGAGGAAGAATAGATTGAAAGATGGAAGAGAGGAAGAATAGATTGAACGATGGAGAGGAAGAATAGGATCAAACGATTAAAGAGAAGAAGAATAGGATTGAACGATGATCGAGAAAAGAAGAGTTCAGTAAAATGGTTGATTAGTGGAATATTGTAACTCAGGAGAAAGAAGGATATGGAAGGGGCCATGATGGTACGAAGTACTTAGCGGTTAAGTGATATGTAATACTGTATGAGCAGAGGAGATTAATGAATAACCGAATAGGATTGACATAAACAGAATTAAAATGAATAATCGAGTATCAGATTTGACAATCGTAGAATTAACAATGGAAAAGAGTCAGTAGTACTGATTGAAGAGTAAGCGTATAGAATATATTTGAAAGTTTGCAGTTTAGAGGTTAACAGAAGCTGTTGACTTTATAATAATCCTCAGAGTTAACATAATCGACCCTCAGAGTTAACATAATCGTATTTCAGAATTAACATGAACAACCGAGTATCACAATGAATAATCGAATATCACAATTAACTTGAAAATAGCAACATCTAATAGCCTCGGAATTGTTCCGCTGGAATGTGATTACATCTTACATCACTTTGAAAAAGACTTGTAGCCACTTTCCAATTATCTCTTCATACCATGTGATTTCCATATAATCTTTAATTCTACATTACTCAAACTCTCAAATAATGTGTTTGCCTTTGTTACTCTCTCTCTCTGTTACGTTGACTATGTGTCTCTCTCTATTACCTTTTTCGGAAATCACACATTCTATGTTTCTGTACCTCACGTGCACCCACTGAAAGACCATTACCATCGCACCTCGATTTAAGACCTTACAGCATCACTTATCAGTGGCAGATATCAAACACTATCATCGTTATCACACTATCATTATCTTTGTCAAACCCTTATCATCAATATCAGTAAACACTCAAATTTCTCTCTCAACATTTTACAATTCCACTCTACGCAATTCATGCACGAGTCAACTAATAGAATGCGAGACAAGAACTGACGCAAAATGTCGAATCGAGTAACACAGTAGATCGATGAAACATGAACAGAATAGAGGAGAGGTTTGAATAAGAGGTGTTGGTCAAGGTGAGCTATATCAGGTTACAAAATGTTTGTTATGTTTGGTAGGTTATGATCAACGGGTTCACGAACCACCATTTCCTCCACTTCTACAGCCTCTTCTCCACCACTTCTCCCCTCGCTTCGCTGCCTCAAAATAACTCTTCCGTCACCGGGACGATCGCCGGATTACCGTCACTCGAATGGGACCGCGTAGCAATCGTGGGATCGGAGAAGCGGCTACACACCAAAAAAATACCGGGGCACCGGTGGATTTTTCGTTTTGCAAAAAGTACCGAAGACAACAGGGTGAGAAGATGAGCCAGTGCAGCGGTGTAAGAGGACGTGGTAGGCACTCAATACTTGAATAGAACGTGTATCTCGTGCTGTTATCTTACCCACTTCAACACTGCATTGTTTGTCACCCTTTATTCTTATCTTATTCCCCAAAATTTCCCCGATCTGCCTGTTTCGGAACTGCCGCGGAGCAAGATAAGACGGCAAATATATAATGGTCGTGACACCCTGATCTCCAGCCCAACGAAACCATGCCTTCAGCCAACAAAGCAGTTTCTGCAAAAGCTACGGGAACTATCCCATATACGCTCTTCTACGGCACATTCGTCGACACTCCGGTGTTGGGCGAGGTGCGGATCGCCTTCAATACCTTAGTGGGAGTCAACAAGGACGGTGAGATCGACTTTGTTGAGAGAGACTACAACTCCGCAGACCACGATGGTATGTCTCCGATCCAATACTTTATCAAACTGCGTCGCAACAACAACGAAACCGCAGACTCCTCTAACAAATACGAGGACTATTATAGACATAGATATGGTCAACACAACTTTGAGTTCATTGATTATTCAGACGACGCGACAAAGTTCTTCTTCCCAGGATTCGTCGACACTCACATCCACGCTTCACAGTTCCCTAACATCGGAGTGGGTTTGGATGTTCAATTGTTGGACTGGCTTTCTCAGTACACCTTCCCGTTGGAGAACCGTTTCACAGACGATTCGGAAAAATTGCAACTTGCACACAAAGTGTACACAAAAGTGATCACCAAGACCATGTCCAGTGGAACCACATGTGCGCTGTACTTCACGACGACCGACGCTGATACCACCAACTTGTTTGGAGAATTGCTCCTTGAGCACGGTCAGCGTGGTTTTGTGGGGAAAGTGTGTATGGACCACAATGCTACCTACCATGACTATGAGGAGGATTACGAGACTTGTACCAAGTCGATGGCCAAGTTGGTGGACTACATTGCACAGATTAACCCTGATGGCGAGACTCTCGTGAAGCCGATTGTGACCCCGAGATTCGCTCCTGTTTGCTCAAAGGAGCTCATGAGCTTCCTCGGAGACCTTGCGGAAAAACACGATATCCCGATTCAGACACACATTAGTGAAAACTTGAAGGAGGTCGAATTGGTGCGTGAATTGTTCCCTGATAGCAAGAACTACGCCGATGTGTACGACCAGCATTCGCTCCTTACTGAGGGTACCATTCTTGCACATGGTATTCATTTATCGAAGGAAGAGCGTGATTTGGTGAAGAAGCGAAAGTGCTCGCTTTCTCACTGCCCCACCTCCAACACATTCATCTCGAGTGGAGAGGCACCTGTGAAGAAGTACATGTACGAGGATGGGATCAATGTGAGTTTGGGTACCGATGTTTCTGGTGGCTTCGACTCCAGTATCTTGGGAGTGTTACGGAGTTCGATCCTTGTGTCGCACCATCTTGCAATGAAGAACTTGCACGACGATGAGGCCGCCGAGAAGCAGAAGTTGAGCATCATGGACGCAATGTACATGGCCACCATGGGTGGAGCACGTGCTGTGGGGCTTGAGGACACCATTGGAAGCATTGAGTTGGGTAAGCGTTTCGATGTGCAGATGATCGACTTGGAGAGCACAGGCTCCAACGTGGATGTTTTCGAGTGGCAGCAGCCGGAGCACGGCAAGAGCCGCGAGGAAAACCTCAAGTTGGCCCACGATCTCTTGGGCAAGTGGGTGTTTTCGGGAGACGACCGCAACTGTGTGAAGGTGTGGTGTAACGGTAGAATGGTGGTGAATAAGATGACCCATAGGGATGACAGGTGGGTTATGATTGAGAAGCCATAGGAGCAAAAGAACGGGATATAGATATAGGTATAAGGAATTATATTGGGTTATGAAGGTAGGAGAGAAGAAAAAGAGAAGAAGAGGATCAGGGTAAGAGAAGGATCAGGATAAGAAATGATAAGAAGGATCAGGATAAGAGAATTTCGAAGAATACCAGTAGTGATAATGAGAGAAGTGATAAATGAGACTTCAAATGAAGTCATCTTCAATCTTGTTAACTTTATTCTCATAACTCACTTTCACCATTAGTTTTGATTAACCTTCCGATTTATTAATCTTCAGGTTGTTTTATCTTCAGATTTATTAACCTTCAGATCGTTTTATCTTCATATTTACTAAACTTCAGATTCTTCTACCATTTATTAACCTTCAGGCTGTTTTACCTTCATATCTATTAACCTATTGTTTTCTTCATATTTGTAGTAGCACTGTCATCGTTACCTTCTTCGCTCAGAAGGTGCCAGAAATCATTTTTCACTTTTGCACCCAGAAAAAATCACCGATGACTACAGTACCCAAGAAGAGAAGAACGCCCCCAACCGAGGCGGAGATCGAAGAGGCGCGCAAGCGCAAGAAGCTCGCGGAGGACGCAATCCCCGAGGGCATGCTGAAGTCTGCGTGGAAAAAGCAGCAGCGCAAGGCCAAATGGGAGGAGACCAAGTCGGAGTACCTCCTTGTCAAGCGCGAGAAGAAGAAGGCTGCTGTGCAGCGCAAGCGTGAGGCTCTCCGTAATGCCAAAGAGGAGGCCGAGAGAACCGGCGACGACACACACTACCACCAGTTGAAAAAGGGACGTTCAGTCCCCAGTGTTCAGAAGCCCACCGATGTGAGGATTATCATGGACTGTGAGTTTGACGACTTGATGAATGACAAGGAGATCGTGTCGCTTTCGAACCAGATCACACGCGCATACTCCGCAAAGAGACACTGTGAGTACGACCTCCCGTTGACGATCTCGTCGTTCAACAAGAACTTGAAGAAGCGCTTCGACAAGTCTGTGGAGACGTACGTGAACTGGAACGGAGTGGAGTTCAAGGAGAACGACACTTTGAAGGAGTTGCTCCCACATGGCGAGGACTTGGAGAAGGTCGTGTACCTCACTGCAGACACAGACGAGGTGGTGCAGGAGTTGGAACCGGGACACACGTACATCATTGGTGGTATTGTGGATAAGAACAGGCACAAGAAGTTGTGTGTGAACAAGGCCAAGGAGTTGGGGTTGCGCGTGGGCAAGTTGCCGATTGACAAGTACATCGAGGTGAACGGGCGCCAGGTCTTGGCCACGTCGCATGTGTACGAGTTGTGTTGTAAGTGGTTTGAGTTGGGCAGATCGTGGGAGGGAGCTTTCAACGATGTGTTACCACCAAGGAAGGTGAAGGGAAAGAGAGAGAAGGGAGAGGAGAGTGAGGAGGTGGAGGAGGTGGAGGAGGTGGAAGAGGAGGCAGAGGAGGCAGGTGATGAAGAGTGAAATGTGAAAGAGATTGAGTTGACTGAAAGGTAAAGATTGAGTTGACTGAAAGGTAAAGATTGAGTTGACTGAAAGGTAAAGATTGAGTTGACTGAAAGGTAAAGATTGAGTTGGTGTTGACTGAGTTGGTGTTGACTGAGTTGACTGAAAAACATCTGACCAAAGTGGTCTGCTAGCTGATCAAATATTATAGAATAGCATAATGACATAGTTTAACTTTTAATTAAACTTCCTAAATTGAGAATTCGATGAAACCAAACATGAAACTTCAAAGAACAGTTCTGAGCAATATACTTTGACGACATTTGACGGAATTCAGATGAAACTAAGTGAGCAAAAGCTTTATCTAGAATTGAAAAGTTCAGTCTAGCTCTTTGAATTGAAGTTCAGTAGAACTCTTTGAATTGAAGTTCAGTCAACTCTTTGAATTGAAGTTCAGTCAACTCTTTGAATTGAAGTTCAGTCTAGCTCTTTGAATTGAAGTTCAGTAGAACTCTTTGAATTGAAGTTCAGTAGAACTCTTTGAATTGAAGTTCAGTCAACTCTTTGAATTGAAGTTCAGTCAACTCTTTGAATTGAAGTTCAGTCTAGCTCTTTGAATTGAAGTTCAGTCAACTCTTTGAATTGAAGTTCAGTCAACTCTTTGAATTGAAGTTCAGTCAACTCTTTGAATTGAAGTTCAGTCTTTTTAATCTTTCTCTTTGAATTCAGTCAACTCTTTGTGGAATTGATTCAAGCCAACTCAACTTCATGCAGTAACGTCCACATAAACGTCAAATTTGGACTAGATCATTCTCATTTTTGTACAACTATTGATTCTTCTGTTCCACAAAAATTCTCGGTAAGTATCGTCATTCTCGTATCAGATTTAACAACAACTCCAATCATCAGTTATCAACATCATAAATCATCAACTATACACTTCAATCATCTATCTTCTATCATCAATCATCAGCTTCACCGCTATCTCCATCATACTTTGTGATACTTGGACAATTCAGACTGAAACAGCAGATCATTACCAGTTGCTGTCATTGGCAAATCCGAATTACATAAAGTCAAGACAGACTTCCGCGACACAAAACGAGCAATTCTAGTTCGTTAGTCCTTCTTAGTCATCCCCCCTCTTCTCGTGCTGGCTATACAAGACATCTCATCGGGCCATCTGGTAGTGTGATCACAGTTGACAGTGCGATCCGGCCTCGTATTGCTCTACGCGCAGGTATTCTCGAACGCCAGCCATTTTTTTCTATTGTCTCGCCCCTGTACTATAAATACATTCCTTAGTGATGTAGTCGGCTGAGCTGTATACATGAAATTAGCGCGCTTCCACCGCGATATAGGGCGAGAAGCAAGAGAATCGCGGGACCTAAGCCCTGCTGCGGTTATGATCGGTGGACGGGCTCGAGACGAAGCAGCGACATTGGTGAGTGCTGGTCCGGGCGACATTTGTAGAGCTCACCGACATCTATCCACAATGTTTTTCCTTTTTTCGTCGTACACACCCTTTTTTTTTGCTGCCTGTTTTTTTTTATTGATTCGTGTTTAACTTTTTCTTTCAATTAGTAACCCCTACAATATGGTCCCTCCCCCAGCAGAAATCCGCAGAAAGTTGGTCATTGTCGGTGACGGTGCGTGTGGTAAGACGTGTTTGTTGATCGTCTTCTCCAAGGGCACTTTCCCAGAGGTTTATGTTCCAACTGTTTTCGAGAACTACGTGGCTGACGTCGAGGTGGATGGTAGAAAGGTCGAGTTGGCACTCTGGGATACCGCTGGTCAGGAAGATTACGACAGATTGAGACCATTGTCGTACCCAGACTCTAACGTCATTTTGATTTGTTTCTCCGTGGACTCGCCAGACTCCTTGGACAACGTCTCTGAGAAGTGGATCTCCGAGGTCTTGCACTTCTGCCAGCGCGTTCCAATCATCCTTACCGGTTGTAAGTCCGACTTGAGAAACGACCCTAACACCATCGAGCAATTGAGACAGCAGCAGCAGCAGCCAGTGTCGACCGCTGAGGGCCAGGCTGTCGCTCAGAAGATCGGTGCTGCCGACTACTTGGAATGTTCCGCCAGAACCGGCCAGGGTGTTAGAGAGGTCTTTGAGGCCGCCACTAGAGCATCGTTGACGACCAACGTACAGAAGAAGAAGAAGCAGGGAAGGAAGTGTGTCGTTTTGTAATGTTTTTGTTAATTAATTCTGATGATTTTGGAAAATTGTAGAGCGGCAGCGAATTGTTGTGAGTAGGAAAAAGTAGTCCATCAATCTGGGCAAGCAATAGAAAAGCCCCCCTTTTGGCGTTTTTGAAGTTTTCATCCTCTCCATCTCGATTCGACTCCTATTGTCTTGTGAATGATGACTGTTTTGATGGACTGTTATCTCCTTGGCACGTGCGACGATGAAACGAAATTCTATAGCTTATCATTAAAGGGGCGATAACCATTTGGGACAAAATCGCGCCTTGCGGTTTTTCGATCTGGAGGGATTCTGGATGCGGCTTAAGGTCACGAGAGGAAAGGATAGGTATGAAGAGATCAGCAGTGTGAAGATGTTGAGGATCAAGGTGGTACAGAATCGAAATTGGGATCAAAATTGAAGTGATCAGAAGGGAACAGAATCGAAAGAGGTCGTAAGAGACTAGAATCGAAAGAGACCAGAATCGAAAGAGATCAGAATCAACAAAATTGACGAGGCCAGATTAAATCATAAAGAACATCAAAATTGTAGATCGGTGATCGAAATCATAATGTCCGTATCAAAATCAGAAGTTCAAAATCAATCGGAACATCAAAGCAATAAAATCAAAAGTAGATCAAAGTTAATCGGAACATCAAAGCAATAAAATCAAAAGTAGATCAAAGTTAATCATGAAGAAAAATGGAGAAAGGGAAGATGAGAGGGGAATTTTGGAAGAATACACAATGTCAAGTTCAGAAGAATCAGTTAGTCAAACTATAAAAAAGCAAGGAGTGAATGAATCGCCGGATTTAGTAGGGGCAAGAGATTGCAAAAATGGGAAGAAAAGAAAAAAACTCAACAGAATTGGATCAGAATTAGAGAGTCAGTATTGAGGAATTCCCCTATTATTATGTCATTCTATCATTAAGATTCTGTATTTCAAGGACGTCGATTCAAGTAATACGTTTTATTTGAACAAAATGATTCAAAATCTTTCATTTAATTCGTTCATACAAATTCATTCATACAAAATCATTCATACAAATCTTACTCCAACAAAAACCATTCGTACCATTCTTACACTCCAACAAAAACCATTCATACCATTCTCACAACTCAAACAGAATTCCTTCAAACAACACCATAGAACTCTCCAGCATCTATTTTCCCTCACTTCCATAATACCTATTGCCTTTTAGAATTCTCCAGCATTTATTTTCCCTCACTTCCATAATACCTTTTCCATATCCATCACCTTTCCTCCATCATTTTTTCACCTCTCCATAACCTTCACATTCTACCGAAACCCCTTCCCTTACTACACCCACACACTCACGTCTTCTTGCTTCTACCACTTATTTCCTTTTCTTCTACTGGTCTTTTGCAACCTCACCACCTGCATATAACCACCCTCTACCAACCAATGAGCACGGTGAGAAAAAAAACTCTGTCAAACCACACAAGATGATTCTGAGAAGCTACAGACAGTCTCTCCGTGCCTTTGTCCGTTTGCAGAGCGGTGTGGCCAAGCCAACTGTCACTGGATTGAGCAAGGAGGAGTTGGAAAGCAATGAATTTGCTCAACAAGCTCCAAACAGAACCACAACCTGGTCGCCAACCCAGGCCTCGAGAGTCGACGTCATCTCTCAGCACCCACACAGATTCGTTCAAAGGGACTTGGAGCAGCAGCCTAGACCATACGCCGCCATCAACTTGATTGCTCAGGAGCCAGTCAGATACTTGTCCCACTCCGAGGGTAACATCGCTGTTTGCGATGGTAACAGAGGTTCCACTTTGCAGGGCCACCCAAAGGTTTTCATTAACTTGGACCAGCCAAAGCCTGCCACCTGTGGCTACTGTGGCTTGAGATACGCCAAGGAGGAGCACAGGGACATCATTGAGGCCTCGGAGAAGTAGATAGCATTTTGGAGAATTACATTGCACAAGAGATATAGAGGTGTAGAGGGAGAAGTAGATGAAGAAGGAGGATAATCAAAGAGGAGAGAAGGAACATAATCAAAGAGGAGAGAAGGAACATAAACAAGAGATGGGGTAACAGAGTAAGAAAGTGGAATAAAACTGAATTCACGAATAAGATCGAATTCAAGAGAGAGGAAAAGTAGATTCAGAAGAAGTAGATTCAGAGTGGCAGAAGAAGTAGATTCAAAGAGCGACAGAATAAAATAAAGTAGATTCAAACTTCACAACATGGTCGGCTGATGTTAGACTGAATAGTAACAAAGGTTGAGTTGACATGAGGATGTTATTTGATGTTCAAACTGCGGGATGTCGTTTTGTAGTTGTCACTCTCAAATGATGAAAGGGGACCATGAAATATTGTGGAAACTTAACGAAACCAATCATTACAAGGTTGTATTTCACATTCAAACTGCTTTTTAAAGTTGTTTTAGTTCACTTTGCAGCAAATTTTCTTCAATCACTACAAATTCACGTCACTTTTCAGAACACTTTTCAGTAGTACAATTTTTCACTCACTTTACTGTCAGGTTGACATACTGTCACTGTTACTACCAACCTATTCCTTCTAACAATCGCTCTTTTCCTTTCTATTTCCCTTCCTATATCCTTTCTATTCTTTCTATTCTTTCTCTACTTTCCTTTGTATCCTTTTCCTTCTAAATGCCATCACTGCTTTTCCACGGGTCGCAATTTTGCAACTTCCATTGCGACAATTTATCCGCTCTACTTAGCAACTTCAGCCGGCCAAGGTTCAAATCGACTGATTAGAAATCAACGGCACATACCTAATGTAGGCAACAGTTTGGACTATTCCGTTGTGTGGGTTGCCAGTTCCTATGTTATATTTCATATGTTCCATTTCGTACTTATTCAAGTCCATGCTGTATTAGTTTAGGTCCATATGGTGCATTCGCCCATGTCCATATGTATTTGTCCGTTAAGTCTATACCCTCGCCTACTATCGCCCATTTTCACTCTGTTGTTTATCCTTGGGTATGTTCCTAATAAAGCCACACAATTACAAATGCAGGTTCAATTATGCCGAATCGAAAAGTATATAAACCCGCCCATAGTTTTACCGCCCATAGTTTTATTAACTGCTGTCACTTCATTTGGAACAGATCTACTCACCTAGAAGTCAGTATAGGCAAATCCCAAACGTTCTGCCAATTGAACAGGTTACAATACCTTGTACTGTCACTTTAGATTCCTACGATCTGCTCCATGTTTGCACGGACAACACTCCGTTCCGCTAGGAACTTGCTACGGACGTCCTCCAAGAGGTTCTACTCCAGCGGCTCGCCCAATCCATCCAATTACTGGACAATTGCGGGGGTCGGAGTCGGTGCCGCGGGTCTCGGCTTGATTGTGGGGAAGTCCGGCCAAAAACAACCTGAAGGCCAAAGAGATCAACATGAAACCCCAACAGGTGTGCCCACACTTGGCAAACTGTCAACAAGTCCATTGGAGGAACTTGGGTCCCCCAATTATGCAACACGTGATGAATATGAAAAGGGATTGGCTCTAATCACCGAAGTGTTGGGCAAAGATAACGTGAGTTTTGACAAAGATGTCATTTTGGCCGCCTCAGATCTGTTCTTTTCCACCCACCACCCGCCTGACCCGGAAACGCAGAAGCCCGGTGCTGTTGTGTACCCTGATTCCACGGAACAAGTGAGTGCAATCGTCAAGATCGCTAATGATCACAATATCCCAATCGTTGCCAACTCAGGTTTGACCTCGTTGGAGGGCCACAATATGCACACCCGTGGACCCCACTCTATCTCAATCTCCTTCCAGAACATGAACCAAATCTTGGCGTTCCACCCTGAGGACTTGGACGTGGTCGTTCAGCCCGGAGTTGAATGGACGGAGTTGGACGACTATATGCAAGACCGTGAAGATGGAAAGCACTTGATTTTTGGGCCAGATCCTGGCATTGGAGCGTGTATTGGAGGTATGGTCGGGTCCTCTGCTAGTGGTACCAATGCTTACAGGTATGGTACTATGAAGGAAAACGTTGTCAATCTCACGGTTGTTTTGGCGGATGGTACTGTGGTCAAGACCAGACAACGCCCTAGGAAACTGAGTGCAGGGTATGACCTCACCCACCTTTTCATTGGGCTGGAGGGTACCCTTGGGATTGTGACTGAGATCACGTTGAAATTGAACGTTCGTTCGAAGGAAGAAGTGGTTTGCGTTGCTAGTTTCCCACAGATCAAAGACGCTGCGCTGAGTGCAGAGGAGATCATTTCCAAGAGTGGTCTCCAGTTGAATGCGATTGAAATTCTCAATGATACCATGATGACCTTTGTGAATGCTCTGAGCGACGACGCCAGTGAAAAGCACTTGGAGAAGCCGGCACTTTTCCTCAAAGTGGGGGGCCGTGACAGAAAGAACTTGGACTACCAGTTGGAAGTATTAGACGAAATCTTCCGCAAACACAACATTATCTCGGTACAGAGTGCCAAGGACAAGGAGGAGTCTGCGATGTTGTGGTCTGCTAGAAGACAGGGATTATGGTCTACGTATGAATATGGAAAAAAGGTGTTGCCAGACAAGGATGATGTTCAGGTATGGACCACTGATTTTGCCGTTCCAATTTCCAAAATGGCACAGCTTATCCAAGAAACCAACGATGACTTGAACAACAACGGTTTCCGCGAGCGCTTCTCGGTGATGGGCCATGTAGGAGATGGTAACTGTCACTTCATCGTGATCTTCAATACACCGGACTATGGGCGTGTGCAGACGTTAGTTGACCGCATGGTGCTCAGAGCGATCAGACTCGAAGGAACGTGCACAGGTGAGCACGGTGTGGGAATTGGTAAGAGATCGTATATTGCGGAGGAGGTTGGCACCACAGGCGTGGACTTGATGAGGCACTTGAAGGTGGCCGTTGACCCCAAGAGGATTTTGAACCCAGACAAGGTGTTTAAGATCGACCCGAAGGAGAACTTGGACGAGTTGATCCACAAGGGCGATGTGCATGAGGTGCATCCAAAGGAGGGAGGGTGTTGTTGAGGGAAGAATAAAAGATAGAGAGGAGGAAGAAAAAGGATAGAGAGAAGACGATAGAAATTAGAATGAGATGATGAAAAATAGTGCTTATACGACGCTTTAAGATGCTGAAAAAATAGTATGTATGAGACGCTACGCTGACTTGGAGAGTGAAAAATAGCGATTGTCGATTAGAGTAAAAGAATAACGTAGAAGTGACGCCAAAGTGTAGATTCTGATTCAATAACTGAAATTATGATGCATGCGTATGCTAACCAAGCCATCTAATAGTGGCTTATGTTTCATCTGATAAAGCCTCATTTGATAAAGGTTCATGTTATTACCATTCTCTTCTCATTTTGACATCAGTACTAATCAGGAAACAGATTAAAGTTCACTAGAAGCATCCGAGGCGATGTCCACATTCAGTAAATTCCTAGATAACCAGAAGCTTCATGAAACACAGTGATATTAATAAACAACTTCACTCAACAATAGCATATCGCAGGAACCGGGAAACACTAAAATATGTGGGAGTCCTCGTGGCTGATAAGGGCATGTGATTAGGGTTCATGAGCTCTGTCCGATCTTCACATAATATTGTTCTTGTCCGTGAGGTGCGCCGATCACAAAATGCCACCCTTTTGTCAATCATTTCTATTTTCTAGTACTCCTTTTCACCTTTTCAGCTAAGTTCTCTGTCTCCAGCAACTCCATGAGACCTTTACCAAATGCTAATGGGATGCAGGACCAATTTTAAGCGAAAGGATCTGGGATTGTGCGGGGTGCATGGAATCATCTGGATAATAGCAATAGTAGTCAGCTTTCTAAACCTAGATTCGACTTCAGGAGGGGCGTCAAACCTTTGATCGCCACATCCAAGTGGTGGAAAACCCTAATTTCCCAAAAGGGCAATTGATGCAGAGCCTTACTGCACGCTTTAAAGTTGCAACAATGAATTCTTTGCTGGCGACTCACGTGACCCGTATTTCACAAGCCAGCCGTTCAAGTGAGCGAGCATAGTGGATCACCGGGTCCTGCATGAGGGGGAGGGGACAGCGATGTGACAAAGAGGGGAATGCGATGGAGGAGACAGTGAGTACAAGAGTAGGACAGAAGGGTCAGTTGATACAGAGCAAATGAGCAAAGGAGGAGATATACCCTTCAAGGAGATTTGGTAAAATTCATTCCCAAGATGTTTCAGGAAACTACTAACCATTGGTTAGGTTTGAAGACTTCCCGGGCATGCCGATCACCACTTGGCCAAAGTGGGTCACCAATAGATGGATGTATTTTGGAGCTGTCGACTTAGGTTTCAGCAAAATTTCATCTCCGAAATCGAGAAAGATCCACTTCTGCAGCGCGATTCAGAGTTTTTAGCGCCCGAGTTCGTAGAAGGGTTCGAATGCCCGATCAGGACAACCCGAAGGATGCATTTAGACATGAGATTTATTGCATACCAATGTAGTAAACCCTTTCCACACTCCACATGCTCCCCAACAAATTTTTTTAGTGCGAAAATCTTAACCATTAGTATATAATTGCCGGAGTTCGCATACTGGACACAGTAAGCATGGATTTGTCGAATTCAGACTTTGACGTGAACATCCTCGAGGATGCGCTCACCCAGCCCGAGATTGACCTTGGGTTCCCATTACCCACCGACAACGAGACCATCATCTCATTGGAGGGAAACAACAAGTCTGTCGGAGAGTCTTTTTCGATCCTTGCGCTCTATTTGAAGTGGTTCACCAACGTTAATTACGACGCAATTTACACGAACAACGAATATAACCACTCCATCAACAAGCACGACAAAGCTTTCCATGACAAGTTCAAGAAGTACATGGACGACAAGTTGGAACGGCTGGACGAGCGCTTGAACGAAATTGTGTACGGATTGATCAACCAGGAGTTGAACATGAACTTGATCAAGGCCAAGCAGTTCAATGAGCGTTTTACCCAAGTTAAGGAGTTTATGGTTAAGTACTACAAAGCGGAGAACGAAAAGAATTTACCTACTTTCCAAAGCAGGCAGTTTCTCCGCATCGCGTACTGCACAGTGATGTCCCTCTTTCAAAAGATGTTTCCTAAAGGGATTTGGTGCAAAAAGCTGGACTTTGTGGCATTGAACAAACAGTACCAAGAGAAGCCCATGTCCATCATCTTCATGCCTAACCACCAGAGTCACATTGACTACATCATCATGCATTTGCTTGCGGTGCGGTTCAACTTCTCGACCCCTTCTGTTATTGCGGGAGAAAACTTGAATGTGGCAGTCTTTGGCCATTTCCTCAAGAACTTGGGTGCAATTTTCATCAAGCGCTCGTTCAGCAATGAGTTGTACACGGAACGTAACCTTAACAACTGCATTGAGTTCCTCCTTCTCAACTACGTCCATTTCGAGGTGTTTATCGAAGGAACCCGGTCGCGTGACGGTAAGCTTCTTTTGCCCAAGTATGGTATTCTCAAGACCTTGTCGAACATTTTCCTCAAGCAGCATTTTGAGGAGAAGAACAAGGATTTCGACATGCTCATGCAGCCTGTGAGTATCACGTACGAGCGTATCTACGAAACCGACGGGTACCTCAAGGAATTGACCGGAAACGACAAGAAGCAGGAGAGTTTCGTCAACATTATCAGTAACGGTGTCAAGAACATGGTTGGTTCGAGCTCCGATGCTATGGTCTACGACAAGGAAGGCTATAACGACAACCGCGACCCGAACAAGAAGTTGAGTGGTAAGATCTTCATCAAGTTGGGAGACAACTTCAAGATTTCTGAGTTCATTCTTGATCCAAAGGACAACGACAAGCTCGCAGAAGAGCAAGTCAATCTCAAGAAAATGGGTTTCAAGGTCTTGCACGAGGTTAACCGTGTGAGTTACTTGCCTGAGATCTCGATCATTGGATTGGCGATTCAGTGCTACTCTGAGCTTCACGGTAGTCCAAAGATCATCGAGATCCCACGTCTCATTCCGTACATCAGGAGTGCTGCGCTTGCTTTACGTGATGAGAATGCCTCCCACACGACCAACTTGCGAATTGTTGAGACTCTTTTGGGTTATAGTGACCATGAGCTCGCAGTGAAGGTCCGTGAACAGATTGAGCAGTTCTTCAAGCTTATCCGTGTCAGCGCCAAGACCAACACCATCAAGGTGGAGAACCCAATTGAGCTTCTTTACTACAAGAACTTGAGTATTCACCTCATCATTCAGCGTTGTATGATCTGCTTTATCTTTGACGCTTTCAAGCTGTACCAGCAGCTTGACTACGACAAGGTGAACAAGATCCACTACATTCTCACGAGTTTCATGAAGAACGAGTTCTTGTTTGATTACAACTACAACCCACGTGACGAGTTGAGTTTCATTCTCAAGGATATGGTGGACAAGAAGATCATAACGCAGAACGGTGGATACTACGAGGCTGCGGATGAGCGCTTCATCACCACGCTCGGCAACATTGTGCGTCCATTCTTACAATCTTACGTGATCTTGATCCAGGGATTGTTTGACATGTGGGAGCAAAAGGCCAGCACTTTTGACAAGGAATTGCGCAAGTTGCGCGCGGCCAGCAAGAGCAACAAGTTGATTTTGATTGACGAAGACGAGTTGCGTTACCCTACCACCAAGACATTGCTCAAGGAGACCATCAGCTCGAATATGGGCACCGTGCGGCTGGTGGAGTCGGTCAACAAGCAGTACTTGCTCTCGGACTTGTACTACTTGGACAACTTGCGTGCAATCACGATCTTTAAGAACAAGTCGAAGACGAAGGCATTTGTGCGTGTTGGTTCGCGGGGCGACTTGGGTATCTTGTTGCAGTTCTTGCGTGCTTTGTTGGGAGAGAGCGACAAGTCGATTCTCGCAAACGATGTTCGCGTGAACTACATTGTGGATGTTCTTGACAAGAACGTGGACCGTACGGTGAAGTTGTGATGTAATTAGGAGAATAGGAAGAGTAATAAGGAGGAATAAGAATAAGATATGAAAATAGTAGAACAGAAGTAGAAATGAAGATGAGGTAAGGAAGCGGTAAAAAACATGAAGGGTAAAAATGAAGACATGGAAGCTGAGAATAAAAGGTGATAATGAAGCTAAGAATGAAGGTGGACATGACAAGACTATAGAAAGATGTACAGACGAAATATTGGATACAACTAGCTTGCTTTTTAAAGAATTTCCAGTGACTCCTCAAAGTGACTCCTTAACAATGACTCCTCGACAGTCACTCCTTAACAATGACTCCTCAACAGTCACTCATCAACACTGACTCCTAATGAATCAACTGCCAAGACCACAACTCACTGGATTTATAAAGCAAGACAAGATAAGTTAACTGTGCCGATCAACAATTTTGTGTAAAATTAGGACGAAAATTGGAAATTTCAAGCAACTCGTTTAGCGTTGAACCCACAACTCAGATAACGAAGGACCAGTTCCCGACAGAGAATAAACACGGCAGCCGTATATCCAAGCGTTTCAGCAAGAATACAACGCTCAGAAAATCGCTTAGATCCCCTCGTTTGAGGATCTTCTCCACATGCTGTCAAGCCGCAAACCATCAGCGATAGTCGTTTCTTTTTGTAATTCTGGCGATTTGCATCCATAGTAGAGGCTGAGCACCGTCGCAACAGCATGATTGACAACGTTGGCGAGCAACTTTAACAAGCTACAAGGTCACTGATAAGGCGATGAAGAGAGGATGAAGTTGGGAAGAGGACGTGAAGAAGATGGGAAGAGGATGGGAAGAGGATGTTAAGAAATTTGGTGGACGAGAAGGAATAATGAAGACCACCACCTCTTAATATCTCCTTAATTAATCGATCTCCGAATTAAGTTGTATCATTAATTACTCGATAGTATGATCATTGGCTTAACGGCACGCTATATCTACTCCGTGAATTTTGTATTATTGTAGTCTTTGTCCGTATTTGTGGTATATATTCCCTAATACACATCTCATATACACTCCTAATGTATGCCATATACACTACACAGTCTTGTGTGTCTCCTTTTCGGCCCCTTTCCCCCTCCCTATCTTTATACATCAACTCCGTACCTATATTTATCGTTCTCCCGTTAAATCCTTCACCTATTTTAAGACAGTCAGGTACTCGGCTTTTGCCATAGTTTTCGGGTAGTTTTGTTCGGTTGAAAAATTTGGCCGATACGCTTTTGCACCTCTTCGCCGACGACTGCTTTGTGCGCGTTTCGTGCAATTCATCAAGATCCGTGTACACATACAATAGCTCCGTGAAATGCTCCGGGTGATCCTTCAAAGCCTCGCATAGTCACCAGCACGCTTGTATCTGCTCCTCCACAATGGGCTTGGACACCCTGCCCCTTTTCTCAATTTCTTTTTCGTTACGTAAGCAATGACCAATTACCCCTATTATTGTAGAGAGCGGACGAGATGGTGATGGGAGTACAAAGAGGAGGGGATGATAGAAGAGAAGAATTGCAAGGTTGACGGGGACGATATGGACCACTTGCCGCGGGCTGGAGGTTCTCCTATTTCAAAAAAAATAATGGGCATTCTCAGAAGCAATGGCGGAAAAAAGAAATCCAGTAAACATTCCCCATAAATACTTGATGGTAGCCAAAAAAAAAAGCGATAGCATAGAAATAGAGTGAAAACAGCTGGGACAACAAGACCAGAAAATAGTACTGAAACACGAGATAACCGATGAAGAAGGAACTCAAGTATATCATCGGGGCGCATGTCGTGCTCGTGCTCTACTTAGTGTACCTTACTTTCGACCTCATTACACTCCTTAACGACGACACATTCACGGACGCGCTACTTGACGTCGAGCTCAACCCTGCGGATGGAATCCTCGACAGGCAAGCGATGATCCCGAAAATCATCCACCAGACCTACAAGACCACACAGATCCCCGAAATATGGCGACCTGGCCAACAGGCGTGCGTGGACCTCCACCCCGACTACCAATACATTTTATGGACCGACGACATGGCTCGTGAGTTCATAGCAGAGGAGTACCCGTGGTTCCTCAAGACATGGGACAACTACCCTTACCCTATTCAGCGTGCGGATGCCATTCGTTACTTTGCACTCGTGCACTACGGTGGTGTGTACATAGACCTCGATGATGCGTGTGAGCGTAAGTTGGACCCGTTGTTGACGGTACCTGCATTTGTACGGAAGACGATTCCCACGGGAATATCGAATGATGTGATGGGTGCGGTTCCTCGTCACCCATTCTTCCTCAAGGTGATTGACGACTTACAGAACTACCAACGTAATTGGTTGGTGCCATACATCACCATCATGTTCTCTACAGGCCCACTTTTCCTCTCTGTGATGTGGAAGCAGTACAAGAGGTGGGGAGTGCCGGAGGCAGGCAAGATCCGTATCTTGATGCCGGAGGACTACAAGACACACACATACTCATTTTTTGCGATTGCGCCAGGATCCTCATGGCACATGGATGACGCCAAGTTCGTGAAAGGAATGGCTGACCACATTGTCTTGGCCGTTATCGGAGGGTTCATGATTGCCGGGTTCATCTTCTACCTCGAGTACTTGTTCTACACTTGGGTGTGCTCTGCGCTGTTCAAGAAGGGGACCAAGAAGGTGATAGGAGCGTTCAAGGCGGTGTATACGCGTGCAGTGGCACGTTTGCCGTTTGTGGGCAGCAGCAGCATGGGGGAGAAGTACGAGTCCATTCCACAGAGGCGAGTCAAGAGGCGGTCGCGTAAGGATTCAAACTTGCCTGCACCAGAGAAGTTTGGAGAGATGGACGACAGTACCATCGTCGACTCGCTGGCGAGCAACCCCTATGTGGCTAGTGGGTTGCCGGACATCAGCGGCAGCTCGGCAGATGAGTTCGAGGGGGATGAAATGGTGTAGATTAATGCGTAATGACATTGGATAATAGTGTAGAGAAGGAGGAGAGAGGGAAGAGATAGAGAATATGATGAATAGAGAATAGGACGAATAGATAGAATAGGATGAATAGATAATAGGACGAATACATAGAATAGGATGAATAAATACCAAAGAAGGATTAGTAGGACAGACAATTAGGTGTTTGAGAAAGCTGAAATTGAAGGTGTTTGGGAAAGCTGAAATTAGCGACCTGGGTACAGAAATGTAGAATAACTGGATATCATCGAAGGGCTGTGCATTTCTATTTTTGAGTGACTGTTGGATAGTGACGTGCGGGGCGTAAGTGCCCCTATTGATTTTTCCAGATTGATCCAAACGATTGGAGGGGAAACGTTGGAGATCAACAGTTTTGAGACTGGTGGGCACAATGGTAAGGAGTGTGGTTGTGGTGAAGGAGTAAAGTGAAGTTGTCGTAGGTGCTCTTGTGGGGAACAATAGTTCATTTATTATACTCCTTGCTTATTATGTGCGCTGTGCAGAAATGAAGGGCTGTAGCAACCCCAGCAAATGGCTAAACAGCAAAGCTGGACAAGCTGAAAACGTCATCGGACAGCGCTCGCAATTGTGTATAGGGGAAATTTGCAATAGAGAAGGATCAAAGAAGATGGATGTCGTTTGTGATGAGAAATGTGGGTATGGTCAAAGGAACAAGATATGGTCAAAGAAACAAGATATGGTCATGTTCATGAAATGGCGTTCATTTAGTGCTTAGAAAAGTTTATAGGAATGCACCAGAAATGGTCAGTTTATTCTTGTAATGGCTTTAAATGCCTTAAAATGCCTTTAAATGCCTTGACTACCTTGATCCTATGCCAAGTAACCCGTAAGCCAACTGAGCCCTTGTTCTAGTCTATTAGAGCAATCGTCTAGAAATTGGTTAGGAGCGTGATTGACAGAAGAGTTCAAGGTAAGGTAGAATAGATAAGTGAAGTTAATCTTTTATTCTCTATGGTCAATGTGATATGATCAATCTGCTGTAACCTGCATTCTTATAATCTCTGTGATGTTTATATCCTTTAAAGCCTGCTATACTCTTTTATTTCTGGTATACTCTTTATTTCTGGTATGCTCTTTATTTCTGGTATGCTCTTTATTTCTGGTATACTCTTTTATTTCTGGTATACTCTTTATTTCTGGTATGCTCTTTATTTCTGGTATGCTCTTTCCTGGTACACTCTTCTATTTCCTGCCATACTACATCATGCAATACTTTTCCATCCTACAACTCATCTCTATCCTATTCGGCTTTACTCTACCTACCCTATCCTTACACCTCCTCATTACCACCTCAAGTTTACTTCCTTATCTATTCAACCTCTTTACTTCCCTTTTCTCTTTACTTCCTCCCTTCCTATTCTATTACCTCTTCGCACCGACCTCCAACAAACCCATTCTGTTTCTCTCGTACCTCTCCTTCTCGTCCTGTGCCAAAATCGTCTTCATTTTCTCCGTCAATGCGTCGACTGTCGCCATGCTGGCCATCGCCAACTCGATGAGCTTGCCTGCGTCCAACGGAACTCCACCGTTTTTACTCAACTGAATCAACTCTCTGTTCTTGTTGAGCGTCACCACCATGGATCCGTCGCGGACAAGTTCCTCCTTCAATGTAGCGTCCACTGCCCACTGCACGTCGTCCTCTCCCTCCGTTTTCACTCCCGTTTCCTTGTCCACCAAACTGTAGAACGAGTACGTGAGGCAAATCGGCACATGAAGGATACTCAACGACACCGGCTGGCGCTCGTTCATGTCGTGCACCACAATCTGCTCGTTGATGATGCTCACGTCTGGTTTTTTGTAGTGCTGCAAAGCCAACATCACTGCGAAACACCCAACGTCTATGAAATTACCGTCAAAGTTGAGGAAGTTCACGTCGGCTTGCACGTTCCACACCTTCTCACCCGCCACTATGCACAAGTTCTCCAAGTCAAGGGCACTGGAACGCTTGATGGCCTTCTCGATGACCCTGCTCACGATGACCTCCTCGTTGGAGTTTTTATAGTTGTCGAACTTTGCGAGGGCCATGGAGCCGATCTCGCAGTTGATGTTGAAGATACCTTCGAATGGACGGTCGTCGTATGGCTTGTCCACGGATGCCAGCACGCGCACGGCGACCTTCGTGTTGCCCCATTCGATCTCCACGAATCCGTACTCTTCGGGCAGAATGGTGATGGACGGCTCACGGATCTCACCGAGTCCGCGCCCGTCGAGTCGTATGCCTTGTTTGAGTGCCTCTAGGAGGAAACCGCGCTCGTTGGCGGAAACTTCGATGGTACGTGACATGATGAGAAAAGATAAAAGATGAGCGAAAAGGAAGAAAAGGAATAGGGAGAAGAAGTGAGGGAAAGAGGGAGTAGAAGAGAAAGAAATCAAAGGAAGACTAAGAGAAAGGTGGGAAACAAGAGAAAAGGGTAAGGTATGAAGGAGATGAAGTAATTAGGAGCTTAGTCTACTATACTGGGCATTGTATTTGGTGTAGTGAAATTTTGCAACAAAATAGAAAAGTTGAATGAAGAGTCTTTTGCAAAATTGTTGAGATTAGCTGTGATTCTGCAAAGCATGTTGATGTTGTCTTGAATAGATTTGATCAACCTGAATGACTCAACTGCCATAACCTAATGTCTCAGTATCCCAAACAATTGTAAGGAATCCACAGTTAATCAGTATTCCAACTATCATCAACAGCATTCCAACTATCATAAACTATTATCAACAGCATTCCAACTATGATAACACCATATTATACTATGATAACACCATATTATACTATGATAAACTCCCTATTATACTATGACAAACACCCTATTATATTCCAACAATCATAACTCCTTATTATTAACAGCATTTAATTGCCTCTACTGTTCGCCACTTATCGTCATTCCATATTTTCCATTAATCATTTTCATTTCTCTTTTATTTTTCAATCACTCAGTGGCAATGTTGACTACCAAACGTCTACCACTTCGCACGCTATCGCGTTCCGTCTATGGGCTCCGCTCGTTCAGCGACCGTGGCATCCCCGGAAGCTTGAGTTTCTTCCAAAAAGACCCATTGCCTGCCAACACCATCATCCGTTTCGTGCCCCAGCAAACTGCGTGGATCGTGGAGCGTATGGGTAAGTACCACCGCATTTTGGACCCAGGTTTGGCATTCTTGGTTCCGATTCTCGACAAGATCACCTACGTGCAGTCGTTGAAGGAGTCTGCCATTGAGATTCCTTCGCAGAACGCAATCACCTCGGATAACGTCAGCTTGGAGTTGGACGGTGTTCTCTACATTAAGGTCACCGACCCATACAAGGCCAGTTACGGTGTGGAAGACGTCAAGTTTGCCATCAGTCAGCTCGCACAGACCACAATGCGTTCGGAAATTGGTTCCCTTACCTTGGACAATGTGTTGAAGGAGAGACAGGCCTTGAACACCAATATCAACCAAGCCATCAACGAGGCTGCACGCAACTGGGGAGTTGAGTGTTTGCGTTACGAGATTCGTGACATCCACCCACCGCAAAACGTGCTTGATGCCATGCACCGCCAGGTCAGTGCGGAGCGCTCCAAGAGAGCGGAGATCTTGGAGTCCGAGGGTAGCAGACAGTCCAAGATCAACATCAGTGAGGGTGAGAAACAGAGTATCATCCTTGCGTCCGAGGCCAACAAAACCGAGCAAATCAACCGCGCCAAGGGTGAGGCCGAGTCGATTTTGTTGAAGTCGGAGGCCACTGCCGAGGGATTGAAGAAGATCGCCGCGGCCATCCAGAACACCCCAGGTGGAGACTCCGCGGTGAACTTGCAGGTCGCACAGGAGTACATCAAGGAGTTCGGTAAGTTGGCCAAGGAGTCCAACACTGTGGTGATTCCATCGAACTTGGGCGACATGGGAAATTTCATGGCCTCTGGATTGGGCATTTTCAAGAGTTTGGCCGACAAGCAGAAGAAGTTGTAAATAGCGAGCACGAGCATGGCGTGAATAAAAAGGAAAAGAGAGCGAGTAGAGGATTAAAAAGAGAGTGGATAGCAAGGAAATAGTGCACCAGTATAAGAAGTGAGTAGAAAAATCAAGAATATCTCGAGTATAAGAGGTGAGTAGAATAATCAAGAATACCTCGAGTATAAGGGTGAGTAGAAAAATCAATAATATCAGTTTAGTAGAATTGAAAAACCAAAATAATATCTCTTCTACTATTATAAACTCTACTCTATTCATTCATTCTATCATACATCCCTATTCTTTCCTCTTGAAAAACCCATCCAATGCACCCTTTCCTGGTGCAACCTTCTTGACTGTCTTCTTCACCACCTTCGCAGCCTTCGCAGCCTTCTTCGGCGCCTTCTTCGCCAAGTCGAGCATGTTGGACTCCACGAAGCGGAGACTCTTTGCGTCCTCCTTCGCCTTGCGCTTGTGCGCGTCCAAACGCGAAAAGTCGTACTCTTTTACCACCTCTGCACGGACACTCAGCAGTGTGTATGAACCACATACAAAGTCCACGGCTGTGGACTGCAACGCCAACTCGAGCAATTCAGGGTCCACAGCATCGTCCACCGTCACAGACTGCTTGGCCCTGACATATATACTTGGCTGTGCTGTGCGCAAGTGCTCTGTTAATCGCAGACACTTCTCTTTTATGAAATCCACAGCCTTTTGTGAAGAGTACCTGTAAAAAGCCTCCCCTCCTTCCACTTTAACCTCGCAAATCTGTTGCAATCCTTTCGAAAGGACGTCCTCATCAATGTGCTGTATCCAATCGCCAGAAAACTGGTCAGTGATGTCCTCTAATGAAGCAAACCGGCGGCTATACTGGTCGTCGGCTGCCAGCATGATAGCGATCAAAGTGTATGTAATGTTGTACTTGGATGAAACTATCATGTGCGGTGACAGTATCACTGCTCCTTCCGGTCCTTCTACTATGAGAGACCTCACATAGTCGCCATTCTTGGTCTCGGGCGCGTTGGACCATGCGGTTTTGGTGATCTCGTTCAACTCATGGATTTGAGTTCCGTTCAAAAGATACGGCTTCAGCTTAGTGATGTCGCGGGCGACTGGTAACCGGACAAGTTTGAAGTTATCCCCATCTTTGGGGAGAAGGAGCACCTTGGTGTTGTCGTCGATATACATGTTGTGAAAAATAAAAGTGGTGAAAAGAGATCAACTGAAATATGATGAGAATATGAAAGAATATACCGTTTGGGGAGTTTCATAACGTGAAGAAGTGAAAAAAGGTGGGATTGTAATGAAGTGCCATATGAACAACTTTGCTCTTCAAAGATGGTTGTTGGAAGGAGTCCTTATGTTTACTATTGACGCGTTTATTTTCGCGTTTGCAGCCATACAGCCTTTCAACCCTATTCAATTTTGTGAAGCTACAAAATCACTCAAGTCTCCAACCCAAAAGTTATCCGAAAGGTACCGGAGATTAAAATGCCTCAGTTTTAATGTAGGCGCATCGGCCATTGCTACAAATTCATCTCATGCTAAATGCTTAATAAATATTCATGTCAATCGTTATCAACTCAACCCCACCAAATCCCTGATCAAACCACGAATAGGTCCGATACTCGCCATGATCACCATCACCGTACCAAACACCAGGAAACTCAACGAGCTCATCAGCGCGGCACGCGGGTTTGTGTGGAGTAAACTTGCAGTACCAATGGCACCACCGTTGATTCCAAGTGTCACTCCTCTGGTGACGTAATCGTTCGCGGGAACACGCAAGAGCTTGAAGAAGTAGTCTCCTGTGAGAACCAGCAAGATTCCACTCAAAACCGTAGACACCGACGTCAATGCCAAATTTCCGTCCAAGGCTATGACCAACGGAGTTCCTAACGCAAGTGTCACCGACCGCCCGATGAAGCCGATGGAACGCGTTGCCTCGATCCCGATATTGTGGCACACAATGGGGTAGAGGAAGAACGTGAGGCCAATGGACACCGCAATTGGGGGCATCAAAATCCAAAAGTTGCGCATGAAATCACCGCGATGCGTGAACATTGGGAGAGAAAGCGCAACAATCGAAACGTCCATCATTGACGAGAGAAAGTCTCCACAACCGGGCCACTTGGGAGTAGCTGTGTAGTTATCTGCCTGTAAATGTGTCTCTTTGCCTCCATTGAGGAGGATCTTTCCATTGAAGAGATTGAGGTATGTTTTTCCAGTCTTATAGAACTTCAAGTCTTCGAGGAATCCCTTAGGTTGTCCGCCGTGAAAAATGAGCAGGCCAATGAAACACACAAAGAGGATTTCGGCCGTGCAAACGAGGATGGGATGTGCAAACTTCTTTGTACTCGGCCACTTCTCCGGAATAAGAAGCGCAATGCGGTATGATAATACCGTCAAACCGAGGTGATATGGTAAGAATACATGAATTGACTTAATGTAGTAGAACGGGATTGCAACCACAAAGAGTGTGGTGTATAAGATCCAGTCAATGTACTCGGTTATGAAGAGCGCAATTTGCTGTTGTTGCTCGTTGAGTGTAGTATCAGGTTTTTCTTCATCCTCCTCTTTGCTCACTTTAGGTTCCAAAACCTCCATCTCTATTTCCGACACGGGCATTGTTGACACGGGATGCGACTGCACCAGGGCCGCGTAGGACTTGATGTTGGGTGTGTATGCTGGTTGAGGAATCGTTGGCGACGCGACACGAGCCTCAGCTGCGCGGTCTCCGAAAGGACCACTAGTTGCCATAGAAGTGCCAGTTTGTGGTGTTGCGGTTCCAGAGGGGTCGTTGAACGGTGTTGTGAGGACTCCAGAATCTGGGGAAGGTGATCTCAGGTCGAAATTATGAGCTGGCGCACCAGCATACGGAAGTCCTTTTTGCTTGACCTCATTGCTTCTAAGACTCTGTAAGTCAATTGTAGTGATATCGTTATCGACAGTAGTTGCAAAACCTGTGGGGGTGGTCGAACCTGAGCCTCTAGACGTGCTATCCTCTTCATCTTTTTCTTTGTTGTCCAAGTCATCTTTGTAAAGTCCAAATCTGTCCAACACCCATTTGAATCCAACGATGAGGTAAACATCGACAGCCAGCAACGCGACGAGGCCCACGATGAACACCGCCGCAATCTTCAAGCACTCAATGATGGTGATGTGGTCCAGGAGAGGAAGCATTATGAAAGCTGGAATGAAACATGTGTTGATCCACACGAGCGTAAAGTTCATGGACGGCTTGATCAAACGAAGGTAGTTGTTGAGAGTCCAAGTAGCATAGCTACGCACTTGAGGCGACCGCACGGATGTAAAGAATGAAAGCACACAGAGAAACACCAAGTTGACTAACATTCCAAGCACCAGCGCTGGGAACTTGATCTTAGCAACGTCAGCCAACAAGACGTTCAATCCGTAGAGAATCATAAGAAGGACAATGATTCCAAAGGGTACCACCACATACAGTCTGAACAAGTGTTGTCGCGAGTGCCACACACCGTGTGCTAGTGCTGTGACAACCTGGCCAGCACTGAGGCCTTGGAAGACCAGGAAAAAGCGTGTCATGTAATGTGGGGGATTTGCAACAAAATTCCGAGGAGCTGATAAAGTTGATCCGAGAAACTAAAACGATCGAAAATGGACTTTTCGTTGCGGTCGACAGTGTAAAAAAGCAGCTGTTTTGGGTTTATTTCAGTGGATAGTTGATGATGCTGATGGTAGAGGTCAACTACTGGTAGCTGGTGGAGCAATTGCTGTAGTGCTACTCGTTGTGTTTTATATCGAGTCCGCATCGGAGTCAATTTGTCGTGGCCCGGCTGAACGGGACCTAGTCCGGGATAAATAGCCGCATCGAGATAAGAGATGAGCGCAAAAAGGCACCACGGTGAAATGTTGGGAAAAGAGAATGGTCATCAGAGCGGTGAGTGTATTATGAGCTCATTATTGACGACGGACATCGATGTCCTCGAATTTTATTCCTAAACTCCCACCCAAATTGACTCAGTCAAGAGTCATGCCTTACGTAACGATGAAAAGTGTTTGCAGCCAAAAAAACAAATGAAGTGATCAGGGAGATGGTAAGAGTAACTACTCGGAGTTGGACTTCCATAGATTCGATAGATTCGGAATAGAGTGATTCATTGTGGATTGCAAACGCAACGAGGATTTAAGCAGATTTTAGTACTATTGCGGGAAATGCTGTCACATACACGGTTTACCGCTAGAGATACGAAGTGGTCTCAAAAGCATGCAAAACTCTCATAGCCTCACAACATCCAGTGGAGGTCATCTACACCTGAGTTGATGAAGGTCCCGTTGCATTCACTTCCCGTTTTTCAAGATTCCCAGCTGGACTCAGTTATCCACCAAACTCTACTATCCACCAAACTTTGTTATTCCAGAAACTCAGCTATTCCTTACACTCAGATTCCTACACTCAGATTCCTACACTCAGCTATTCCATACACTCAGCTGCTCCCAAATCAACTCCACCCACTAATCACTATTGTTTAACATCTTCCGCGACTATTTTTCAGTCTAATTGTCAGCTCCTGCACACTGAATATTCATCATATCACATGATATTACCACCTCCAATTGATATAAACCGATTATGATCCAGTTTTCCAAGCAACAACATGCCTCCGCACGCTAATACCGAGGGTAACAAGCCTGCCAGCATTAAGAGCAGTGTTTCCGTTCCAGCTACGGGGTCTATTCTCAAAGCAAACCCTTTCGGGGTTCTTGCTGACCCTGCGCTGTTGACTCCAACCTACTACACCAGTGCACAAACCGTCATCGCACAGGCTCTTTACTCCATTTCGAGCAAAGTTTTCAGCTACGAAACTCCAGGCAGCCCTGAGCTCCTCGACGCTCACATCTCCTTGTGGGCAGGCCACTACAGACGTCCAAACGCCTTTGGCATCGTTCCTGTTCTCCACCGTTTGCAGGTGAGACTGGGTGCTTCTAGCACCGTCTTGGGTTACTACTCGAAGAACGGCACCCATGGTCAACCTTTGTCGATCTTGGCTGGTGCCCAGGCTTTGAAGTACATGCAACCTCAGTTCGCTGGTAGTCGCGACGCCAACCTTCCATTGGCACTTAACATCAGTGCCATCGACTTCGACGAGGGTTTGTACTCCAACTACGGTACTCCATTAAGCGTTGCACGCAACTTGGGTTACACTGTTGTTCTACCAGTCACCAGTAACGGTGCTGAGTTGCAGCACATGACTGTGTTGAACCAGTTCTTGGCCGCTTACCAAGGTCGTCCTTCCATCAACTTGTTTGACGGTCCTGAGTTTGTCCGCACCTTCTCCAAGTTGTCTGGTTTACAGTCTGTCAAGGAGTTGGGCAACCTCTACACCTCCTTGTTGAAGGCTGGTGAGAAAGTTGGTCGTGCTGCCAGTGCCGATGCTGCAGTTGACCTTGGTCTCTCGACTTTGAACTCTCTCGCAGGTACCAACTACTCTCGTTTTGAGTACACCGGTGCAGCCAACGCTCACACTGTGTTTGTTGCCTACGGTGCTCACGAGTCTTCCCAGTTGGCCTCTGTGATCTCTCAGCTTCCAGGTGCTGGTTTGATCTCTGTTCGCGTTCCTCTCCCATTTGGGGTTGAGGAGTTCGTGCGCACTATTCCTTCCAGTGCCAAGAAGGTCGTTGTCTTGGCTGGTGCTGCTCACACCGACTTGCGTGGTGATGTCACTGCTGCTTTGTTCCAGGGCGGTCTTTACCACCAATTGAGCGTTCATGAGTACACCTACGCTCGTGATTTCACTTGGACCCCAATCACCATTGTCAAGGTCTTGAGTGAGTTTGGCGACTTTGCTTTCGAGCGTGTTTTGGAGTCTGCTCCTGTTGCCAAGGAGGACCTTATTGCCACCTCTGCCCCTGCTGGTAAGTTTGCCTTCTGGGGTACTGACAACGGTTTGCTTGTTTCCAACAGTGACAAGTTGGCCTTGTCGATGTCGCTCGACTCCGGCAAAAACGTCACCGTCAGAGCCCGTTTTGACAACGGTGCTGCCACTGGTGGTGTTTTCCAGCTGCAGATTGTTTCTTCTCCTATTGGCGGTGCCACTGGTGTTGACTCTGCCGACGTTGTTATCGTCGATGGAAATGGTCTTCTTGAGGACTACGACGTTTTGGCAACTGCCAAGCCAGGTGCTGCTGTTGTGCTCACCTCGCACAAGGCTGTGAAGACTTCTTACGAGGAAGACATCGTTGCCAAGCTTCCTTCGCAGTTCCGCTCGACCCTCATTGCTAACCACAACACCTTGAGCATCCTTGACTTCAGTGTTCTTGGAGATCTCGAGGGTGACGTTGGTGACTTGGGTGCCGACTTTTTACTCCAATGGGCATTCTGGCGCAAGGCCGTCCCTTCAGGTGACAACGGCTACATCGTCAACAAGTTGCTCCAGGCCAACGGTAACGATTTTGAGCTTTTAGGAGCTGTTTTAGAAAAGTTCGTCACCAGTGCCCAGGACAAGGCCCTTGTTGATGTTGCTGTGAAGGAAGATGAAAAGGAGGAGAAAGAAGAGAAGGAGGAGAAGGAGGAGGAGAAGGAAGAGAAGGAAGAAACCGAGGAGGAAGTTGAAGAAGTCAAGACTCCTGCTTTCTTCATCAAGGAAACTTCTTTCTTTGGTAACCCACGTAACAACCATGAGGCTGTTGAGGAGACTTTCCACACTGCCACTCAAGATGTTGCTGTTAAGTTGGCCTTCCCAGAGGCTTACGGTGTCACTACTGACTTGCGTCCAGACCTTCCAGTGAAGAACTTCGTTGTCAAGGTTCAGGAGAACAGACGTTTGACTCCAGCTGAGTACTCTAGAAACATTTTCCACATTGAGTTTGACACCACTGGAACTGACTTGAAGTACGAGATCGGTGAGGCTCTTGGTATTCACGGTCGTAACCCAGCCGATGCCGTTGAAGACTTCCTCAAGTTCTACGGTGTTGACGGCGACTCGCTTGTTCATGTCACCAACCGTGACAACTACGACCTCCTTGAGGTTCGTACTGCTAGACAGGCTTTGGCTGAGAACGTGGACTTCTTGGGTAAGCCACCTAAGCGTTTCTACGAGGCTCTTGCAGAGCATGCTAGCGATGCCAAGCAGGCCGAGCAGTTGAAGAAGCTTGGTTCTGGTGAAGGAGCTGCTGACCTCAAGAAGCGCCAGGATGTTGACTTTGACACCTACTTTGATGTTCTCGCTGAGTTCGACAGCGCTAGACCTTCTTTTAGCGAGTTGGTTGGCAGTATCATTGCTCCATTGAAGAGAAGAGAGTACTCGATTGCTTCTTCTCAGAAGATCCACCCTAATGCCGTTCACCTTTTGATCGTTGTTGTTGACTGGGTTGACCCTCGTGGTAGAACCAGATACGGACACTGCTCGAAGTATCTTTCTGATTTGGCCATTGGTGACGAGCTTGTTGTCAGTGTCAAGCCATCTGTGATGAAGTTGCCACCTCTCCTGACCCAGCCAATTGTTATGTCTGGATTGGGTACCGGTCTCGCACCATTCAAGGCGTTTATTGAGGAGAAGATCTGGCAGCAGCAACAAGGTATGGAGATTGGTGAGGTCTACCTTTACTTGGGTTCCAGACACAAGAAGGAGGAGTACCTTTATGGTGAATTGTGGGAGGCGTACAAGGATGCTGGTGTGCTCACCCATATTGGAGCTGCGTTCTCGAGAGATCAGCCTCAGAAGATTTACATTCAAGACAAGATTCGTGAGTCTATCGAGGACTTGACTGATGCCATTGTTGCCAAGAACGGTTCGTTCTACTTGTGTGGACCTACTTGGCCAGTTCCAGACATCACTGCGTGCTTGGAGGACATTGTCCGTAACGGAGCCAAGAAGCAAGGTGAAGAGATCAAGGACGTTGACAAGGTTGTTGAGGACATGAAGGAGGAGGGTAGATATGTCTTGGAAGTTTATTAGATAAGTGAATATTTCACAAATGAATTGATAACAACTCAAGTCGAATTGATCAGAAGTGAATTGATCGCAACTGAAATGATCAGTTGATAACAATTAAAATGATCAGTGAAACAGTAGATATAATTACACGTGCGTGTAATTGAGGTAGGAATGGCCAGAAAGGGTATGGCGGCTATTTGATTGTGTGACATGGAGCTTTAACCCATAGTACTGTGACGTTTTACCCTTGTTACTGTCGACATGGATTTTTACTCATGGTACTGTAGAAATGATTTTTTACTGATTGTAATATGAACTTTTTACCGATAATCAACTTGGTGATTTTGCCGATAACCTGATGGCTTGGAGTTATTGCCGATACGTCTACAGGACGGGTTTCCTGCTAGACGATACCCGAGTCAATGGGTTTTATTGCACCGAAGTCAAAAGAGCATTATCACAAGCTGAAGGAATAAGGTTTTGCAGACGTCCACGGCGGAGCACGGCTAGAAGCGCGGACTTGTAAGGGTTGAAAGAAGGTTGAGAGATTGTGAAACTTAACGAAATTCAGTAGATAGGGTTTTGCTTAACAGTTAGAGTTTATTCAGCCGATAGCATAGATAAGACTTTCTGTGATTCAGTTAAGGCTTACACCGTTGGAGGAGCTTATAGTTGTGAGTTTTTCCTTCTTCATTTTCGAGCTTATGCCGCTTAGTCAAGTACGTTAAGAGCTTTTGTTAAGTACTCGCTATTTCCTGAATTTTGTTCATGTAACTGCACTTAAACTACCATCTCACCCGAGCTTAAATTTTGCAGCCGATCGCACGTGCTAGTTTTGAGCACTTACACCAGTAATTCGGGTGAAACTTTTCAAGATCAGGGTCCACGGAAAGCAAGTCAATTGTTGGGCTTAGAGGATTTTCATATGTTAATTGCATTTGAGCCAATTTACTAAAATGTATTTGAACCGTTTTCATTTGAATCATTTTAGTAGGGTGCATGTGCTAGTACTCTCCATTTTGCCTGTTTTGGTTCAAATTTGTTAGGTTTTAATTTTTACCATTTTGTAGACTATCCCAGTCATTTTCCATCCACCGAGTTGGCAAATATGGTTACGAATTAGGTTCCTTCGAAGATCGAGCGGAGTACCGATGTTGAATTTTTCAAGCTTTTCAGTGGTTGTCATGGCCGATGTGGCTGTTGCGAAGACATAGATTGCGTGCTTCAAATAAAGTTTCGGTACAGGACGCGAAGGCAGGGTCTAGTCGCAGGCGGTCAGGCGGTGAAAAGTTTACAAAGGAGTAGAAGTGGTTGCTTTTACTTTTTGCAGGAGGTAGAGGTTTATTTGAGGTTTATTTGAGGATGAATTTTTGCAGGTTGTTTTTTGCAGCTGATTTAGTTGGGTTGTTTTTTGCAGGTGATTTTAGTAGAGCTTTTTTTGCAGTCCATCAAGATGAGGAGATTAATTGAATTTTTACATGAGCGAATATGCGCTCAGAATGTGATGAGACAGTTGACAATAGCGAGAGGAATGTACAGCGGTTGCAGTGCGTGGAGAAAAGCATTGTACATATTTCCATCTGGTTGCCAACTCAATGGGCCATACATTTACAGCATATACCCGAAGAAGAAACAGCCCAGAACAACATTATGGGCGTGCGATCACATGGTTCTAGGCCCGGCAACGTGTGACTTGACAGGAGTGAAATTTTTTGTAGTCTATAAACCATCTGGCGATCTAATCACCAGGAGGTGGCCACGATGAGCATCGTGAGGAGGCATTCCGGATTGCGACGTGCCCCCAATCCGGTTATACTTTTCTTCCTTCGTGGGGAAGCTTGCCTGCAGGACGGAGTTCTTATCGATAATTTCGCCATTTTCAGCTAGAAACGGCGAAATTCGGCGCGAGATCGAGGGCAAGAAGGAGCGATTGGTGCGGAAGACGAGATAGCCGGAGGGGCAAGCGAGGGGGGCATAAACCGAGAGCGAGAATGTAGAGGAAGTGAATGAGAGTGAAGTGGACCGCAGTTGCTAGGATCGACAAAATCGACTATAGATGTAAATAGAAGATACTGCAAAGGCATGAACATGCAAAGATGGTAGAATTGATGGAAGATTAGTTAGAGTTGAGTGAAGATTAAGGATACGAGGAGTTCTTTGAGGCGGAATGAATAATTAGGAATTAGGGGATTGCAAAGAATAGCATGATCAATTAGCATTCAACACATCGACATAAGGGTTCCAAACAAAGATAAGTGTTGGATAGATATTCAAAAACATTAATGTAGACATTCAAAAACATCAAAGGTTGTATTATAGACATCAAATGTTGGGCTGTAGGTATGCAATCCACATCCACCCAACATCTAGTTGATTCGGAAATCTCCATATGTCAATGGACGTGCAAGTCGAATCGACCACAGTGGGGGCAATGGCTCGTACTCCCACATGGGAGATCCCGAATTGGCCCCAAGCCGGACTTTTGTAGCGGGATTTGGAAAGGTGAGTGGAGTTTTGCGCAGGTACACGAGAGACGACAGTAGAGCGGGGCCAAACAATAGGGTGGTCGTCTCGGGAGACTAATACGAGGAGGGATCGACCGCCATAGATCCGAGCATGCGTGAACAACGTGAGTATTCGGAACATACTACGAGCAAGATCCGACTTCTTTCGATGTACAAACGCACCCAAAGATTCGCCATTCCAACTCACAGCCCAGAATGACCAAAATGGTTGAAAATACGGAGCAGCAATTCCCCGTAAAATTTCTGTAAAATACGCCAAGTCATGCCTTATCGCAACGTTTCGTGGAGTTTTCCGATGCTAGGGAATGGGAATGTGAGAGATGTTTAGATGGATGAATGTGCAAGAGGAGGGAATGCTGGGCCCTGTAGAAGATAGACAGGATGGAGATCCTGTCAGGTCTGATGCCTGCACATTTCACACGGTTTGAAGGCCATCCGTCATGCCTCGACTCCTGCATTCGCTTGTCTGCACGACCGCCGATATGTCCGCTTACATTCAGGGGCCCCGAAGGATAATAGATTTCTATAAGCTGTGCAAGTACAAAATTACGTAGCCATGTGCACTGTTGACAATGACATGATAGTCGCCGTGTTGTGAGGTGGTACAATCGAGTTCGACGACCGAATTTCCAGCATTCGTAACCGTGTTGTGGAGGTCCGATACAAGCAGATCCGGGAGCTCATTCCCCGAGGTCATGTTTGCACTTCCCACTAGGCGTAGGGAGTCGTCAAAGACGACCACGCTGTCGAACTGTACGCCGTTGTAGTGCTTGGTGGCCTCTCTGATGACCTGGATAGAGCTCAGTGGCAACATATTCGGCGAAAAAGCCAACCAAAATAAATGGACTACGACCAAAATAAATATGGTTGGGAGTACAACGCTATCCTGCAGGACGTGGAGGGTCTTTGTATAAAAGTGCGGGCCTAGACATGGTAGAGCAAGACAGTAGAGAAATTTCAAGAGACAACGCCATACCGAGAAGATATATAGCTTTGGTTATTTACACTTAAGTTATAAAAGATATACCACAAGATATCAGATACGATCATCAGCACGATTACTAAACCATATTTGTGTCTGCCCTGTATTGAATTTCAGTACAATCCCAATATACCCTACTGAAATTATTGTGTCATCCGAGGGCTTGACAGCTGACCATTGAGTCATTCAAACTATTGATACTGCTAATCACTGAAAAAGTGCTGACTACAATTATAGGAAGTTATAATTGGAACTCGAGGCACTAAGTTTAGCATACTTCGCACTTGCACTGGACCACAGCATACTTCACTTTCAACTGGTATACAGGTCCATTGATACGAGAACACGTCCTGATCAATAGCCAGCCGAAAACAAACCCAATTGTTTCAATTGTTATTTTCAGCGTCGCACGCACTTGCTATCCGTGACCTTTTGTTTTACCTTTTTGCCCCATTTGATATTTCAGTTGGCTGAAAAATTACACACGCCGTAAACAAATAAAAATGTCTACATATTACAACCCCATACACGATTCCATCATGACCATGGCCCCCGAAAGATACGACTACGGCAGGTATGAGCCGCAGTCGGGCATGAAACCAACGACAAACACTCAGAATAACGTCCACACCACCTCACAATCGAACATACCCTATGGAACACGTTCAGCAAGCTCTACTAATTCCACGACCCTTTCGAACACAAATGCCACAAGTACCACAAGTACCTCAAGTACCTCAAACTCCGTGACTACCGCTGCTCCATCAGAGAAGAAGAAGCTTCTTAGCACATCCTCTCCTGAGGGAATCCAGGTGGCGTCCAAGATCACGCCGACGCGATTGGCCAACTTGCTTATCCGCAAGGGCCCGCTCCCTATCCGCCACATCACCAGCCAATTGGCTATCGAGGTGCCAAGTTTCGACTCGTTGTCGCTTTCCAAACAGCGCCGTTTGATCATGGCCGCCATGGAACAAACGGATGCCCAGAACAACGTGGTGTTTGAGAAGATTGGCTGGGGACAATGGGCTGTGCGCAAAGTCGACAGCGACTATATTGTGACAGAAGGTACAGAAGGCTTGAGTGAGCTGGCACCAGCAACCACTTCGAACACCTCCGCCACTGCGAACTCCGCGGCCAACGATTCGCGGATGCTTCTGATTAACGTCCACGACTTGCGCAATCAGACAAACTTAAAGCTTGGCTGGTCCAAGAAGCAGCCTAACCGCCGTGAGTCCATTACAAACGCAAAGACTAACTTGCACAACCTCAAGTTGCCAAATGAGAAGTTGGAGGACTCGGTTGCGATTGCAAGCGACTCGTCGGAAGAGGAGGACGAAGACGAGGAAGAAGAGGAGGACTCTGATAACGCCATGGAGGGTGACGACGCCTTGTTTGCTTTCGAGGAGGAAACCAAGAGCAAGAGATCGCCCCCAATGAAGTTTGCAAAAAGAGTTCCTCTCAAGTTCAGTCCACCGCCGGGTGGTGACATTCTGGGCCGCAGCAGAAGAAGATCGTCATCGTCAAACCCAACGAACCTGGCAATCAACAAGAACTCCAGCTACAGACTGTACTTCAACCGCTCGCGGTTGAACCTGATGGACAACTTGGACAACTATATTAGGTCGTCTGCGCGCAACCTGAGCATCCTGGTGAGCTCGCCACCAACAGCCTCGCAACACCTCCAGCCGATTCAGCAGGCTCTGACGTCGTCGACTTCGGCGTTGAGCGTGTCGCCGCCGTTTGGTAACAACTACGTGCACCAGTCGAGTGCCGCTAACGCTGCTAGCCCAGAGAGTCTTGGGCCAATGAACGGAGGACGCCGGAAGTCTTCGTTCAATGAATCACACCTCCGTCTGACGCTCTCGTCGTCGTTGCCGAAGCCAAACGTGTCGCCTGGCGCGCCATCACAGCCTTTCAGCATCGCGAACTTGTTGAACAAGCCGTACGACAACAACCAACACGCGTACCTGACGCCGTCGATCACAGAACAGCTCCAAGGCAAGCCCCTGGGGCAGTTCAGCGACACCGACGAAGAGGACTGGGCCACGATTGGGGCCGAGTCCTTGCGCAGGCAGCAGAAACTCAAGCAACAGCAGGGGCTGCGCAGGTCGTCGCACCTGCGGTCGCGGTCGTTCCAGAGGAACGCCAACTACGACATGAACGACGAGGAGAAATCCGCGGCGTTTGCGTTGGTGGACTTGAGGTCAGTGTAATATTAGGATATTGGGATAGGAATTAATGTTTTGAGAGAGAGATGTAGAGTAGTTAGACTAGAGAATGAAAGGTAAGTAAAAGAATATGTAGATTAAATGTTAAGGTAGGGAATAAGTAGAAATTCAGAGGTGATGAACTGTACTTGTGAAAGTTGGGGAAGGTTTATTGAGGGTAAAGATGGGTGGATTGTTTTATCAATTGAGGCCGTAGATTATAGAAGTGTTTTTGTAGTGAAAATTTCACTTACTTGCTCATGAAAAAGTCAACCTTCCTTGACTTATCGAGGATTATCATGGGTACCTGGTTATGTTGAAGCTCTCTAAGAATTGGATATGAACGATCGAGGCTAGTTTAGTCGAGGATAAGCTGATGTAGACGACGCTAACAATAAGCTGCGACATTTGCAGCCAGCGGGGTACGTTCATAATTTAAGCTTCGGTATATCCACGGGTAACCAGATACCGAAAGAGCAGAAGAAGGTGAATAACGAGGGGGACGTTAATATTATGCAATCTAAATTATTTGAATGCTTTTGGCAATTTGAACTTGTATGAATATTTAACTATATCGGTCAATTGAACCCTTTACTTCAACTAAATCTCGATAAATAATCTTAAGGAATTCTATCGTCACCACTTTTATTTCAATCTCCCATTAAACTTCGCATCTTCTATTAACTTCTTAGCATCATCTTGATCTCGCTCACCAAGTCAACTCCATGAGATCCGGGTGATGACGCAGTGGAACCGTGATGCCTTGCGACTAGCAACCGCAATGCAACACAATGGAGAAGTACTACTTCGTTTCCAATATACTAACCTGAGGGGTTCAAGAACCGCAAGGCAGGACTAAACGATCGAAAAGCTTGTAATTCGGACATATCGGTCGCTGTTGCGAATATGAAAAATTAGGCTTCAAGGGATTCGTAACGGTAGGCCAAAGGGGAAGAAAAGAAATACGAGGGGCAACGGAAAAGCAATTCGAGGATTGACGGAAATGGAAGGGTCGTAAAACGAAGTCATTACGGAAAAACTGATAAGGAAAATGAACAAGGCAATTATATACAGAAGAAGTTAAAATAAATGAGGAGTTAGGTTAAAAGAAGGAGTTAACATGAACTTAAAAAGGTGGAGTTGAGGTTAAAATAGGAGGCTATGAGGAATGACTGTTGGGTATTACGAGGAATCCTGTTTTATGGTCGTATGGAATGTGTGACTGCTGCACTTCCTTGTAGATCATTAGGGAATTTATAACAAAGAGGTATTAAAATCATATGAAAGAATATGCCACAATAGAGGTCCTATTGTGAGGTTGACAGAAACTTGGCATAGCCAGGGGTTGGATAAAAACAAGATGTAGCCAGAAATTGTATTGAAACTTGGCATAGCCAGCTAATATCAAGTGATGTAAGCTGTACTTGTGGGATGTTATCTGTGATAATTTGTGGGCTATCAATACTGTGGATGCAATACTTTACTGAATTTCTATTATACACCTCAATTGTTGACCTTATGAAGGCAGGCACGTTCTGATGTTGTGTTACATTGGTTCTCTCGGTTTCTTAATTCACGGTCATTTACTCGTTTTGTCACTTGAAACAGGTTTGGCCTTCATCCTCAGACTTTTCAACAGTACTCTTAATCTATGACCCTTAAAATCAACTTATTCTATTTTTTCACTCTTATTTTTGTCTTTATTCAATTGTCTCTTAATCTGACATTATTCAAAATTTTCTCTTAGTCTGTTTTTGCAAGCTCTTGTCTCTTAATCTATTTCCACGCGTTTTCAATTTTTCCTCTTTTGGAAATTTAATTACAGCACTTTTCATTTTTCTACGCGCTACTTTTTTTTACACCAATGTCTAGTACCAGTGTCTTGCCCACCATCCAGGTGGACGTCAACTATGGCGAGATCAAGTCGATGGTCCGCGACTTCTTCTCCACCTTCAAGGACTCGACCGTGACCGAAAACGACATGGATGTCGATGAAATGGGGCCAAAATACATGGCCTTGTTGCAAAAGGTTGCCAATAGAGATACTTCCACAATCTACGTCGAACTCGATGACTTGAAGAGGTACCAGGATAACTTGATGGGTGGCCTTGCATCTCAAACTTCAGACCCTAAGAAATTGGTCTCATATGTTAGCAAGAACACCTACCACTACGTCGAGTTGTTTTCCATAGTCATCGACGAATTGATGCCGGAGCCCACTAAAGATATCAGCTACAAAGACGATGTCATCGATGTGATTCTTCACCAGAGAAAGCTCAAGAACTTGCGTTTGCAACAGGAAAGCAACGATGAGTACACAAACTTGCGCGATGGGTTCAGCCAGCCAGTTGAAAACACCCAGACTCCAGAAGATGAGTACACTTTTCCAGCAAAACTCACAAGAAGGTACTGCCTCTACTTCAAGCCGTTGACCAGCAACGCAAAGTGTCTTTCTGTGAGACAAATCAAGGGTAGTCACGTTGGTCACTACATCACTGTTCGTGGAATTGTCACTCGTGTTTCCGATGTGAAGCCCAGTGTGGTTGTCAATGCTTACACTTGTGACACTTGTGGTTTTGAAGTTTTCCAGGAGGTCAACTCCAAGGTGTTCACGCCGTTGACGGAGTGTCCGCTGCCAGCATGTAAGGCCAACGGTAACAAATCACACTTGAATATGTCCACTCGTGCATCCAAGTTCTCTAGTTTCCAAGAAGCAAAGATCCAGGAAATTTCCAGCCAGGTTCCTGTGGGTCACATTCCGCGTTCGTTGACTGTTCACGTGAATGGTGACTTGGTTCGTCTGATGAACCCTGGAGACACTGTGGACGTGAGTGGTATTTTCATGCCTTCGCCATACACTGGATTCCGTGCGTTGAAGGCGGGATTGCTCACTGAAACGTACTTGGAAGCCGAGTACGTGCTGCAGCACAAGAAGCAGTACGACCAAGCTGTGATTTCCCCAGAAGTTGAGCAAAAAATCGCAGACTTGACCGCAGAGGGTGATGTTTACAACAAGTTGGCGCGCTCCATTGCCCCAGAAATTTATGGACATTTGGACATCAAGAAAATTCTCCTCCTTCTTCTCTGTGGAGGTGTCACCAAGGAGATTGGCGATGGTTTGAAGATCAGAGGAGATATCAACGTTTGTCTCATGGGAGATCCCGGTGTGGCCAAGTCGCAGCTTCTTAAGGCAATTGGCAAGATTGCACCACGTAGTGTTTATACCAACGGTCGTGGTTCATCGGGTGTTGGTTTGACTGCTGCGGTGATGAGAGACCCAATTACGGATGAGATGGTGTTGGAGGGTGGTGCGTTGGTGCTTGCGGACAATGGTATCTGTTGTATCGATGAGTTTGACAAGATGGACGAAAATGACCGTACTGCAATTCACGAAGTCATGGAGCAGCAGACAATTTCTATTTCCAAGGCTGGTATCACAACCACCTTGAACGCACGTACATCGATTTTGGCCGCAGCGAACCCTATCTACGGTCGCTACAACCCAAAGTTGTCGCCACATGAGAACATCAACCTCCCAGCAGCACTTTTGTCGAGATTCGACATTATGTTCTTGATCTTAGACCAGCCTTCGCGCGAGAACGATGAACGTTTGGCACAGCACGTTGCCTACGTCCACATGCACAACACACAGCCAGCAATGGACTTCGAGCCATTGGATGCATCGACGATCCGTGGTTTCATCTCGCGTGCTCGCCAGTACAGACCAACGGTTCCAAAGGACGTGGGAGACTACGTTGTGCAGCAGTACATCAACATGCGTAAGGAGTCTCACCGTAACGAAGGTTCGATCAAGAAGTTCAGTCACATCACGCCAAGAACGCTTTTGGGTATCTTGAGATTGGCACAGGCTATGGCCCGTCTTCGTTTTGCCAACACTGTGTCGTTTGAGGATGTGGACGAGTCGTTGCGGTTGATCCAGGTCTCAAAATCGTCGTTGGATGCCAGCGGCGAGGAGCAGCGCGACGAGGACATGTCTGCTGTGAGTAAGATCTACCAAATCATCAGAAAGACTGCGATGGGCGATGGTCTGCGGTTGCGCAAGTCGTTGGTTTACGCGGAGTTGCGCGACTTGGTCATTGCAAAGGGATACACATTGCAGCAGTTCGAGGAGTGTATTGCGGAGTACGATCTTATTGGTGTTTGGCAGCGCATTGACAACGGTGAGACGTTGATGTTCGTGGAGGATGACATGATGGAGTAGAAAAGTGGTAAAGAGGAATTGAGGGGTTTGAAACAACTTGTTGCATGTCCTTTGTATTATGTTTAGTTCAGAAATGTATTATTTGAGAGTAAGTGGAGTAGACTGGTGTTGAGAAGATCAAGTGTGGACAGATCAAGTTTTGACTTGAAACAAGTTTGAGTGTTGGTTTATCGTAAAACAAGTTTGAAGATAGTCTGGTCATAAAACAAGTTTGAAGATAGTCTCTTCATAAAACAAGTTTGATGTGGTCTGGTAATATTAAGTTTACATTTTCAAATGCCCTCCATAGATAAGCGAAAATTATAGTTGAAATTTTGATTGTCAGCTTAATGTAAATCAAAATTGGACTTGAAATAGTACAAAGCGATTGTGGAGAAAATTCGTGCAAGGCTGAAACATGGCATCCTTGAGAAGCAGAAGCATCTCGCGATTATCTAGTCGGGTCGACGAAGACCCTGAGGAATACACCGGAGACGATACCACAGTTAAACCCACAAGTTCTCCGCTATCAAAATCCGATGAGATCAAGTCATCCAAAGGCAACAAATACAAACCCAACAAAACCAAAGACCTCAAACCAACCAAAAGCAATGACACCAGCAAGTCCAATGACGAGACTAAGCATGTGTTCAGCAATTTTCCTGGCGATTTGCTCCACTTCACGGTGAAATTGGAGAACAAGGGGTCTGTTGCCCGAGACCACATGGCCAACGAGCGCACGTTTCTCAGTTGGGTGCGAACAGCGATGACATTCTCGGTGTTTTCCGTGGGCTTCCTTCTGTTCTACCGGTTAGAGCACAAGGTGGTGGTGGAGAAAGACCCTGTGACCACCAGACAACTTCCATCATCGTTGCAGCACGATTTTGACAAGCTCCACGGTTTGCTGAAGTACACGAAGGCTTTATCGTTAGTGTCCGCGGGCATATCGCTCGTAGTGATTTTGATGGGGTTAACGAGGTATCTCCAGGTTCAATACATTATGATAGGAGGATACTATCCTGCCGCACGACTTACGATTATAGTGTTGATTGCAGTGACGACTGCAATGCTAATTGCGCTAGTTGTTATGAACTTTGAGATGGTGTTGTGAGAGTGTAGCAGAGTATAGAAGTGGGAGGTATATGAAGAAATGAAGAGGTAAAGGTCAAGTTATGCGATGAGCTTCAAATACTACTGATGAAAGCTTTAAATACTATCTATGAAAGCTTCAAATACTACCCATGAAAGCTCCAGACTACCCAAGAAAAACACCAAATAATGAGCTACTGCCGATACAAGAACTTTTCCAAAACATTCCTTTAGACTATCCATGGTTATGAAATAGGTTAACGAATAGAATAAATGATTATCCTGAACAACTTGACTGCATTGCTAAAGAAATGAGCCAAATCACGTTATCTTCACTCTCTCAATCCATGTCTCAATAGCCTATACTTTATTCTTACTACTTATCTCTTTCTTTTCTCATAATCTCATGCTTTTCTCATTATCTCATTTTTACTAATTGTCTCATTCTTTTCTCATTCTCACTCTCTTCTCATTTTCATTCTCTTCTCATTCTCATTCTTCTCTGTAAACCTCCAAAGCTTTGGCGGCCGTTGTGGTTGCAGATTGTGGGTTTACACCAGTCACCAACTTTCCGTCAGCAACGGCAAAGTCGTCCCAAGGTCCGGTGGGTGCCACATACTCAGCATTGAGTTGGATGGCCATTTCTCTGATTGTCGGGAAACCATTCTGCTTCATGAGAGCATCTGCACCGAGAATTGCCTCGCCTTCATCGGTGAATCCTGTGATCTTCTTGCCCTCAATGAGGTGCTTGCCCGTGGCAGGGTCCACGACTTTCTCAAAGATAATTGGGCCGTGGCAAACAGCAGCAACAGCACCGTTTCTGCTCCAGACATCCAACAATATTCTGTGCAAGCCAGTCGCAGTCGGGTAGTCGAACAAGGTGGAGTGTCCAGCAGACGCGTAGAAGATATCGTATTGCGAAGCATCGACGTCTACAGCCTTCTTGATCTTACCAAGGGCGATATTAAACGCAGACTGCTTGTCTTCCCACACTTTTCTGTCGTCCTCGGTGAAGAAGTCTGGGTTGAAAGAGTAGTCGTCAACACCAAAAGTTCCAGTTTCCGAGACAAAGTCCACCTCAACGCCGTTCTTGCTAAAGTAGACGTATGGGTGGATGGCCTCGGTGAGGAACACGCCCGTTTTCTTACCGTCGGGGTAAAATGGCTCGTTGTAGGAGCTGACTGCGATAATTGCTCTGACCATGGTTGGTTGCAAAAAAAGTGCGGGCACGAGGCATTTATAGAAAATCTATAACCGCCCCGCAAATTTACGAAGGGTCCAAAATGGTTCGAGCTGCCTAATTGGAACTGTGGCTGGAACTGAAGGGAAACGTTAAAATTTGATCTGGTCATTGAATGCGAGATAGCGAAGGAGTTGACAAAGGAGATGACGTTGAAGGGTTGAATGGTTGAAGAGTAGAATTGAATAACGGAAATTCTGATTATTTTACGAGCGATTTTTTAGAATCATGTTGAATGCAATTCTATTTGATGAGGTATCTTTGTGGTTCAGTCGATCTCAGATTGCCTTCTATATCAAGTATCCTATTCACCAATCGACAAAAAACTATCATACATCTGCTTCTCTACCACCTCTCTGTCACCCTTCCATTTATCTAAGTCAACCCTATATCATCCTTCCATTCATCTCTGGATCACCGAAGGTGATTGGAAACCATTTCGGTGATTTATACTCTCATTCACTACTCATTCACGTCACTACTCATTCACGTCACTACTCATTCACGTCACTACTCATTCACGTCACTACTCATTCACCTTCGGTGGATTTTCGGTGACGTTATCTCCTGCATATCTGCCACGCGTTCGTTGACAAAAAACAACTTTTTCAACAACAATGGCCGAGTACGCTAGCCAGACCGTGGCACAATTGAAGGAAATCTTGAAGAGCAAGGGTCTCTCCACCGACGGTAAGAAGGCCGACTTGGTGCTGAGATTGCAGGAGGCTGATTCTGCAGCTCCTGTGGAGGCAGAGCCAGTTGCTGCTCCAGAAGAACCAGCACCAGCACCAGAGGCTGCGCCGGCCGCAGACGAGCCTGAGGCTCCAATTGCTGCGGAGGAGCCTGCCCCAGCTCCTGCCAAGGAGGAGCCAAAGGTTTTGAGTGCAGACGAGAGAAAGCGTTTGGCCATCGAGTTGTTGCAGAAGAAGATTCAGAGAGCCACCAAGTTCGGTGACGAGGAAGCCGCTGCCGCCGCAAAGAAGGACTTGGTGAGAGTGGAAAAGTTCGGTGTGGAGCTTGGAACCGCGTTGGCAAGAGAGATCGGTTTGGTGGACACCTCGTTGGGTGACGGAAGGCCGAAGAAGAACAGAAACAGAGTGGACAAGTTCAGAAACAGAAGACGGAAGCATTAAGGAGGTAGGGGAGAAAGACTGAAACTGTAAAAATAAGGAAGGTGTAAGAATAAGAAGAACGATAAGAATAAGAAGAAGATGTAGGAGAAGAAGATGTAGAAGAAGAAGAAGGAAAATGTAGGAGAAGAAGGAAGAGTTGTAGAAGGTAAGAAAAAAGAAGGTTGTAGAAGGTAAGATGTGGAAGATAGATTGAGAGTCAATTGTGAATAGTGAAAGTTGGTGATGGATATGGTGTAACATGGTAAATAATATAGAGTAATTACTAGATAGTGTGAGTGGTTAGGTGGAATTACTCATTTGCTATTCTGGTTAAAGTCCGGAATATCAGAAACTTTCAGCTAGTTTAGCAGCAATTAGATGAATTTCACACCAAAATCTTTTTAGCAGCAATTAGATGAATTTCATACCAAAATCTTTTTAGCTAGTTTAGCAGCAATTAGATGAATTTCATAATCTTCCAGCTAGTTTTAGCAGCAACTAGATGAAAATCTTTTTAGCTAGTTTAGCAGCAATTAGATGAATTTCAACAAGTAACACTTTCAAGCGGATTGACCTTATCCAAACTAGTTGCTCTTTATTCTCTGAAAGTTCCATATAAATCCATTTTCTATCAATTCTCTCTATTCTTAACAACTCAGCTATTACTATATTCAATCCTACCTTCTCTCTAATCCTACCTTCTCCTACCTTCTTCTACACTCTCTAATCCCACCTCTCATTCTCTAAACTCTTCTTCTTCCTCCACAAAACCGGACCGTACCTTCAAACGGCTACCGAGATCGTGTGCGGCATTTCCTTTTTGTACAACGATGAATCGGACTCTTTTCGCAGTCGCTATATAGACAGGGTAAACCACTACTTTTCTATTCTCTGCTTCTATTCTATGGATGTCTTCCTACTTCCCTACACCCCTTCCCCCTTCTATTCCGTACTTTATTTCCCCTTCTATTCCGAACTTTCTTTACCCTATTTCTATTCCGTTTCTCCTGCTATATTCCTCTGCTCTTATGCCACTTCCCGAAATGGATCAAAAAAACTTTACCAACTACAATGTGTCAAACCACGGTACCATACTATGAGGCATTGCCAACCGCATTGAAGCCTGTCCACTACGATGTGGCCATCTCTGCCATCGACTTCACTAAGGAAACCTTCAAGGGTCGCGTTTCCATCGAATTCTCCATAACCGCCCCCACATCTGAGTTGCGCTTGAACTACCGTGACTTGGACGTGAAGGCCGAGGGTTTCGAGGGTCAGGTGGTCGTTGACGGCAACGTCACCTCCACTGTTCGCGCCACTGCTGTCGAGACCATCAAGAACAAGGAGGTTCTCATCATCAAGTTGGACAAGGAGGTGACCCCAGCTTCTGGCGCTAAATTCATCGCCAACATCGACTACGATGCCATCTTGCAAACCAACATGGCAGGTTTCTACAAATCTGGCTACGTGGAGGATGGTGAGCAGAAGTTCATGGGATCGACCCAGTTTGAGGCCACCGACGCTAGAAGAGCATTCCCTTGTCTTGATGAACCTGCATTGAAGGCAACCTTCAAGGTGTCTTTGACTTTGAACAAGACCTGGACTGCACTTGGAAACACCCCTGTGGAGAAGGAGGATGTTGACGGTGACTTGAAGACCGTCACCTTCGAAACCACTCCGGTCATGTCCACCTACTTGCTCGCATGGGCCATTGGTGAGTTCGAGTACATCGAATCGTTCACCGAGGAAAAGTACGCTGATAACAAACCTATTCCAGTTCGTATCTACACCACAAAGGGATACCTCCAGGATGCAAAGCTCGCGCTGGAAATCACTCCAAAAATCGTGGACTATTTCTCCAAGGTGTTTGAAGTCAAGTACCCATTGCCAAAGTTGGACTTGATTGCAGTGCACTCCTTCTCGCACAACGCCATGGAAAACTGGGGTCTCATCACCTACCGTAGCACTGCATTGTTGTACTCGGAGGAAAAGTCCGACCCAGCATACAAGCAAAAGGTGGCCTACGTGATAGCACACGAGTTGGCCCACCAGTGGTTTGGTAACTTGGTCACCATGCAATGGTGGGATGAGTTGTGGCTCAATGAAGGTTTTGCCACTTGGGTTGGTTTCTACGCCGTCGACTACTTGTACCCTGAGTGGGACATCTTTTCGGGATTCGTTTCGGAGTCTGTCCAGGGTGCCCTCAACTTGGACGGTTTGCGTAACTCTCACCCTATCGAGGTCCCAGTCGTGGATGCTCTTGATATCGACCAGCTTTTCGATGCCATTTCGTACTTGAAGGGTGCCACTGTGATTTTGATGATTTCCACCTACTTGGGTACCGAGATTTTCTTGAAGGGTGTTGCGTTGTACTTGCAGCGCAACAAGTTCGGCAACGCCACCTCTAAGGACTTGTGGGACGCCATCAGTGAGGTCAGTGGAAAGCCAGTGAACTCGTGGATGGAGTCTTGGATCAAAAAGGTTGGTTTCCCTGTCGTCGATGTGAAGGCCGACAACGATAAACTCGTGGTCAAGCAGACCCGTTTCCTCAACTCTGGTGATGTCACTGCCAAGGAGAACGAGACCAAGTGGTGGGTTCCATTGAACATTGCTGGAGGCGTGGAAGAATCTGTTGATTCTTTCCAGGACGTGTCTATTGAACTCGACACCGTTCCAACCGGTTTCTTCAAGTTGAACAAGAACACTTCTGGTGCATACCGTGTGAACTACTCCCCAGAGATCTTGGAGAAGAACATTTTGCCATACATCACCGAGATGACCTCGAAGGACAGAGTTGGTCTCATTGCCGATGTTGCGCTGATTGCTGCGTCTGGAGCAACCCCAACCACCACGCTCTTGAAGTTGTTCGAGTCGATTGTCCAGGCACCAGAGTTGGACTCGGACTACGTGACCTGGTTGGAGATGGGTAACCGTTTGGGTCAGGTGGGCATTGCTTTTGGTGATTCTCTGAACACCGAGCTCGCCAGCAAGTTGCATGCTTTCAAGCTCCATGCTTACGAGAAGAAGGCTGTTTCTATTGTCGAGCTGCTCAGCAACGGCACTGCCAGCGACAAGGACTTTGTTCAGGTCAAGTTGAGATCGAACATCTTGAGCCACGCCGCGACTTTGGGCATCAAGCAGGTTGACGAGTTCGCTCAGGGTCTCTTCTCCAAGTGGGTTGCTGGTGAGAGCTTGTCGCCATCGTTGAAGTCTTTTGTGTTCAAGTGTGTTGCTGCGCAGCCAAGCTTCACTATGGAGCAGTTCAACGCCATGTACCGTGAGGTTTTGACTCCATCGAACGTGGACTCGCGTGAGATTGCATTGGGAGCGTTGGGATGGACCACCAACGGCGAGGTTGTGGACAAGTTGTTGGCTGACTTGGTGAAGCCAGAGGTTGTTCCTACCATGGACGCCCACTATTTGGGCCAGGTGTTGTCGCAGAGCAGTGCTGCCAAGGACAAGTTCCTTGAGTTCTTCTTTGCCAACTACAACAGCTTTTACGACGAGATGAGCAAGAACATGGTTGTTTTCGAGAGATTTGTGAAGACGACCTTGTGCAACTACCAGAGCCAGGCCGCGTACGACCGCATTGTGGAGTTTTTCAGAGGCAGATCGGTGAACGGGTTCCAGATGGGATACGAGCAGACCTTGGACAAGCTCAAGATCAACGTGAGATGGTACGAGAGAGATGGTGAGAATGTTGTCAAGTTCTTGAGCAAGTAGGGAAGTAGAAATAGAAAGGAAAGATAGAATGTGATGAAGGAAAAATGTGATGAAAGGAAGGTCATGAAGGAGGAAGGTCATGAAGGAGGAAGGTCATGAAGGAGGAAGGTCATGAAGGATGAAGGTCATGAAGGAGGAAGGTCATGAAGGAGGTGGTAAAAGTGTATACGGGATCTCAACTAGAGGAAAACTGGTGTATTCTAGCGGTATATTATGTTAACTAGAGGAATATTGGTGTATTCTGCAGTATATTAACTAGAGGAATCCTATGACTAGCTGTATATTAACTAGAGGGATCCTGTGACGAGCTGTATATTATGTAAACTGGAGCATCCTGTTTTATTCTAGCGGACAACTCGTCTTTTTTCCTTCTACATTATCTTACCTCATTCATCTATTTTCTATTCTATTAAGCATCCACCTTGTGCTCGTGGGTCTTTGCGTATCTACCCGATGGGTCGGCGTGGCAGCCCCACTCGGCCTTTGGAATCCATCTCATGACGGTACCGGCAGCAGCAGAGGAAGTACCGAACAAAGCGTCGAACTTGCATCTGTACCAGTAGGCCTCCTTGGTAGTAGGCACGTCAGTGCCCCACTCTGGCTTAGGGTTGGCCATCTGCTCGTCGGTGACAGAAGCCTCGGCGGTGTCCTTCAAACCGTCGATCCACGAGTAGCCCACACCGTCGGAGAACTGCTCCTTCTGTCTCCACAAGATCTCCTCTGGCAAGTATGGCTTGAGCGAAGGGTCGTCCTTGGTGTCGAAGGCCTTTCTCAAGATGTACTTCTCGATCTTACCGTCCTGGATCAACTTGTCTTCTGGGTTGATGTTCATACACACCTCCAAGAACTGCTTGTCGAGGAATGGAACTCTGGCCTCCACACCCCAAGCCATGGTGGACTTGTTGGCTCTCAAGCAGTCGGCGTAGTGCAAGTTCTTGACACGCTGAACACACTCGGCGTGGAAGTCGTTGGCGGATGGAGCGTTGGCAAAGTAAAGGTAGCCACCAAAGATCTCATCGGAACCCTCACCAGAAAGAACCATCTTGACACCCTGTGCCTTGATCTTTCTGGAGAGCAAGTACATTGGGGTAGAAGCTCTGATGGTGGTGACGTCGTAGGTCTCCAAGTGGTAGATGACGTCGTCAAGAGCGTCCAAACCCTCCTCCAAAGTGAAGGTGTGCGAGTGGTGCACGGTACCGATGAACTTGGCCACCTTCTCGGCAGCAATCAAGTCTGGGGCGCCTGGCAAACCGATGGCGAACGAATGCAACTGGTTCCAGCCGTTGGCGTGGAGAGATCCACTCTCGTCAACACCAGACAACTCCTTGCTGGCGTCCACGCCTGCGGCGGTGGAAGCAGCGGCCTTCTGGGTCTCTCTGGCGGCGATGGCAGCAATCAAAGAGGAGTCCAAACCACCGGACAAAAGCACACCGTATGGAACCTCGGCCATGAGTCTCTTTCTAACAGCCATCTCGAGGGTTTCTCTAACCTCCTTGTAGTCGACTCTCTTCTCAGGCACCTTGGAGCCGTCCCACCACGTTGGGGTGAAGTAGCGGGTGATCTGGTCGGTCTTGGAGTCGTAGATGTGTCCTGGTGGGAAGGCGGTGATCTCGTCACACTCGTCGGTCAAACACTTGAGCTCGGAGGAGAAGTAACGGGTCTCTGGAGACTTCGAGGACTTACCCATGTAGAGAGTGGTGATACCGATAGGGTCTCTGGCGGCGATGATACGGTCGTTCTTCTTGTCGTACAACACCCATGCGAACATACCGTCCAAGTACTTTGGAGCGTCGATGTCGTACTTCTCAAAGACTGGGATGATGGCCTCACAGTCACTGAGCGACTTGTACTTGTAGTCGCTGAACTCATGTCTCAACTGGATGTGGTTGTAGATCTCACCGTTGACAGCCAAAATGTAGTTGCCGTCAGCGGAAGTGATTGGCTGAGCACCGGCGTCGAGACCAACGATGGCCAATCTCTCGTGGCAGAGAATGGTGGAGTTGGCAATCACGTTACCAGACCAATCTGGACCACGGTGTCTGATTCTCTTGGAGTTTTGAAGGGCCTTACCCTTGAACGCCTCAACGTCCTGTTGCTTGTATGCTGCGTAGATACCACACATGTTCTTGATTTTGGACAATTTTCCAAACGCCTTTTTTTATATGAAAAATTCAACGATGAGTCAACCGAAAAAGAAACGAAAAAAGATAGAGAGAGCGATAAAGGAGCACAAGAGACGACACGATGAGTCTTAAAAGGGGTTGTTTTGCTAGTGGTGACGGGGAGTCACAGATTCTCAGCTGCGTTTCATGAGATCTCTCTACAAACTGCTCGTTTCCTTGGGCTTTCCGGCTAGATCTGGTGGAGGTCGTATTTTTCCCGGGTCCTGCATGTCGCCGGACCGGACTGTCACAAGACCAAACGAGCAGTGGGTAGCGAGTGGAAGAGATGAAGATGTGGAGGAGGTGGAGGGAGGATGAAGAAGATGATAGAAGATGAAAGAAGGGAAGAGAAGGTGAGGGAGGATAAGAAAAGGGTTGAGATAGTGAGGATTATGTTAACGATCGTAGTCTCAATTCCGATCCTATTAAACCTCTATATTCATTCATATTCATCCTTCATTTTCATATCATATTCATTTTTCATATCATATTCATCCTCATATTCATTTTCATCCATATTCATAGTACGATTTTGATAATCTCATTTTTCATTGTGAAAATATCACATGACCAAATCATGGATCTTCTCATCTTAACAGCAGGCATCTACGTGCTATGCACGTTGTGTGTTCTTTTGGTGACAATCAAGCCGCTCAGCATTCTACTACTCCACGGCAAGAGTCGTAGGGATAAGGAGGATGGAATAAAGGGGAATGGATCTAAGGGTGAAGAATTGAAGGCATCTAAAGAACTCAAAGCATCTAAAGAACTCAAAGCATCTAAAGAACTCAAAGCATCTAAAGAACTCAAAGCATCTAAAGAACTCAAAGCATCTAAAGAACTCAAAGCAACCAAGGGTTTTAGTCAATCCTTTTCCTCGCTCATTCAGTGGGTCCACAACTTGACTGTCCCAAAACTGTGGTTTGCTCACTTCTACGTGTTGCTACTCGCAGGCACTCTCATCGTGGAGGTAATAGACATAACCACCTACCAACTCCCAACTACCGAGCATTCGCCCGAAAGCTACAAGAGCATCAAGCTCGTGCACATGCTACTTTTTATCCAGGCCGTTCGCAGAACCTACGAGTCCTACACCGTGACGAAATTCCTGGCTACATCCAAGATCAATGTCTTGCACTACTTGATGGGAATGGGCCACTACTCGCTCGTGAGCTTGGTGACTGCGCTCCTGTTGGCGTCTGAGCAGAGGGTGCTGGTTTTGGAGTGGGCTCGGACTATCACTTATAGCGATATGTTTCTCATAGGAGTGTTCTTGTACGCTTCCATAGACCAATGGCACAACCACGCGCATCTTGCATCGCTCAAAAAGTACACACTTCCTCAGTTCGAGGAGGTTGCACTGCCGCACTATGCGAACGAAGTCCAGTTGTATGCGGTGTTGTTTCTCCTTTCAATGGGGCTGAACAACGACCTTGCGCGCATCAACTACTTTGTGTGTATGGTTTTTGTGGGAGTCAACTTGAGCATAAGTTCGATACAGACCTTCGACTATTATAGGGAAAAGTATAAGGAAGAGTGTCGATTCCGGTGGGCCATATTCAGGGGGGTGCTATGATAAGGGATTAAAAGAGATTAAATGATGAGATTGAAGGAGTAGATGATTGGATTAAATGATTAGATTAAAGATTAGATTAAAGGATGGATTAGATTAGTTAATGATTAGATTAAAAGATGGATTAGATTAGATTAATGATTAGATTGAAGGATTAGATTGAAGATTAGATTGAAGGATTGGATTAAAGGATTACATTAAAGATTATATCAAAAGATCACATCAAAAAATCACATCAAAAGATCACATCAAAAGATCACATCAAAAGATTACATCAAAAGATTGCATCAAAAGATTACATCAAAAGATTACATTCATTTCACTCCACAAAATATTCATTTCCAAAGTAGCCTCAATAGAGCCACTTGCATCCTCAATAGAGCCACTTGCATCCTCAATACAGCCTGATGCATCCTTTTTCCCTATTTCCTTCCATTCTATACCTTCGCCTTCACCTCCTTCAACTTGTTGATCACGGGAGTGATGGTGGCCTTCCATTGGTCCTCTTCACCACCCTCCAGCCAGAGCTCCAACAACTCCGAGGCCCTCTCGTTGTTGATCGAGTAGTCCAACTTGAGCAAGATAAAGTCGATGAGGCCCACGGTTTCTGTTTTGCTGGTTGCAAACTGTTCCTTCAACGCGTCTGGGAGCGCGTCCTTACTCTTCCCCACGATTAAATCGAAAATTTCGACATTACGAGGCTCAATTGCAGTATCGCTAGTGAACGACGAGGTTCCTTCCAAGCATCCAATGATCATGAGGGCCTGGATGACAAAATCGGCAGTCTCGTCCATCTCAATGTACATGTCTTCGAATTTCGTCTCGTGCTCAGGGTTAAACTGAGAGCCCTTCAACAGGTCCAAGGTCAACTTCACCGGACTCTCAGCGTCACGGTAGTGGAGAATGGCATCGCATGCCGAGTCGTTTTCAAAAAGTCCAATTCCCCAAGCGCCCATAGTTGCAGTAAACGAATGGAAAGTCCTTTGGTTTTATATTTGGATTTGACTTTGTGTAATCTTGGCGTAGCTGCAAAACCGACACTTGGGAAGTGTGGAGATTGGGAAGATAACGAAGACAAGAAGGGGATTTGTTGAGATTCTGAAGAGTAGGGGTAGGGATATGAAGAGCAGGGGTGGGGGTTATGAAGAGTAGGGGTAGGGATATGAAGAGAAGATGGTGTTTAGTAGGAGTATACCGAAAAATAGTAACAGTTCAAGTACGAAATTCTCCACAAAAAAACGTACCTTAACAATGGTTTTCACAAAAAGGTCGATTTTAATAGAATATTCAGCTGGTGGCAAATCCAAAGTGATGTAGCTGGTGGCAAACATTGCGTGTTCTGGTGACAAGATTGAATGAGCAGTCGGTGAGACTGAATGATCAGTTGAGGAATCGGTGACAAGATGAATCGGTGACAAGATGAATCGGCGACAAGATGAATCTGGCTCAACGAGACTGATTAAGCGGTCTGATTGAATAATCAGTTTGTTCAATTTCAAGTCTGCCCAGATTGAATAATCTGTCTGTTTTCAAGTCTGCCCAGATTCATTCTAATCCATGCATCACATTTTCTTCATCCTTCTGTCTGAGCCTCTATAGTAAAAGTCTAAACCCGTCACAAATTCCACTTAACAGCCGTATCCGTCGGTTATTAAACACCCGTATCCGATGGCCCTGACATAATGACGTCTATGCAATTCTTGGCCATGGTCTATTGTTATATATATCATTTGTTTCTGCTGCGCCGATTTGGCTTTTTCCACCATGAACAAATCGAAGGCGACCAAGATCACGTCGCCGGTGGTCGCAAACCTACGCGTTCTGGACAAGAGTGTGGTGCGCGGGTGTCCAGGAGTGACCCGAAGTATCGTACGTAAGACCATTGACCATCGCTGGATCCACTAACCTTTAGCCTCGTGTCGAAACCGTGATAGAATTGCGGCCCATAAATGGTGTACCGTTTCAAGTGCGATCTGTGGCGCTTGAACTCCGCACAGTCCAACGAGTTAGCGTTCCTTCTAAGCTCGGGTCTAATAAGCTCGGAGCAAATGTCGCCACACGAGAATACGTCGTCTACTCCAACCCATACATCTACAGACCTCCACACAATGAGTTTCACGAAACCCTATTGGGTATCGATATCCCCGTATTGATCCCGCTTCCTCGCGGAATCGTCTCCAGCGGGCGCTTTGTATCATGGGACGCGCTGACCGTTCATAAACTATGTGTGATTGTGAACTGCGGAACCTCTGTAGACTCGGAAATCACCTATGTGGAGACTTTTCCAGTGGCAATCAAGGTGTATGACACACTTCCTTTGTACCGACAATTCAACGAGCCCGTGGTGGAATCTCGGACATCGCCTAACCAACAGGTGGTGGTGGATATCACTATGCCGGTATCACTGGTTGGACCGCGTGATCCGTTGACCGTCAACGTCAAGGTGCTGGCCAACCTGCAGTACAACCGCATCAAGAAGAACTTACGCATGGATAGGCTTACGTTACAGATCAAGGAGATCCTCGAAACTCACGAGGGAGGACTTCCTCCCCGTCGTGAAAACAAGATCTTCACGCGTTCCATAGCATATGATGGAGACCAGCAAAAACTCACGACCCAGGGTAACGCACACGAGTTCAAACTCGACTTTCCGTTGGATAACGATTATTTGCAGATGTACTCGCGGCCATCCGAAGGGGAGTATCCTGCGAATAATGAGGGTACAGACGACTTGGCAATTCAGCAGATCAACATATCGCGTAACAAGATCGTTGACGAATTGGATGAAGGCATCCCCCCGACGCATATGCAGGGATTTACATCTCTGGGCAGGCTCTTTTCCGTGCGCTACGATGCGATCGTCAAAGTGAAGTTATCCCACGGTAAGGACATGGAGTTTAGGCTCCCGGTTACGGTGCTGCCGTTTGATCGCGCGAGCAGTGAGTACCTTCTTGAGTGGATTATGCGTGAATGTGAGGTTGCAAGAGAAAAGTTTGGGAGAGCATTGGTGAATGGTGTTGTGGAGTCAGCACGCTATGACGAGACTATAGCGATGCTTGCACGGTTCACGCCTCCACCAATAGTGTACCATTATAACAGGTCGGATTGGGTCCGTTTGGGATATAGTGCTGATCTGTTTGGAAACAGGTCAGGTAGTTTGGTGGATTTTATAGATTGAGAATAACAGGTGAAGAATAAGATGAAGAGATTGATGGACAAGAAGAAGAGATTGAGAATGAAATTTGAAGGAGACGAAGGATGACGAAATTTGAAGAATAAGATGAGGTTGATAATGAAATTTGAATAACGAAAAATGAAGAATAAGGTGAGGTTGATAACGAAAATTGAATAAGAAGAGGTTGATGACGAAAATTGAATAAGAAGAGATTGATAACGAAAATTGATTATGACAAGATACAGAGATTTCATGGCGAATTCAAGAGTAATAACAATATATAATAGGTAAAAAGTTGTAGTTCAATTCCTTGTCAAGCATCTGTTAGGAAATAAGAATTTAATATAAGAAATCAATTCTGAGATCAAGAATTATCTATAAAAATACTTTTTATGAACCTCCCTTCATACGCACCAACATCAACAACATCATACACGGCCTCGACGACTCTCAGTCAGCACCTGGAGATCACGCGTTCGTCACTCATCAAAACCCCTGTGCATAAAACGGTCTACAATGCGCTTGCGGAAATCTACTCGATATTGCCCGCATTGGAGATGGTGGAGAACAGCTTCTTAAAAGACTACATCACCGATAAGAACAAGTACACATCCACAGCATACCGTCTCATTAGTCAGCACGAGATTCTCATGAAGAGCTTGAGAGGCGATGAAGCAAGCTACCCGATTCTCACGGACCTCTTGGGACTGCTGTTAAAACCGGACTTGTCCAACTTGCTCAGTCTCTTCATGACCAAGTTCAACATTACATGTCCTTTGGCGACCAAGAGGTTGGAGCAGGGTATACCGTCAACCACAGAGATCTTGGATACGGAATCAAAGGGAAACCCAAGGTTGATTGCAGAGATCACAGGAAACTTCATTACTTGTATGGACGCCCTCAAGCTCAACTACAGGCTGAAAGAGCAATTGCATCCGTTATTGAGTGACTTGGTGATTAACTTGAACACATTGAACGAAACAAACGAGAGCAGCGGCAAGGCCGCAGTGGAGTTCCAGGGTAAGTCGAAGTTGGTGAATTGGCTCATTAAGTTGAACAACACCACCGCGGACTTGGAACGCGAAGACGTGGATGCGTTCTTGCAGGACTTGGACGTTGCATACAAAGGGTTTTATGGGCTGTTGGAATAGACTGATAGTATAATAAATGAGATGTAATTGGGATGCTATTCCAATTGAGACTATTTGATATTGTTGAATTTCATAAGATAAAAACTATTCATTTTATGGGATGCTATTCATTATGGAAACTATTTATTTCATGGGTTGCTATTCATTATTGAAACTATTCATTTTATAAGATTCTAATTCTTATGATACTATTCATAATTGAAACTATTCTTTCATAAGATACTAATCCTTAAGATATTGAAACTATTCATTTATACTAATTCTTGAGATATTGAAACTATTCATTTATACTAAGATACTATTTCAATGTCTAGCTATCACTATTACTCCTTCCATTCCTCTATTCTTGTATTGTTTCCTGAACGCTATACAATCGACTCAATCTGGTCCGCGTAGTTCAAGACATTGGCAATGACGTTGGAGTTGTCGGACGTGGTCAAGTCGTTTTCCAGCTTGGCAAAGTAGATGACGCCGTTTTTGATGGTGACCCCCGCGACACCCAAGTCGTTGCGCAAGATGGTCTCGAAGGTCTCGTCAGACTCTTCTTGTGGGATATACAACAAGTTCTTGCAGTTGCTCACAGGAATGCTCTCGTAAGTCTTCTCCAAAGACCTGGCGATTTCGAACCTGAGCGCATCAATCAAGGTATGTATAAAGTGGCCGTACTCCTTGCATGGCAAGCTGTGCTCGTCCTTGAGCAACTTCCAGATCTTGATGTAGTTACCCTCCATCAAGTTTCTCTCCAAGTTTATGGGGAAGCTGAGGTACTTGTCGTTCTCTGTGTCGTATTGCGAGCTGTTGTAGATGACTTCCAATTCGATGTGGAACTTGGAGATGAGACCCTGTGACAAAAGGTACAAGAGGTACAAGGAAATGATCTTGGTAGCATCGGTGTTCTTCAACTTGGAGTCACCCTGAAGCTCCTTGTTTGAGTAGAATGGACGCAACTGTGCAAAGTAGTTCTCGAATCCTTGGTAGTCGTTTGTGAGTAAGGACGAAAGAGCTCCGATCTCTAAAATACGTTGTGCAACTTTCAAGTCGTTGATCTGGTCTTTTGTGGTGGTGTTTGCCTTCAATGGCACGAGCAAATTGTGCTGGATCAATTCGATCTTGACCGGTGGAAGGAGCTTCTGGCATTGCTCGTAGTTTCCCTGCTCAAAAAGCAGGTACAATTCACCTGTCAACTTTTGCAAAGACATTACGTTGTGGTTTACTTGTGGTTGGTGTTGTGTCGGTAACGCTCGCCGCCACCAAACCTTTTGTTCGCGGGGTCGTGTGCGGGTAAAAATCGGAGAGAGTCAGGATTCTGGAGAAAGTCGTAAGTAGAGGGGTGGTGAGTAAAGTAGAGGCAGATATGGGCTATGATGTGGGGTGTAGGTATGATGATCAGCTTTTTATGGAATTAAAAGTTGTGCAAGTGTAGGGCATTTTTAAGTTCATTAGTGCTCATCTCAAAAAAAGTAGAATCACAATGAAGTTCCTCACCACCAACTTTGTCAGATGTCCAATCAAGACATGTCAGTCGTCTACAGAGGCGTTTCCACTCAAGTTCGAGGAGTGTGAGTTGGCACAGGAGGAGATCGAGTACAACCCAGAGTTCATTACACACATGTTGGAGAGATTAAACTGGGAAGCCATATTGCAAGTTGCACACGATTTGGGCAACGACTCGTTGCCCCCAAGAAAGCCCGAGGACTTGGACCCCATCATGGAGGATGCACAGCCTGTTTTGAGGGACTTGCACACGTTGTTGATGGAGACTCAGATATTGGAGGGTAAGATGGTGTGCAGAAACTGTGGTCACATTTACCACATCAAGAACCTGATTCCAAACTTTCTCTTGCCACCACATTTGGTGTAGAGGGGGGTAGGAGTTGATATGAGAAAGAAGAGGAATAGTTTAGAATAAGAGAAGGAGGATAAAGAAACATGAGAGTAATAGAAGATGGTAAATGTGAAGAATTGATTGTAGAGAAGAAAAGAGATGGAAAGAGAAGAGAAGAAAGGGAAAGAGATTGAAAAGATTGAAAGGGATTGAAAGATATTGAAAGAGATGGAAAGAAATGGTAGTAGATAAGACATTGAGGCAAATTTTGCAAATGGGGTATAGATTGGGATTTCCATAATGGAGGAAATAGTCATATAATTCCTGACTAGTAAAAGTTTAAGAAATTTGACAAGTCGAGGTGAGAACAGGTCGAGGTGAGAACAAGTCGAGGTGAGAATTTTGTCAATCCGACGTTAATTCCTACAGTAAAAGTTATTCACAATTGTTGGTGTCTTACCGCAAAAATAGAAACTATTGCCAAACCTACAACTTGGGCTATTTCTGATTACGTCATTTTTCACCAATTCTTACTCAGCAACAGTTATAGGGGCTGGTGGGAGGCTCGGAAGAAGGGGGCTGTTGAAAGAAGAGGCCTACTCGAGACGCGTCTAATCAATGAAGAGCTCAATGAAGAGTTGGAATATCCGCAATACCGTTCAATTTGAAGTCATAAGACCATGATGTAATCGCACATGGAACAACATGAAAAGTACCAAATCATGAGAACGTTAGCGAACATGAGAACTATGAGAAACAGCATGAAATCATAAAAGCATAGAATGAAAGAATGACAAAAACATAGAAACTTGAAATCATGAATAAGATTCTTCGTTCATCCTTATTTCCATGAATACGATTCTTCAAGTTCATCCTTATTTCCATTCCTTTTATCCCCTGTGCTTTTCGAACACAAACTTAAAAACCACCCACATCTCCACTTTCACTACAGTCTCCACTTGATCCCATTTCCTACCTGCCATGGCTGCAGCGCTAATTGAGTTTCAGGGTTGTGGAATGCAGAAATCAAGTGAAAAATGTGGAATGCCATAGTAGTGTATAGCATAATACGAGACCAGACACACACGTTCCAATATCCTTATATGATATGTTCATCTTCGTAGTTGGCCATTGACATCGCCTCCGCCCCTTCCTGGTTGCCGTTATTCATTGTCCACCCTCAGATTTCCACTATAGCATTTAAGATTTTCGAATCGTCTACTTGTTCGTTCGCAGCACCGTGAATTTCCCCCGAAAAAGACTCAAAAAAGGTTGCTAAAGATCACCGAACACTATGGTGAACCTCTACAACGCGCTCTTCCACCATGGGAGTAGCCCCCAGCCTGGTCTGTCGACATCCAGCACAGCCCAGGTGGGTACCACGCCGGTCAACAACACGTCTTTGGAGGCTGGTGATACTACTCCGTCCAACGGTCGAGAGTCTCCGTCCACAGCAGGTACGGAGGATATCTCGACAGATTCGCTAAATTTAAATCCGCCAACATGGAGGTCAGACGATTCACCATCCAGACCACAGTCACGGAACCGCCAGCGCTCTATCTCGCTCTCACGGTTTTTTCACCATGACGACGACAAGGCTCCAGTTGGCGGATCCGCTAGTCTGGGAACAACGGCATACAATACAACTGGATCGGCAACCTCGTCACAGCTACAGCCACCGCACCAGTCCACGACCAACTCGTCGTGCTCGTCGTCCGCGTCGGGGCACGAGCTCCGCAAGCAGCCCAGCTTTGCAAAGTTGAAGGGATTCTTCAGGATAGAGAGAGAGGACCGCGACAAGTTGAACGAAAAGATAGAAAGAAGCGACACGGCTGACGAAAGCAAGCCCGACAGCAAAACCGATAGCAAAACCGACTACAACAAGATCGACAAGATTGAGGAGAATAACATGGACGAGTTGGATCTGAAAAAAGAAACGGAGCACGGCATTATTGAGGAGAAAAAGGAGAAGCGCGAAGACAGACGTGACAAGCATGTATCTTCAGAAGGCTCGACAAGCTCGTCGATATTTCTGTTGAAAGACGTCCTGTTCAGAAACTCGGGCAAAAATAGGGTCTCTGCGAAAAATAGCCCTGTCATGGGAAGAAGCCCCAAACTCGGTGCAAATAGCCCGAAAACCGGCCCTATCCCTGATGTCAGCGCACACAAGCATGGGGCAGCACCGTTGGACACGTCGGACGTGGCATTGGACGACCTGTCTGACTCAATCTTCGAGACACGCACTCCTCCGTCCATTGTCAAGCGGTTGTTGGGGAGAAAACGGTCCCAGTCGAGTCCGGTGAGCCCGTCTAGACTGTCCAGCAGGACCATGGCCCCAATTGTAACGTTGCAGGAGCCACAGAGCCCTAGCCAATTGAGCCCGGTCATTATAAACCTGGATGCACCAGAAAAGGAGGATAAACTTGACGACAAGGGAAAACCTCCACATTCTCCACTTAACCCAAACACATATCCAAGTCCTGTGTCCAGTCCGCAGGGCAAGTCGAAGAGCTCCACCAAGGTGTACAGCCCGTTGAACTTGCAAAGCAGCCCCACCAGCTCAAACATGCAAAGCAGTCCGGTGCTTATGTCCAACTTGTACTTTGCACACCAGGGGTTGCCGCAGCACACTCAGGAAGTGTCAGAGCAGCTCATGGACGATGCTGCCAATGATGTTCTCTCTGTGTCGTTACGCCATAACGACTCAGTGTTCTCGTTAGGTAAGCACATGTCGAGCGATGACCCCACAAATGTGCCTGCTCCAGACGAGTACATTCTCAAGCCTCCACAGGTTCACCGTTCGTCAAAGTATTCTGTCAGCGATGAGTCTGAGGAGGACGGGGCGAACTTGAGCTCGACGGACTTGAGCAGACAAGATGTTCCTGCTGTCCATACCAAGGACCCCACAGAAGCGCGCAAAAAGGCGTTTTTGACTCCAGGAGGGTCGCCAGAAAAGCCACTGGCCTTGGGCCAAGAGCGTATAGGGACCCCGGACAGGCCTTATATCTTGAATCAGGAGCGCATTGGAACCCCAGACAAACCTGTTCCGTTTGCTCCTCAAGGTTTGGCACCGCCTTCGTCGCCCTTCCAGCGTACACTCCGCCGTGTGGCCTCGGCGCCGCTCGTGCACCGTCTTCTCGTGGAGAAGAGCGGTAGTGCGGAGCCGGAGAAGTCTGAGACTGCGGACGGTGAATTTGATGTCAACAAGCACATTGGAGAGGTGACAATCACAGGAAGACCGCGCACGTACACGCAGGAGCGTATGTACTCGAGTGCCGCCACCAAGATCATGGATGTGCAGGTGAACCCTGACTGTTTTGCCAAGATCAGGCTCCTTGGAAAGGGAGATGTGGGTAAGGTGTACTTGGTGAGAGAGAAGGCCAGTAACAAGCTTTATGCTATGAAGATCTTGAACAAAAAGGAAATGATTGAGCGGAATAAGATCAAACGTGCTCTCGCCGAGCAAGAGATTTTGGCCACTAGTAATCACCCTTTCATTGTCACCTTGTACCACTCGTTCCAGTCGAACGATTACTTGTACTTGTGCATGGAGTACTGTATGGGAGGAGAGTTTTTCCGTGCGTTACAGACACGTGAGGCCAAGTCGATCCTGGAGGATGACGCCAAGTTCTACGCTGCCGAGGTTACTGCAGCTCTTGAGTATCTTCACTTGATGGGTTTCATCTACCGTGATTTGAAGCCAGAGAACATTCTCTTGCACCAGAGTGGACACATTATGTTGAGTGACTTTGATTTGCTGAAGCAGAGTGAAAGCGCAAAGAATCCAGCAATCTTCTTCAACAAGGGCCTCGACCATCACAATGCTCCAACCCTCGACACCAAGGCTTGTATCGACGGTTTCCGCACGAATTCGTTCGTTGGAACAGAGGAGTATATTGCACCCGAGGTGATTCGGGGTAAGGGTCACACGAGTGCAGTGGACTGGTGGACCTTGGGAATTTTCATCTATGAGATGTTGTACGGAACGACTCCATTCAAGGGTGCGGACCGCAAGAAGACGTTTGCGAACGTGTTGAAAAAGGACGTGCGGTTCTTGGACACGCAATCGGTGAGCTCTAACTGTAAGAATCTCATTAAGAAGTTGCTCATTAAGGATGAGGCCAAGCGGTTGGGTTCGCGCACAGGTGCGCTGGACATCAAGAAGCACGTCTTTTTCAAAAACACGCAATGGGCATTGTTGAGACACCAGAAACCGCCTATGATCCCGGTCTTGACCAAGACAAACTCCAAGAAGGTGGACAAGGCCCCAGAGAGCATCGATATCAGTGGGGTTCCTGAAATGGGTGCAGCAGGCGCAACATCGCCAAACTTGGACAAGGAATCGAACGATCCATTTGCCAACTTCAGCTCGGTCACATTGCACTACAGTGCAGCGGACCAGGAGGAAACGGCGCACAGCATGTTTAGTATAGAGAACTCGATGTACACCAGCGTGGCATACACCATGACGGGGAAGAGCCCGCTGAAGCGAGTTTGGAAGAAGTAGGAATAAAGGCAGGAGAATGTAGTTTAGCATGTATAAAGAATAAAGGTATGAATAAGGAGAAGGAGAAGTATAAAGAATAAAGATGAAAAAGGAGAAGGATAAAGAATAAAGATAAATAAGTAGGAAGAAGAGCAAAAAGGGACAAGAAGTGTTTAAGGAAAAAGAAAAGGTGCAAAATTGACATTTTATTGAAATTTTTAGCGAAAAATTAAAAACTTTAAAGTTAGAATTTGCAGCAATTGCAAAGATTATTTGAATATCCAGAAATTATAACATGTCAGTTTAAGTGTACAGATGATTTGAGTTAAGCACTTCCTTCTATACTACTTCAGTTTATAAGACCAAATTTTATTTTATATGTAATAATCAACTATTCATCCAAACAATTTCTCATTGTAATGTACAAGAACTAAAGCAACGGCATGAGTGTGCGTCTAACAAGAGACCAAGTCGATGATGGACAACTTAACAGCAGAACACTGAGCAGCAACGTTCTGGTCGTACAAGTTGAAGAAGTCACCGGAAGCACACTGGTAGAAGACATCCTCGTCACCCAAAGCCAAGTTACCGTCCTTAGTAACAGACCAACCAGCAGCGTAGATGGAACCAGCCTGTGGTGGAGGACCGTCGAACTGGAACTGTCTGTTTGCAACAATGGCACCGATTCTACCGTGGGAGTCAGTCAACACAGAGCCCTTTAAGCTCATAGTCAACGAGTCCTTGGTACCACAAGCCTGTGGGATCTTACCGTTGTTGCCAGAGGCTGGGTGGCTGGTGGCCTGGACCTGGCCATCGCTAATCTGAGAAGCACCGGAAGCGGTGGTCTGGTGCTGGATCTGGCCATCGCTGATCTGCTGGACACCAGAGGCAGTAGTCTGGTGCTGGATCTGACCGTCACCAATCTGGTTGATGACAGAAGCTGGCTTAGCGGTGGTCTGGTGCTGGATCTGACCGTCACCGATCTGGTTAACCACAGAAGCTGGCTTAGCGGTGGTCTGGTGCTGAATCTGACCGTCACCAATCTGGTTAATGACTGGAGCAGGAGTAGCAGTGGTCTGGTGCTGGATCTGACCATCACCAATCTGGTTGATGACAGAGGCAGCGGTTGGGGTTGGGGATGGAGTAGACAAAGTCACAGAAGTCTGCTTCTGGATTTGACCATCACCAATCTGCTGAACACCGTCTCTCTTGGCGGTAGAAGCAGCAGCAGAAGTAGCAGCCGAACCGGAAATGGTGACAATCTGAATACCAAACTTGTTGGCGTAGTCAGTAGAGGCACCAGATGGGGCAGCAGCAGCTGGGGTCAAGGTGGTCCATGGCTCGCTTGGAACGTAAGCGGCGTAGGTGGAGCTGAGCAAGGTTGCGGCGATGAGAGCGTACTTCATTGTAATTGTAATTGTTGAAGTGGTTGTAGATGTGTTTGTTGTACTGAAGAAGAAAATGAAGAAGGTGGACGTGGACCCCAATTTATACAATTCTGATGTATAGTTGAAGGCTTGCTGCGCTATTGTCGAACAAATGTGGGGGTGTTGAACCCTGAAGAAATGGTTTGCTGGTTTATGAGTGGCACACACAAAATCAATGACCTACAAAAATAGATTATGATGCAATCCATTTAACTGAAGAGGAATTGATATTGTCTAGGGCTCAATTTCGGGTTTGTAACCCACATCAAACTCGTGTGAAACAAGTTTGCTCGACCACGTTTCCCGCGTTCTTTTCACCAAAATCTGAGAGAAACACATACATCACCCCTTGATAGATAGGCTGTGCGATCTAGATCATCTGTGACCCCTGCTGCTTGCGCGAGTGATCGTTCTCTTGATCCCAGCTGGCCTTGATGGCTGGTTTTTCGCAACCAGCACTTGTGTGCAGGACACCCCAAATTCTAAATTTAGGTGTCAAAGAGGTTGCAGCCGAGGAACCGAGTATTGCGGTACGGGTGTAAAATGCTGGTGAGTATATTTAGAAGAAACAACAGAGGCACAAAGGTGGTATTCCAAGCCCCCACAAAAGGCACCCAAGACATGAGGCACAACCATTGGCACGTCACGGATAGACACAACTGTAGGAAGACAGGGTGCATGACAATACATGGAAAAGGGGCTGCTGGTATTCCGCGGGCCGGTGACATTGTAGCAGCCTGCTGGAAGTCAAGGATCTGCAGGGATACAGCTGTAGCGAAGGGGAATTTGCTGGCAATTGCTGGCAGTGAAGGAATTCTGCAGCACGAAACAAACTTTAAAATTTTAGACATGATAGGGGAACTGATTGCCGATTACTTGGCTACATCTTGACAGGCGTTATGTGCACTTGGCAATGAAAGTTCTTGGTGACGTAAACCCACATGTAACAGCGATGGCTCAAGATAAGTGGAGATGTCATGCCATCGCACTGGATATACGAAGGAATTGGGTGCGACAGGGGTGAGAAGTCTTGGAAGAAGGTGACGAGCAATTGTTGAAAAAGCTTGAAAAAGGTGATTGTCGATGGTACAAAAACAATGGATTAATGATTTGGAATGGATTAGGAATGAAGGAATACATTAAGTATGGATTAGGAGTAAAGTAGCAATAAATTAGGAATAGATGAATACTAAGAATATATTGTGGAGGCATGGCTCGTCGAAGGTACGCATTGTTCTATATGTTGGTAAATAGTATCAACCAGCGCCTTGTTGTTATCTAGACGGGCTCTCGACAATGTTCGGCAATTTGAAGCGACAAATCAACATGTCAACCGAAAACTGGTGAACACTTGTATATCAAAAGATCACGTGACGATTTAATTATAGTTTTGATAGGTAGATTAAGTTTGAAGGCTAAAAGGTGTCAAAATTTTGAGTGGTGAAAAATGAGCGAGAGATAGTGAGGGTAGTAATAAAGAGGACTTTTAAGAAGGGAGGGTGGAAGCCAATGTTAAGAGAAGTCATGCGAAGTTATGTTAAGAAAAGTCAATGTTGAGAAATCAAAATCAAGGCATCAATAGCAAATACACTCAAAACTGTAGTGAAAATCAAATCGATCTTGAAGGCAATTAATCTAGAGATATTAAAACGAGGTGAGATCGACTAGAAGATCAAAGATCGAACGTGCAATCAAATAAAAGACATATTAAATAGGAGATCATTGAAAGGTGAAACAAACGGAGGATCAATCGGAGATAACCAAGTGCAATTGGGGGATCGAAATGAAAATCAAATAGAAGATCAACTGAAACAGTTGGCATGGAAAATCGCTTCAAACTGGAAATCAAATAGAATCATTGAAAAATCATTCGAAACAGGAAATCAAATAGAACATCATTGAAATCATTCGAAACAGGAAATCAAATAGAACATCACTGTAATGGATCAATCATAAAAGAAGATCCGAAAATTAATAGATGCAACAAAGTCTACTATTAAGAAGATTTATTAAACTCACGGTTTAAACAGAAGGTGTCAAACTGAACCTTTGAATAGGAGGTTTCAAACTGAAACACAAGTTTAAAGGTGGTATATTTAACTTAACGTTTTTCGAACAAAAGGTTTAAACAGGTCAAATTCAAAAGATCATTGGAAATCCTAAATGCTCATCACAAACGTATAAGTATTTCGAATCAATGAAAATTCCGAATCAATAAATCCGTTGAAATCTCACTTTTTTTTGCCCGCCTGAGAATTTTTCACCAAGCCAGTAAGAACCAAACACGAATCATACCAGTTCTTGATGTCAGCAACAACAGTGTAGTGAAAATTATCAAGCGCCACGACCCCACGTGGTTCGGTTTGATGTTACTCCCGTTTGGCCGTCAGAAGCATAACTGATCTCTATGTAACATGAAGTATTTCTTGCACCATTCATGAAATAGGAAAATGGACCGAGTTAAAACTCAAGACCCTTGGTGCGCAGAGTTTAAGATACAAAGGCGGAGTTTAAACATACGGTAGTGTCTCGTGCAACTTGAAGTCTTATCATTCTGCCTGTACTGGGCATAAAATTCCGCCCAGCAAGGGAACCATGTTACAATGCATTTTGTTTCATGCAGACGGATCGGACTTCACGTGAGACAAAGGAAAGCCGGCTTAGGCGCGTAACGTTCGATGCTTGCCCGTTAAAGGAGTACCACTGATGAAGTCATCCAGGGGGCGTGGCTAAGTGTAGCGAATAAATACTAGTCCTTTTGTGAAACCAACGGAATTGTAGTGAAATTCCGGATATCTATTAATTCATCCGGACTTTAAAGGACTAAATCGACTGAAAGATGACCATGCAATACCCAAGGCAGAAGTAGAGAATGTATAAAGCCGATAATAGAGTCGAACCGAAGTCGTTCTTTTTTAGCTGCAAGTTGGTAGCTCAGTACGCAGAGTGTGCATGGAAATAGGTACAAAAACGTCCTCGTTTCTCGAACGTCAGAGTCGTGATTTACGAATACCATGAGACTTTGAGGTCCTTCTAAATGCGATCATTTTTGACGAGACCCACACCTACTAAAATATGTAAATGGTGTCTTTTTTGTACATATACGAGCTTTCAAAAGGGTTGTCAAGGCGTGAAAACGGCGAACCTGACGATTTTTCAACCCCACCATCCCAATATGGTTCCAAGAGCGGTTGAAAAGACGGCCTTCTCCTGCACTTGCCTGATACAGCAGGTAGGCTTTCATAAAGCCGACTTCCTAAGACCCGCAGCTGACGATGGCACGATGTCCACAATTTCCAGTAATGTAGCTACACGGTAAGAGTTGAATATAGTTAAGATAAGCATATGATAGTGCGCTTGCAGGCAAGCTGAAAGCTACTAGCGGAACATCCTTGCTAGGTAGCTGCAATGCAAGTAGGGACTTTGTGAATGCTGGAGCTAAACTCTGCAAAGTACGGAAGCCTGACAAGCGGAAATTTTACTTTGATCGGTTAATATTACGATTCTTATTCAGGGTACGGATTAGCGTTCGACGGCATGCTGATCTTCGGGCCGAATGCCTCAAGCAGAAGACGGTACCCTGAAGATATGGTCGGCATATTCCGACTGAGCGGTTCCATCGTTAAGACTTCCGGAAGTAGGTTTTTGCATCCGCGAAACTTTAAGAAATCGTGCGATTCACCCCACAAGCTCCACGGGATTTTTCGTTGATGGAAGTCTGCAACAGGAGATGAAAACTCGAACAATACTCAAGTCCCGAAGTAGGCGCGGTAACAGTTCCAGTTCCGAAAGTCGGCACAAGGATAATTTATGCGCACTGCTGCATATTCATCACGACTATGCGGTTAAGGAGTTCTTGTTTTAGTAATGGTGGTACAAATGCAACGGCTGGATGTATTTTGCAGTGAAAATAGGCTTTTTGCCTAAGTAGAAGGGGATGAAAGAGACGACGGCAGAAGATTCGGCTAGTTGATATGGTTACTATCAACTACCGATAGATACAGCAAGTAAAAATAGCCAAGTGAATTGAAACATTCTTCCAAGAAAGGATAATTTTGGTTGACCAGAGTCATTAACTCGGGCTGTCCAAGTCAGGCGCGAAGTCCGTTCCATTGAAGAAATAATTTTCTCCGGGACTATGAAAGAAAAGACGACATCCAAATAAGATGGGCCGAGTAGCAGTGCGTGGGGTACTTCCAGAGAAGGACATCGCAATGCTTCTTAGTAGATGTAAAATGTAATAGTGCAACAGGGGACTAACAGGGGACTAACAGTCTTTATGCGAGCAGTATACGGTATCAACGCGGAATTCTCAAGGCTCGGAAATATAATTTTGTCGGAAATCTATACGGGCGAAAAAAAAGACGAAGTCAAATTCCAACGAAAGGCGTTCGCCTTTCGGAAATGAAGTAGAGAATGACACCTAAACTCATATAAACGAATGCAGTAGTGGAACCTTAAGCGCCACACTCCTATACTAGTCATTGGTTTACGGGGCGTGAACGCAATAACCACTTCAGATAACAGCCATGCATTTCGGTTTTGAGCGCGCAAGCAGTTGAAATCTCCATGTTTGGCAGTGCTGTGGCAAAGAAATTGCTCATAGATTGTGGGGAACAAATTTCAAAACGGACTTTTGCGCTTTAAAGGTAGCCTAACGGTCATGTCTGACCGGAGGGGAGAGGCTTTTCGAATCTACATGCAGCCCCTCTTTAAACACAATTTACAGGATGAAACTCACAAATCCAAAGGTCTCAAATGCAACCTTCCAAGAGGTTTAACACGAGCACGTGGTATCAAGATTCTTTTTTTCTGTATCGGATTAAGCGAAACGCCACGCTAGTTAAGGCTTCCTTCATTGATCAGTCTGAGAGGACCCCGAGAGCAGATGAAATGTCAAGTAGGCTTTGCTGAGTTTACCGAAACTAGCAAGGCAGTTGAGCCCGTAGTTAGGAGGTAATTTTTTTGCGCCCATAACCCAATGCAGTATCGGCTTTGGTAAGAAGGTGATGAAAACAGAGTGTTGGGTAAGTTCTAAATCTAGCGGTGAGATATTTTTTTAACGACGCGCAGAATTTTTTAGGGAACACAACTTTCGCATCTGCGGGTGAGTTGTATGCACTCGATGGTTTCAGTCTCATCGCTGCACGGCGGTTCCTTACACCATGAGAAGGTATTTACATTTAAGGGGCCATGGAAGACTTTATTTGCAATCGAATCGCTCTGAAAATTCGAAATTACCAGAGATCCACCATGTATTCTGAGATTAACGTTCCACCATGCGAACTTCCTTTGGGTCACGGTCACCCACCAATGGACATGGACCCACAACAACAACACCAACCACAACAACAACAGCACCAAGCTACCATGTTACCGTTTGGTCAAGTGCCGTTCCCTAACGACCCTAATGCCTACCTCTACGGAGCAAATGCCTTCCCCATACCCACGGAGATGCAAAAGTCCGAGTCTAGTCAAATGTACTACTTGAAGCCTCAAGGAGACTACATGAGACAGCAGACTGAATACGAGAAACAAGCAGAGTACTTGAGGCAAATGGAGACGCACCGCCAGCCCGAGTTCCCAAGGCAGCATATGGACAGGCGACAACTAGACCAACGTACTGGATACAACAACCAGGTGGACGATTACATGCAAAAGTTCCCCAGTGAGTCTGAAGTATACCGTGGTCAAGAATTCGATAACGGCGTTCCACCGATTCGGAGTGAACCCGTTGATGACTACTCGCCTAAGTCCCAGCTCCCAGAGAACTATCACACTATCCCTGCATTTGCTTACGACCAGCTGCAACCATTCCCCGGAAAAATCCAAGAGCAGTACCCCATGTATAGCCAAGGTATGCCGACATATGGATATCCGCGTGGTATGGGCAGCGAGCCGTTTATCGAAATACCGATGAGAGCTGCAGACCTCATTAACAAGCCACCGCGTCCGAACAGTGCGCCACAAATTTACCCTGATGGAACGGTGGTTTTTCTGATGCTGCGATGAAGAATAGCTGCATAATATGTGGTAAGCAATTCAAACGACTCTCGTCGTTGAAGACGCACTACCACTCGCACACTGGCGAGAAGATCCACAAGTGTCCGTGGAACGGATGTGGTAAGCTGTTCAATGTGAAGAGCAACATGACCAGGCATTATAAGTTGCACATTCGCGACTCGAGGTGATAGACGGGATGGGATGGGATATAGGATAATAGTAGAGAAATGGATAAGGTATGGAAAGGTGTAGAAATGAATAATAGATAACGAAAAGTATTATGGAAGTGTTGGGGGTTTTAGGAGGTTAAGATTTTAGGAAGCCAGGATTTTAGTCAGGATTTTAGGAAGTCTTGAGGATTTTGAGAAATTTGATTGAAGTTTATGCCCGGGGTATTTGATAACCAGAAAATTCAAACCACACCAATAAACACCAGCATCTTTAACCAGAATAACCATACAATTCTACCCAACTAAACTTTCCAGAAATCGGAATCCACTCACCTAAAACACCAACAATAAACCAATGAACATAAAAAATCAACTCTAGCACAAAAATAAATCACTGCAAACACGACTAAATCGAATACAGAAGGAGGTAACCAATAGAAGTAGAAACATTCAAATAAAAGAGAAGTTAACCACTAGGATCAACCAGCGTTCTAAAAAAAGAACATGCAAAGTCAATTCAAGCGTGATAGAAGTGTAATTAGAGTTACCCAATTTTTTATATTGTGAAAATTATGGATGCACATCAACATTTAGTAGCTGGATTGGGGACGTTAGCATCCATTGTGCCAGATGAAATCGCAGGTGCACCAATGCAGCAGTCCCGTTTCTTATCATATAAGTTGACAACTTAAGCGAAGTGCTTTGAAGCAGCATTTTCAAAGTGCCACTTCGTAACTGCCACTCTCGGAAAAAACAAATTTCAGTAATAAATGGGTAATTTTTGAAGGGAACGTCACTTCAACATACCGCGTTCTTGTGTAACACCCAGTTCGTAATTTCTGGAGGTTGTGCTGTCTAAACTGTCCTTGTTTTACGTTGAACAATGACCCGTTTCATTAGTTAATTCGCAGCTATTTTCTATTGTTCTCCACTTCTTTGTTCTCTTGGAGTGACCCCTACCTTTTGGACATACAATTCCGTAGCGAAGGAATTCTTGGAAAAAATACTGCGCGGGACTTTCCTGTCCTGGAACCTTATCTAAATCTATCGGAGTGAAAACGTCGCAAGTGGAGTCAGTTCCAAAAACTGGGCGTATCTGCTGCTTGTGGTTGTGACTCGCTACTTGTGGCCATTATGCGCAATCAGATGCGAACACGCCTGTAAACTCTTCATGGCAACCTTAAATCTCGCATAAACTATTGTTTCTGTGAAAGGTTATCAGAATTGGTCTGCAGAAGCGTGTTTGAGTTGACATGCATATGATGGGAACAGTGGGGATGAAGTATACTAGATGGTGGATTGGGGAGGTATAATCGGGGTGTAGAATACTGGATTTAAAATACTGGATTTAGAGTACTGGATTTAGAATACTGATTTTAGATAAGTAGATGTAATTTGAGAAAACGGAACATGTAATCAAATGACTAGTGATAGGAGTATTTTAGAAGCTTTTCACTGACGGAATTTTGTAGTTTGTGACTGTCTTGGAGAGTATATGAATTCTTTGATTCATGAGAATTTCAAAATCATGTCATAGATCATCAAGTCATGGATTTTTAGGTTTTTGATGTAATGAATTTTGACATTGCGCTTTGGATCTACTCTCGAGAATCTTACGTTTGCTTAAGTTCACTGATGTCTCTTGCAAGGTTAACTTCTTTCTTGCTCAAGGTTAACTCCCTTTCTTGCTTAAGGTTAACTTTTTACGCTTGGCTTAGATCATCGGTTTTTTTGCAACTTCTGGCTGAAATTACGCTTGGCTCGGAAATTGTACCTATTTAGATATCTTGGCCACATTCCTAAAATTTGCTCGTTGTAACACTGCTAGGCTGTGTATGGTTTGGTATCGTTTGCTAGCTACGCTATTTAGGCTTGGCTGAAATGTTCATCGATTGCGCGCTTGGCACACTGGGTCGACCTTCTCTACTTCTATCTTTTCCAAAATTCTACCATTTCTAAAGCTCTTCTATTTTTACAATTTCTACCTAGTCTCCCTTCCTAAACCTTACTTATCTTTTATCATCCTTCTTCCATTTCTTTTCATATGCTCGATTCTGCCTATCATGCGTTTGAGTTCCATCGCACGCTTGCTGCTGCCTAGGACACTCCATCGCACGCTCGATTCTGCCTATGATATTCCATCGCACGCTCCAATCTGCCTCACCTATACCTCCGTCAAATGTCCGATTCTGCCTAACCGTTTCCTGCTAGAACGCTGATGGAAAGTGTGAAATCTGTCTGTCTGGTTGATGATTATGCTCAAAAGACATGGGGCCAAGTCTGAAGCGTGCAACACAGCCACGTCTTCCTATTGATCTTCCCGTTTACTACCCAAGCCCTCTTAATGACGGTCCCCTCCTTAAACGCCTTCTATCCGTGGCGTGTTTGGAAGCATCCCGGCTATCCATGCCTTCGTAAAGCATCTCTGGCACTCTAATTTTACGAGGCTTTGAAATTTTAAGGTTCAGAGCCTTTGCGCTCTCGAAAAAATTGTAGCGTTACGCAGCCCTGATATAATCAAAGCTGTTATTATTAGCTATTCAAAAAAGTTAATGTCCGTAGTTGGGCCACTTCGTGAGTTCAGGCTGCTGCAGGGAATAACGTAATTCAGGGCAAATGAGGTGATCTCGATCCAAATGGGCGTGGACGTGCTGACGCGGCTTCTGGAACTCGTTTCAACATCGACCATGTGGCCTCTCCAAAAAAAATCACCTGAAGTTATCCAGACAAAGCTACAAGTCTGTCTTGTTTCCCCGACTTCATCGCTATTGTTTTTATACTCCGCTAAACTCCCGTTTCACCTGGAATTTAGCGGGTAATGTCAGAATTTCTACTTCAGTAGTTGTCTTTGGCGCGGTGCAGTGCACACACAATAGATCGCTGCGGTATTGAAGCAAATATTCCGCTTTTCTTATTTCAAACCGTCTTGCGTTGAGAGCTCTGCGTAAGCGAGGTGGGGTCTAGCCAAGTAAGAAAGTGATTCGAGAAGCTCTAAATCAGTTTTGTCCACCAAAATCGTGTCCTAAGCGAAAGTTGGACCAATATGGGGCGGCCTAGACGCGCTTCTAGGCCCTTGATTTCATTCTCGGAAAAAGTTTTTCGGGCCTTGCAGTAAATAGCTTCTCGGATTTGTGCCTGCTTTGAGCTCTGGAAATCGCGCATACATTTAATCACTTTAACTGCGCTCTCCTTACACACCCCGTCTAATGGATACCCTTTGAAGATCTTTCAAAAGAATAGAAGGGAAGACCATGTGTGTCGGTAAGCGAGGTACACGATCACGCTATTTCTTCCCAAAAAAATCAGAAAGAGGCATTTTTATTCTAATTGAAGCATACGAGCCCCGTAAATTTGCGTTCACTGGCGGCAGCGTATGTACAGCTTCTTATTAAAGTAGCTGGAATTGTGAAACGTATTTGCTGGTGCTCGCAGTGTTATTGTTCTACTATCTGGCGTCAGCATAAGCGCGATGAATTAGCCATATTGTCCTTCCAGTTGAGCGGCCGTGCATTACCCAACACTGACAGGTAACTCCGGGCTCCGGATTTGTACACCAGAATTTTACACCCCTACCTTCCCAAAAAATGAAACCAGCAGATCCTTCACCCCGTCGGCTGTGTCAGTGCTTGTATCCATACTGGTTCGTGGGAGACGACACGCCCACGTCTCAGTCAAGCGAGAGGCTTTTTTGGTTGATATGTACAAGGGGATGTACGCCAGTGGTTAATACTCATTGAAGATATTTCCATGCGCCATTCATCCTGTGCAGAATGTCTAATATTCAAAGTAAAATAGAGACACACAAAACTTCAAGAACAAATCAATGCCCTTGGAAAATTCCCCGTTTCCTGCAGATCTTATGATGTTGCAGCCACCTTTGTGGCTCTTCACTACCAGAGTACACTGCAAAGGGCGATCCAAGTCACATGCTATTGTAATATGGTGCTTGGAAACACCTTGGTCGAGTAATGATCAGTTCATGGACAGCTTCTGGAACCTCGATTAAATCGTGGATCTTCATATCCAACTGTCAAAGATGATCATTTAAGGCACGTTTTTTTCTCGCAAGCTCAACTTTTCGGCGCTGGCGGGGTTCGAAGCGAGTACACGTGAATGATTCACGTGATATCCAACCAACCAAAAGATGGTAAAAAAAAGTTACTCAACAAACACTATCAACTAGAATGGCTGCACACCACGCTGCTAAGTTTGCGCGCCACGCCGCTGCATCTGCTCCACACGTCCAGCCACACCTCAAGTGGACCGCCAAGGCTTTGGGTGCGTCCATGTGGTTCTACATTTTCTACAGAATCAAGGAGGATGGTCCTGTCATCTTTGGCCAGAAGTTGCCATTCGAGCACCACTAAGCATTGGGTATAGAAATGAACAAATAAGGAACAGAGATTGTAGAGAGATGAGTAAGAGGAATAGAACGATTAAGAGGAACAGAAGAACAGGATATGAGAAAGAGGTGATTAAAGTTGGGAGGTGATTCCTAAAAATGAGTTAGCTAAAAGAGATGAGGTTAGGTAAACATACGGTGAGTTATAAAATGGAAGGATAATCAAAGGTTTTGAAGACGTTCATACATTCAGTACATGTATAGACACGGGAATATTATCTGGAGGAACGGTGTTTTCTTGATTTCTAGCTATACCTCTAATTCTGATTATGTAAGTAGTACAACCGAAAGCACTAGTAAGGAAAATGCAAGTAGAACAGTAGTTTCAGGCATTCACTGGTTATTGACTTTATCGTCATTTCTCATGTATGTAATCAATCATGACTAATATAATGGTTCTCTTCATCAATAGAAACTCTAAATGACAGTATTAATGGTAGTATCTCTCAATAGATCTCAATAGAATCTTAATAGAATCTCAAATCTCTTTAAATCTCTCTTCATCTGCTTGATTCTATCATTGTTGGATCAAACTTTTCTATCAGCTATGCTCTCCTTCTATGCTCTTCCTCTTCCCCGTCCTCTACCTCTGCCGCGGAAACCCCTGCGTCCTCTAAACCCTCCCCTTCCTCTTCGTCTCTTCTCTTCCGTGGCATGCTCGATCTTGGCAGTCTTGAACCCAAAGTTGAATCCCTGACTCGTAGCGTGGTCAAGACGGAAGTTTCCACCGTCGTCGAGCTTGAAAACCATGATGTTGTGTTCACTGGACTCTTGGTTCGAAAAGTCGCATAAGTTAAAATGCCAAAGGTTAAAATACGCTTGGAAGTAGTAATCGTTTATCCGCTTGAGAAGCGTGCGGCCATCATCACCGTCATCTGGAAGGTCCTCGCTTTCGGCATTATCCAATTTCCCAGTGCTCTTAATCCTTTTATCGTCTATTCTCAATGGGATGATTTTATCGATCTGGTCTCCCTGTGTGACTGGGATCTTGTCGAAGAGACTCAATCCAAGCTCCAAGTTGTCACGGATAAGCGACTTGGTATCGTTGCTGATAACTTCATGGATTTCGTCCTTTACAATCTCCCACAATTCGCCCAAAATCATCCGCAATCGCGAGAACTTTGACCTATAACTCTCAATATACCCCGTAGATCCTCCCATGGAATCGACAAAGCTCATCCCATTACCCATCACAGGGTACCGGAAATGCAAGCCCTGGCTCACAGTGAAGTCTGCATGTGTAATGATAGCCAAGTGTTCCAAAAGTGGGTTCTTTATCACAGGAGCATGACAAACAAAGAGATTGATGGTGTTATGAGACTCGGCCGAGCGTGAGTACATCTCTGCAATCTGCGTCAATGTGATCCAGAGCTCTCCGGGGCGGCCACTCACTCCTGGATACTCCGATACTCCGCTATCAAAGAGACCGTGTATGCGCAAGGAGCCTCCCAATCCAAAAAGGCGGATGTCAGGCTCGGATGCGGGTGTTTCTATAGTATGCGTGCGGGTGTGGTCGATTAAATGGAGGTTGTGTATGACTGTTTGTCCGCTTTGAACCTGGTGGACAATTCTCGGGTCGTCTAGAGGTCCAAAAACAGTGTAGACAGGACAGGGAAGTGTTTTGTGGCCAGCCACATACTCGGAAAACTGGCTCAACGAGGTTGTTCCAAGAAGGTCGCGAAGAGAGGAAGAAACATCCTGTTTCGTTCTGTCGTCATCAAAATGTTCGTGGATGTCTTCTTCTTGCTCTTCAAGTTTAGGCGAGGACTTTGAAGTGTCTTGAGACAAAGTTTGCGAGCCAATTTGCGAGTCAATTTGCGAGGAAAGGGTGGGAGTTGTAGAAGTAATGGGAGTTGTGGTGGGAGTTGCAGAAATTGTGGGAGTTGCAGAAGTTGTGGGACTTGTGGAAATCGTGGGAATTGTGGAGGTTGCAACAAATGAACTTTGCGCAACTTGTGTATCCAGTCTGACTTCAGAATCTTCAGATCCTTTATCTTCATCTTGCTTGTCCTTGTCATCTTTCCCCTTCATGCCAACCTCATCATCTCCCTTTCCGTCTCCGTCATCATCCTTTCTACCCTCGATCAAGCTGAGGTTGTTCAATTGCGCAACCAAGTCGGGCGCAAGGACGTCCAGAAACGCGACTATTTGCTTCAAATACGCGATGTCGTCCTTGGCGGTGTTGTCGTCCCAAAACCCAAAGTTTCCAGTGTGGACGATGTAGTCAATGGGACGCCCATGCTCTTGCTCACGCTGAAAAATACGTGTCAAGGAATCCAAGTTTCCCTGAATATCCGCAACCGTCAATATCCGGGGCATAATTGGCCGTGAGCGTTATTGAACTGAATTGAGGCGAACAGCACAGGTATCGCTTTTCCGGTAAGGTATCGCTCGTCAGACTGTAGCTGGTATCTTTTTGAGCAAATTTCTGTGTTGATAAAGCGGTTGAATTGTTGGCTTCAGCGGCTTTGAGGGTTCGTTGAGGTATTATTCTCAGATGAGTGATGTTGGTTGTCAAAAGCAAGCGGGTTTATAGCTCCGGTGTTTAGAACGCTGTGAACTAATTTAGCGGGTTGTGGCCTCTTTGATGAGTTGTAATCTCAATGAATGTGAATAGGACTTATCCTAATAAATACGGTAATTATGCGAGTGTCATGAACTATGAAGAGTCTGTCTCAATCAATACCCTTATCAATCTCTGATAACCTCCTTGTTCTCAATTCTGCTTCTATCCTCTGATCAATTCTACTTCGTCAATGCCCTTGTCTGTGAGCCGTCGTTGTGTGCCCTTCTTGCACTTTTTTAATCTTTATCGCAATTTATCCTCATTATTTTTCCAACCATGTTGGAACCGGCTGAGCGGTTAAGAAACGCGATAATTGCCGGCAATCTTGCCATAACTACACGTTTACTTCTGCGATTCCCACACCTATGGCTCAATGTGGATCCTCGCAACGATGGTTGGAGCAATTTGCACTACGCTTCCTACCACGGCCACTATCTCATATGCTTTCATTTGGTATCATTTCTCAACCAACACATGGGTGATCTCGACCTGAACTACTCACATCTTGATCTACTCACTTATGATGATGTGTCCGTACTACACGTTCCAGCGATACACCACCACGCTCAAACGCTACACTACCTCCTTCAGGAGTTCCCTGGTAAGATCTGGCGAGATTTTCCTGGAGGTCCGAACAAAAGAACTCCGCTTCACACAAGCTGTGTGGAAGGATTCACTGAAGGCGTCAAGTTGCTCCTAGAATTTGGAGCCGATTGGCTCGCCGCAGATAAAAATGGTGACACTTGCACGCATCTTGCTTTCCAGTATGGGCATTTTGAATGTGTTGAAGTGATCACCAAGTTTGTTGCTTCCAATAGTACTACTGTGGATGATTTCCGAACCAAACTCCAGGCATTGGAGGGAGTGCGAAACAACAAGGGGTGGGTTCCTGTGGACTATGCCGCTTCGTTCAGCCTCGCCAAATCGTACAAATCATTACAGAAGGAATTGGTCAACCAGGTACAGGCAAAAGAAGGTATGATCCAGGAACAGCCCGTTTCTTCTATCGAGTCGGAATCTTATAGCGATATCGATAGCACAGATAGCGAGGGCTTGCACGGAAGAGTACTCCAGAGCCCGATCATCCCGGTGGTACTGGCACAACCACTGACTCCAGACCCTGTGAGGCGGGCACATTCACAGTCGCTTCCAACATCGAATCCGCCGGACGGACTTTCACGGAAGCCAACGAGTATGAGTACAAGCCGCAAGCGCTCAAACACAACGTACAACTACCGGCCACCAGTTCTCTCGACGTCAAATTACCTGCCTCGGAGCCTGTTTGGGTCGCCACTGACACCTGCAATCCGCACACCGTCTTTGAAGTCGGTCACCATCTCGCCGTCGCTCAGGAAGGCAGCAGAGGAGGCCATTGAGGACGACGAGAGCGAGGGACGAGAGAGTGTGAAGGGGTTGGGTGTGACACGTGACGGCAGAGACAGCGAAAGAGATAGTTTTGGACGAGACAGAAAAGACAGTGACAGAAAAGACAGTTTTGGAAGAGACAGAAAAGACAGTTTTGGACGAGACAGTTTTGGACGAGACAGTTTTGGAAGAGACAGTTTTGGAAGAGACAGTTTTGGAAGAGAAGGATTGGTGAGTGGAAGAGATGTTTTACGAGACAGTCTTGGAGGTGGGAGAGAAGGTTCTAGGGAAAGTCCCACCAGAGAAATGAGGAACAGCCTTGGAACCGATTTTGGAAAAGAAGCGACTTCTGGAAAGGAGGTTATGAGGGAGGGTTCCGGAAAAGAGGTTATGAGGGAGAGCTCCGGAAAAGAGGTTATGAGAGAGGGTTCCAGAAAAGAGGTTATGAGAGACGAAATTGAAGAGGGTTCTGGAAACGAAGTTCAAAAAGATGGTTCTGGAAACGATCATCAAAACGATGGTTCTGGAAACGGCGTTCAAGGTTCTGGAAGAGAAGCCGTACGAGAGAAGTTTGCCGGATCTTCAAAAAGCACAGACTGGACGCAAAGTACGATCCAACATACGAATATTCCACAAGAGAGGCTGGATCTTAACACTCGTGTGCCGCACAGCCAGAATGATCTTATGGAACAGAAGTACGGCGTTCAAAACAATCTCAACGTGCAGAAATTGAATGATATTTCTCCAGAGAACGAAAACGGTCTTGTGCAACCGAAATTGAATGATAACCCGCAACCGAACCAGAACCAGAACCAGCTTGTGCAACAGAAATTGAATGATAATCGTCATCAGCAGTACGATCTTGCGCAGCAGAAATTGAACGATCCTCACCAGAACATTACTGGTAATGCACAACATAGCCTTGCAGGTACGAGTGATGGTACAGAGACAACTGACGATGGTGATGTTGCAGCCGGATTTATTGTCAGTGGTGGAAGTACTCAAAGCGGAAATGCTATCGTACCCCAACAAGGAAGTGGACCCCGAATCAGTCGGCCCGAGGATACTACTGGACATGGCAACGGGCCCGCTGCCCAACTAGGTAAAAGCGGAACGGAAATCTCCACGCCACGGTCGACCCAACAAGACCCTGCCAAATCCGCAGGAGACGGCGATCCAGGTACATGGGACAAAGGCGGACATAAACTTGCTCACAAAATTAATGAAACGGCGCAAAAAAGGACGGCTGAAAATAAAAAGTGGGATAACTTTGAGGGTACAAACCCTGAAAATATAGCTGAAAATAAGTCGGCTAATACCGAAAAGCCCCTAGTGTCAGTGCCCATGGTCGAAACTCCGACACCTACATTTCTGCCGGGAGATACATATACTCCGACGCCTACATTTACTGCAGCATCCACTTTTGGAGTGCCCGGTTCACATTCTACACCTAGTGCATCTTCTGGGGTAATTTTCAAAAAGACGGCGGACCTCAGGAACTTTTCCAGGAGCCCAGAGAACCTAAAAGAGGGGCCACAAAGAGAGAAGGACAAAGAGAAGGATTTCAGGAAAGATGTCTTCAAAGAAGGGTTCTCGCAGAGTCCTGAAAAGCATAGCGAGTCGTTTTCGGTGGAGTCGAGTCCCGAGAAAGTCCGTCATCACCGGATGAAGACCCGTGTGGAGGTCTTCATCCCGGGATCCAGCCGATTGGGCACGCCCGAGACAGACGTGAGAAAGGCCGAGGAGTGGCCACATGTATCCGAGACGAAGCTCGCGCCACTTCCAGAATCGCTTGGAGCACGAGTGTCGCCGACCCGGTCGCATTCGTCGTCGATGGCCCCGTCTCCAGTTCGAATGGCAGTTCAGGACCCTGTGCGCCTGCGCCGGTCTTCACTGTCACTGTCTACGGCACGACATGTTGTATTTAACAGCAGCAGAACATCGCTTGCAAATCTCGAGTCGCCAAGCAGGCGTCGTCCGTCGCTTCTGAATTGGTCTCCGAATGGCAGTGATGAGTTATCACCAACACTTCGGAAGGCACACTCGTCTGGTGCGCTACCAGGGACATTGTGGAAAAACACCTCACTTCCCTCCCAAGGACTATACGATGGGTTCAGTAACGACTCGACTGACAGTTTGAAGAGAGTGAATGTGAATAGTGTGAGTTTCAACAGGAGCCGGAAAGAGCGGGGTGATGATACGAGGGAGTAAAGAGTGGTGGAGATGTAGTATAGTGGTAGATAGACACGATTGGATGGATTTTGTAGGTATAATTGGAACATGAAAAGGACTTCTGATACACACGTCTAAGTTTCACTTACTTATGAATTGCGTATGAATGACTTCTGAATTCCTTCTGAATTCCTTCTAAATTCCTTCTAAATCACTTCTAAATCACTTCTAAATTACTTAGCATTTAAAATTCACTCAGTAAAATCAGATCAAGTTTTTTCGGATTATGGGTTTTCGATTTTTCAGACCGCGTCATGGCAAAGAAGCAGCCGTCGATCAGCCGCTTCTTCCAGTCTGCAAAGGCAAAGGAAGTGGACGGTGGTGTCAAAGGAAAGGATGAAACTGGAAACCTGTCGATTGAGGTAACTTCACAACCCAAATCAATAGTAAAGAAGCCTCAACAGAACAACCATGAATTGAATAATGGAAAGCTGCAAAGTGAAAAGGTCGCTTCTAGACCGGATGAGGACACGTTTTCTTCTAAGGGAAATACAACTAAAGCCAAACACACTGAACTTGCAGATCAAGTGGATGTACTGGAATTGAAAGATTCGACTGTTCAGAATTCAAAAACAGATTCAAATGTGAAGGATACAACTTCAAAAACGTCCGTGAAGGACAAAAATCCCACAACATCTGTGAAGGATACAACTAGTGGTTCAAAATCGAATTCAAAATCAGCTAGTTCAAAATCAGCTAGTTCAAAATCAGCTAGTTCAAAATCAGCTAGTTCAAAATCAGCTAGTTCAAAATCAGCTAGTTCAAAATCAGCTAGTTCAAAATCAGCTAGTTTCAAATCAGCTAGTTTCAAATCATCCTCAAAATCATCTTCAAATACTTCAAATTCTGTTGACTCGATTTCACGAAAAAGAGCGTCACCTGCTCCATCCCAACCTGCCAAAAAGAAAGCGCTAACGCCTCTTGAAAAACAAATAGCCCTGCTCAAGGACCAGCACACAGACAAGGTACTTTTGTGGCAGATTGGGTACAAGTATAAGGCTTTCGGAGAAGATGCGAGAAAATGTGCGAGCATTCTCAACATCATGTTTATCGATGGTGGAGATGGTGGACAAAGGTCTGAGCAGTTTTCGTACTGTTCGTTTCCCGACTTCAAGCTTCACATCAACTTGATGCGGATTTTGGAGTACGGACACAAGGTGGGTATAGTCAAACAAGCCGAGTCTGCGATCGTCAAGACGGTGGAAAAGAGAACAAAGGATGGTCCTGCTAAAGATTCTCCTAGTGGTGTAATGAAGAGAGAGGTCACTGCAATATACACAAAGGGCACCTATATGGGTGATGAGCTGGAAGCTATGGTGACAGATAGTGATGGAAGCTACATTGTTTGTGTGAACGGAACAAGTCTTGTAGCGGTCCAACCGTCTACTGGTTCGATTGTCCATGATACTTTCCAGCATGGTGAGTTAGAGACTCGTTTAATGTACTTATATCCAAGTGAGGTCATTGTGGTGGGAGGAGACTCTTCTACGAACAAGGTTATCAGGCTGGTCAATTCAGATGCGTTGGTTTTGGAAAAGAATTCACCTGGAGATATTGGTGCAATTGGTGAGTTTTTCAAAGAGTGTGGGGGAGATGGTCGTTATGTTGAAACGCTATCTCAACCCATTCAGGAATGTATCTGCTTGCTCATTGAGTACCTTTCAGAGTTCAACCTCAGCACTATATTCACTGTTGAGTCTAACGTGCGACTGTTCACTACTAAAACACTGATGGTTTTACCGAGCTCTGCACTCTATGCATTAGAGATCTTCAAGAACCTGACCGATGGTGGTACTAGGGGCTCTTTGGTTTGGCTTTTGGATCATACTAGGACAAGATTCGGACAACGTCTCTTACACAAGTGGATTTCGCAGCCACTTGTGGAAAAGAATCCCATTGCAGAGCGTCACCAAGCAATTGAAACCATCACAGGAAGCTTCAACCAAGTCATCGACGCTTTCATGGGAGCTTTGGATAAGATTGGTACCAAATTGGACCTTGAGCAAATGTTGATTAAAATACACTACTCGGGCTCATCTCCAAGGATTACAAGGAGGGAGGTTTACCTACTCTTGGAATGCTTCAACTCAGTGGTAAAACTCACGAGGGATTTCGATAAGGCCATAGTGGGTGTCATTGAGAAAGAGCAGTGGAAAGCAGAGACTCGGAATGACTCGTCGTCTCTACTTGCTAATATCTTTGGAGAATTGAAGACTTTAGCGAGTCTGGACATTGTTGCAAACTTTATGAGAATGGTTGACTTGTCTTTCATACTTGATGATAAAAAGGATTTGGAAGAACAAAAGACACTGTTCTTCGACCTTAAGCAGCGAGATTGGGAAAAGGTATCTGAGCAAAGGGCACACATTGCAGGTCTTGAGCAGGACCTTGAAGACGAATTGCAGAGCATTAGGACAATTCTCAATCGTCCAAGCTTGTCGTATATAACGAACAACAAGGAGCCATATCTCGTTGAAGTTCGCAATGGAAAACAAGTAGACGCTCTTCCACCCGACTGGCATCGCATCAATGGTACGCAAACGGTGCTGAGATTCAGAACTGCAAACGCTGCACGGTTGTATAAGCTCTTGCAATACCACCGCGAACTTCTCCTTGTGGTATGTGAGGAAGCTTTCCAGCAGTTTCTCTCTGAAATCGATGAGAACTACCAGTACTTCTGCAAGATTGTCAAGAACCTCGCAGTTTTGGACTGTCTACTTTCGCTCCTGGCAGCATCACGAGTAAACGAGACCGTTTGTCCGACTCTCGTTGATGAACAGGTGATTGAGGTCTCCGAAGGTCGGAATCCAATTATCGAGAACCTTTCAACAGCTTCACATTACGTTCCTAACGACGTACATATGAACCAGGAACAGCGAGCACAAATCATCACAGGGCCAAACATGGGTGGAAAATCTCTGTATGTGAAACAGGTTGCACTTCTCGTGATCATGAACCAGGTGGGTTGTTTCATTCCTTGCAAGTCCGCTAAAATGGGTATCTTTGATTCGATTTTCGTGCGTATGGGTGCTAGTGATGATATCCTCAAGGGCAACTCCACGTTCATGACGGAAATGTTGGAGTGTAGTGATATTGTTAATGGTGCTACTCCTCGTTCTCTCATTATCTTGGACGAAATCGGCCGTGGAACTGGAACTACAGATGGCATAGCTTTAGCACACTCAATCTTGGAGTATTTGGTAGCGTCGTCATGCAATCCATTGGTATTGTTCATTACACATTATCCTTCCCTTCACGTTCTACAGCGGAAATACCCAGATGCTGTGGCCAACTACCACATGGGCTTTGAGCAGGTTCAGAAACCCGGGCAGGAATTTCCGGAGGTAATCTTCTTGTACAACTTGGTGGAAGGTGTGGTGAATAACCTGTATGGTTTGAATGTGGCGAAGCTAGCCAGTATTCCAAATAATGTGATCACAGCAGCGTATTCAAAAAGTATGGAACTCAAGGAGCAAATTGAGAGGTCTGCAAGCATCAAGTTGGCAAAGCTGGTGTTACAGGTGATTGACGGGAGTGGAAACATAGAGGATTTAATAGATTAGAAAGGTTTATAGAAGGTAATAGAAAAAGTTGAATAAAAGACGATTGAAGAGGAAGGGAAAAGAACATTGAAAGAAAAGGAAAGGAATTGAAGGATTACTGAATAGATTAAGGCAGTAATTCTACTCATATTCTTATATTTTTATTCTTACTTTGAAGGATTACGGAAGTAATCAACTCATATTCTTATATATTCTTACTTCGAAGGATTACTGAAATCGACCATATTCTTATATATTCTTACTTTCCTAATATCTCATCTCTTAATTCCAGAGGAACTCCAAGCACTCTTTATTGAACAGCTCTGGGTTGTCCAAGTAAATGTGGTGGCCAGCCTCCTCAATCATAATGTACTTTGACGTTGTTTTGCTCTGTTCATAAATTTTATCATGCATGTACTTACCCCCTCTTGGGTTCATCCAGTCCTTGTCTCCGTATACTATTGCGACGTCGATCCCACTCTCGACCAAGAATTCGCAGAACCCTCGGTCACACAAAGGCAAACGAGGAAGAATTTCGTGGTTGATGAGCTTTGTGATTGCCAATTCGCCAGAACCCTGGTACTGGTTAAAGATCGAGTATGAGTAGTTGTGGAGTTTCATCACAAGATCATGTGACGTTTCTTCAGAGCCGGTCTCTCCATTCGATTTGACATTCGCAAATCTCTTAAATGACCAGTAACTCAAAAGCTTCAGGTACAACGGGCCGAATTTCTGGAGCACCTGGAATGGAGACATGTGGTATTTCCACAAGTTCTCCAATACAAAGTTCTTTGGAAAGTTGGGTTTACCAAGACGCTCCCAAAGCTCCTCCAATTCTTGCTCCAGTGCGGCGTCTTTTTGTGTATCTTTCAATTCGCCGAAAGGGTCATTTCCATACTTGTGATGATTATACTGGTGTTTCTTATCGTTGAGTAAACTAATACAGCTTGACTCTGTCCCCATTGGACTCACCAACATGAGCTTCTTCACCATGCCTTCTTTGTAGTACTTCATCAAGTAACAACTGGAAAGGTATGCTCCCATTGAGTGGGAAATAATTTCGAATCTGTCCAAGTTGCGCTTGATTCGCCACTCTTCAATCTTGTCGATAAACCAACTCTCCGCCTTCAAAACCTGTTCAATCTGTTCTTGATGAGTCTCGGGGTCAACAAGGAGGTCTGAAGGGAATGCTGGTCTCGAAGAATTGCCAAAACCAGGCATGTCTATTAAATGCAATCTGACTCCAGGTTTAGCCTTGAGCAACTCTTCCACATTCTTGATGAAGTATCCCATCGCCGCCATGTACCCATGGATGATCACCACATGCGTGATCTCATCACATGGCTCGTTATTCTCAAGGTAGAACTCATGGATACTGACCTTGTTATCCAATTGAACGTCCATGAGCTCACCATAATACTCGTGTGAGCCTTTCTCAGTTGCTCCCGGTGGTTGTATGTATATATCGTCAGATAAGATCGCTCTAAACAAGTCGTATTCAATCTTTCTGTTCGTGATCTTTGCACTGCGCGTCCTGTCCAGTTCATCGCTCAGTGTAGTGGGCGCCCTCAAGTCTGAGGATGAGCCCCACCAGTCCTTGAACGAAGCCATAACAGATATAGAGTTGATCTCCGATCTCGGTACTGTCTCATCGACTACCATAGCATCGCCCTTTGGCTCATCCTCGGGCTTGCCCATGGTTTTAATAGCATCCTGGACAAGCGAAATCATAGTGTGTGTAGTTGTTAGTTTTGAGTCCGTTATCTTTTCTTATCAAAAATTGGAAGTGGTCACAAAAGCAATGAAATCAAGTTCAGGATGAAGCGGAAGACTGGATCTACAAAATAGAGATATGAAGATAGGTAAGTATATACACCTTTGTATTCCGAGATATCCTAAATGTCTGAAATACAGGTCGACGTTTTTACTAGTACGCTGATTACTCCTATTGTCATTAATTAACAACCCGTAACATCTCCTAACTCAACATCTCCTAACTTCAACCCCAACTTCAACATCTCCTAAATTCAACATCTCCTAACTTCAACCCCAACTTCAACATCTCCTAAATTCAACATCTCCTAACTTCTCTCAAATTCTCCCAACTCCTTATAACTTCTCTACACTTCTCCCAACTCCTTCATAACTTCTCTACACTTCTGCCATCTCCTTTCTACTTCCCCTTTATCCTTTATTCATTCAATTCCATCCTATATTATGCTGTCTATGGACCGCCCAAGTTACTTCTGTGTGTCGAGTTCACTGTAGGCAGGTGGTACGTTTCCTGGCTGATTCTGTTCAATTGCACCGTAGCTTTGTGGGGCGTGTGGGGCAGGCTGAGTTCTGTTTGGCTCTTGGCACTGGTGGTGGTGGTGGTGGTGATGTTCCTGTAAAGTCTGGTTCTCTAAGTCGTTTCTGTAGACGTAGTAGATGTTGGTGTCCGTTCTGTTCAGATATGGTGGGTACTTTGCAATGATGTACCACGAGTGGATCAATCCGGGAATGTATCCCAAGAAACACAACAAGATGTTGATCAAGGAATCACACGTGCAAATACCACGTCTGATCCACACCGGCAATGGTGGGAACAACACCGATAAGATGATAAGTATAAGATCCGATAAGCAAGCGCACATTTCTCGTGGTCTCAATTAACGGCGGAACGGTGGTATAAGTACTCCCTTTTTTTTTGCCTTCTATTATAAAAGTCAGGTTTTTTGGGATGGGTCACGGGGTACAAAATTAATTAATTTGTTAGCCGCACCATCGGTTCCCCACCATCACCATAATGGTGAAGTAGGCAGTTACACATACATGGTCCTGGTCACAATGTCTTTCGAGTCTCTACGTAGTTGCGACCAACTATCAAAATTCGAGAGTTATTCTACCTGCTATTGAAGTGAAGAATTTTTCATTTTCGGGATACCGGTTTTTTCGGTGGATTCCGACTTGGGGCGGAACAGCGGTCAACTGCAGTTAGAAATCAACTGGGATCACGTCAATGAAAGAACTCGATGATGTAGTGACTTTAGTGTTTAAGGCGGTGTTAGACTAGTGCTCTTTTGTTACATTTATTTGAAAAACTTGACAAATTTTATGAAAATTATGGGGCCAGCTGATTACCCCGAATGCTTTGTGAGTCTCCCAAACGATTAACCAATACTCGTAAGATCTCAAATATGAACCGTTGAGAGAAGCTTCCTTGCATAGTTTCTGTTTAACTCGCCAGAAGGTGTATTTGGTTTTTGTGAGACAAAGTTGAGTTTCAAATATATTCAGAATACATCTGAAACAATTAATAATTGGCTCTTTGGCCGAGTGGTTAAGGCGGTAGACTCAAGTTCTACTATCGTAAAGATGCAGGCGTTCGAACCGCCTAGGAGTCATTATTTTTTTTTTTTTGCATGTCAGAGGCAAAAATCATTGAGACCAAAAATCATTCTGATCTTTAGAATATCACTTAATGTCATCAATCGCAGTTAACGTTAGGTATGAGAATATTTCCAAGAAAGTGAGCGCATCAAAAGGTGCCACTGTTTCTCAGTTGGCTCAATTGTCTCTTGAGAAGTTTGGGTTGGATTCCAATGCATTTGTGGGGGTATTGAGGACTACAGATAACAAAGTACTTGATGGATCGCTTCCGCTACGTTTAACAAACTTGACCAACAATTCACAACTTAAACTAGAGACACAGGCAGTCGATGCTAATGGTCACGAAGTACAAATCAAGCTCACGGTTATAGCGAAGGACCGAAGTGTGAAGAACTTGATTTCAAAGGTATATTCAAACAAGAGCCTTAAGGAAATGATTCACGAGTTTGAAGAACAGCATTCCGCAAAGCTTCTTTTGGATGACGCAGACTCCCAGCTTGTCATTTTGAATTCCACGTATCCTTCGAAGGTTTACGATTCCACGCTGTTGGCAACCATCGTTGGTAACAGTAAGAGCACAGTGATCAGGATGAGCTACTTGGCGAGCGAAGAGGAAAACAAGAAGAGAATGTTGCTCCAAGAGGAAATCAATAAGAAGCAGGTTCAGAAACAGAAAGATTGGATCGAGGCCGTGAGGAAAGAGAAAGAAAGAAAGGAGCACGAGAGGCAAGAGCAACAGAATTCCACCACCATTTCTGGCGAGGACTCTAAAGAAGCCACCACCATTTCTGGCGAGGAGTCTAAGGAAACCAACAATACACCAATGGAAGTTGATAATGAGAACGAAATGGAAAACGTGAAGCCAGAAATCCAGACGGCTAGTAAACCAGAGAACGCGCCAGAAACTGCTCCTGCCGAGATTCCCAAAGAGGAATCAGAGGACGAGTCTCCGCGACTTTACCTTCCTTCGAAGGAACCCACCAAATCATATGAGAACCCGGAGGAAGATTATAACATGACCTCGACGCAAGCCGAATTATACAGACGCACTATTCTTCACTCTGGAAAGACGCACGAGAAAACAGTTAAACAAATACCCAGCAAGTATCACTTTCGAATCCGATTCCCAGATCGGTCTATTTTGCAGGTGAACATCCTCAAAGATGCAGAGACCTTGAAATTGGGCCAGTTGGTGAGGAGGATTGACGATCTAGTGTGTGATAACTTCATTGGTAAATACTCGTTGAGAACCAGCTACCCCTCCAAAAAAATTGAGATGTCCTTTGCAAACAACAACAGCCCTGTGCATCTCATGCCTGAGTTTATGGAAGAACAAGTAAGTTTGATTTGGGTGCCAAATTTTGTGAGTGAAGGTCCTTATATCAAATCAGGTGCAATTTCTCACGTGCAGAACAGCTCCGAACTACCAGAAGTTGTAATGGAACATCAAAGAAGCGAGTTACCAAATGAGGAAGCCAAGGCTGAAGTTAAATTGGCTAAGCGTGCAACTGATCAGGCAAGCGGTAAAAAAGTCCCAAAGTGGTTCAAGCCTTGAGGTACTGGCCAATTAAACTTGTCTATCAGTGGCACAAAAGTGGTGATTAGAAATCACTCTCAGGAAAAAAATTTGCATGTATTTGTGGTCAACGGTCTCCTGTACCGGAGTTCGAATTCCATCATATACTGACGGCTGCATTTTGAAGGAGTAGTAGATCTACATAGATATAACGAGTTCTTCAGACACCCACAGACGATAGACAAGTCTATAGATACCAACTCTACTTCATTGCTCTAATTTATGGTTTGCAATCAATCGTTATATGAGTCATGGAAAAGGGGTTTTTTCTTTTCTCATGAGGGGAATTGGAGATAAGAACTACTAACGGCCGTAAGAACGAATCAACACTTGAGCTCAGAGGGGACAACCATGGGCTGGGGAAATTCTAGTTTGGGGATTTAGTTATTGCTCGGTACTAGAGGGATGGAGAGCCGTTTCCCAGCCAAGAAACGGAGTGCAACGTCCTTAATTTCAGTCAAGGTTCAGCACAAAAAAACGGACTGAACTAAACAAGTAATACCTGCATAGAAGATACGAATTTAATCTGTGTAAAAATTTTTCTCTTGCTGGCAGTTTGTGTATAAATATTGTAAATTTCCCAGGGCACTTTTGAAATTTTTCTTTTTCTTTAACAACAACAACAACAACCAGACACCTTTTTACACTTATTTCCCCAGATTATACTACCAGATTGTACTAAAGATGTCCGCCTAAATTTTGATTAATCTCAAAACTAAATTGTTATTTTAAATTTCAAACAGAATTAAAATATGACAATACTATACCAGTTGTTGTTTACTTGAACCCCCCCTTATAATGTTATCGTGAAAGAATTTACTACCCCGTCCACCATGACGTTGTCGCTACACCTACCAGGTTTTACATAATTTGAATGTCTACCAGATTTACTTATACAAAATTGAACCCTACTACTTTATCAGAAAAAACAGTTTTGCCCAAGATGTCTACGAACCCAATGATAATGCCAGAGCACTTAGCTTTCGGCTCCCAACCATTCATGTCTCACGATCTTTCGAAGAAGATGGACGGAGACATGAACTTGTCTGTCTCTTTGCCAAGTGCTGCAGAGTACAAAGTTGAGCACGGCTCACCAGACTTTGTCGCAGTTGCAGGAGCAAATGATGACCACGGAAACTCTACTCCTTTCCAGATCCACTCGAGTGTTTTGGACTCTGTCTTCTCCAACGTTTTGGATGAACACGAGCAGTTGCAGGACCACACTCCAATGTTTGATGACCTTGAATTCGTTGTTGATGGTGCCAAGGTTAACTCGAAAGACGACTGGGTCGCTCTCTTTGGTAACGAAGATCTCCACGGAGCATCTCCAGAGCCAGAGGTTGAAGAGGACTTGCTCGCCGGAATCTCGAAGGAGGAATTGGCTGATAGCCTGATATTTGCGAAAATTGAAGAGGAAGAAGCTGCTGCTGCCGCTGCCGCTGCTGCTGCTCCTATGAAGAGACTGTTCAGCGAGGTTGAGGCTTCTGATGCTACTACTCAGCACCAGTTGTTTACTCCAAACCCATCGCTGACGCTCCCAACTCCTTTGCTTGATGCAGGCTCAACCAAGGTTGACCGTCTTGGATGTGTTTCCTACTCCAAGAAGCAGAGAAGCCAGCCATTGCCACCTATTGAAGTGAAGTCTTCTGACCCTGTTGTGATGAAGCGTGCTAAGAACACTGAAGCCGCTCGTCGTTCGCGGGCTAGGAAGATGGAACGTATGACGCAGTTGGAGGCTAAGGTGGAAGAGTTGCTCAAGGACAAGGAAGGTTTAGAGCAGGAAGTCAGCCGTTTGAGAGCCATGTTGAAGGCTCAGGGAGTTAGTTTGTAATTTATTTATCGCAATGTTTATGCAATCTTCAATTCGTGAAAAAGTGTAGAATATTAAGATTGTGGAGAAGAAAATGTTATTTTGAAGGATTTGTTAATTTCAAAGATTAGGATTTAACGACTAGTTTAGAGGGTGCGGAAGGCTTAATTAGCAGAATAAGTCTTAAGATTTGAAACTCTTCATAAAATCTTCTCCAGAGTATGCGGTGCGTATTAGTTGCGAACAAGAAATACGGGCCTCGATTTTATTGACCTGGTAACGGCGTTCACCAGATTATGCTTGTCTAGCTCCTGCAAATTCGGTTGATAAATTAATTTCATTGTGATCCTGCACCGAACTGATTACTTGAGATTGAGGTGATTCGTTGATTTTTCAGGGGTAGACAGAGTAGGCACTAGAAGCGCATCAACGAGAGGTCGCTGAGCAACGAGACCAGAGTGAGCTAACGTGTTCGTTTGGATTTCTCTTGGATATGCGCCGAAGCGTCTTTTGAAATGGCGCCATTGCGTCAAAACGAGTGCGAACCTAGATTATGTTCGTTGGGCACCGTAATTTCAAATCTTCAGGGCGTTGGTTAGGAGATAAGTTAATTAACAAGAGATTAAATCTTCGTAAATGGGCAAGTAAGTCAATAACTCGCTTAGGCGCTGGAGAAGCCATAAGGTGGACCAACATGTGACGTCTGGCATCGTCCACAAAACGCACTTAAATTATCCAATTTGACTGAGTCAAAAAGGCCGAAAATATTTGCTTGATTGGTGCACCAAGAAAAATTTGGTGTTGACAGGAAACGAATCTGTAAGGGTGGACCAGGCTTGGGACTCGGGGATCACCAGAACGGGCGCACCGCGGGGCCCCGGTTGATCGGTCGTATACTCGGAAGTCTAAAGTGCTCGAAAATTGAACGGGTTTACTGGAGATGAAATAACACAATAGGCAGACACTTTTCTTTTGTGAGAACAGGTAGATACACAGAGTAGTCAATGAACAAAGAGAGAAGGCGCACCAAAGGCAAGGCGTGAGAAGTATCGCTGAGGGGAAGTATCGATCCTTGCATGGAGAGGCACATGAATGTAGATAAGACTATCTTTTTTGCCGTGTTGAGCCTATGGCCGTTCGCGAATAGATATTGCGATAAGCAGTGGCTAGATGCAGGAACATGCAATCTACGCCAGTGCATCAAGGTGGGCTTAAGGAAGGAATAGAGAGAGGGGTGGTGAAGATATTAGCGGGAGAGATAGCGAATAGTAAACAGGGAGGACGGGGGAGGCGTAGGGCGAAGCACCGGGGCAAAATGGGCTAGAATTGCAGCATTTGGATATCTATCAAAGGAGGATGAATCGGATGTGCCGCGGCATCAGCTGCAAAAAGAGGAAATTCGACTCGGGCATTTTATTAGTGATAGGGCGTTCACCGAAAAAATGGCTGAAAAAGAAACGGCGAGTGGATTTTTTTTCGCTGGGACGGGATATTTATTTGAGCATCTCGCATTGAAATCAGAAAGCATCGCACCATGTCTTACGAGAAGGAAGTGAAAAAGAGCTCTGTGGACTCTTTCGAGAAGTCAGTCGAAGAGCCTTTTGGCACTACCGAGAGCCACCAGTTGAGTTTCATCGACAGGTTGGCCCAGCGTATGAATGCTGAGACCAAGGGTATTGAATTGGTCACAGATGAGGAAAAGACCCAAGGATCCCTCATTGACGCCGCCACTATGTGGTTGTCTGCCAACTTGGTTATCGCCACCTTTGCATTGGGTGCCCTTGGTATCACTGTGTTCCAGTTGGACTTCTGGACCTGTGTGTTAACCATCATCTTCTTCTCCATCTTGGGAGTTCTTCCGGTTGCTTTTTTCTCCGTCTTTGGTGTGAAGACTGGATTGAGACAAATGGTTTTGTCCAAGTTTTTACTTGGAGACTACGGTATGAGAATCTTTGCCTTCATCAACATCATTGCTTGTGTTGGTTGGGGTGCTGTTAACATTATGTCTTCTGCCCAGTTGTTGCACATTGTCAACAACGGTGCTCTCCCACCGTGGGCAGGATGTCTTATCCTCATCATCTTGACAATTATTGTTTCCATTTTCGGATACCACGTGATTCACTTGTATGAGAAGTGGTCGTGGGTTCCAAACTTGGCTGTGTTCATTGCTATCATTGCACGTATGGCCAAGACCCACTCCTTCACTTTTGGTGAGATGAAGAGCGGTCCAGACACTGCTGCTAGTGTTCTTTCTTTTGGTGGTGCAGTTTTCGGTTTCGCTACTGGTTGGACCACTTACGCTTCTGACTACACCGTCTACCAGCCAAGAAACGCTAACTGTGTCAAGATTTTCTTCAGTATTATTGCTGGTTTGTGGACTCCATTGTTGTTTACCTTGATTTTGGGTGCTGCTTGTGCCACTGGTACCACCACCAACAAGAGAATCGGCGACATGTACGAGAAGTACTCTGTCGGTGGTTTGGTCTACGCTATCTTGGTTGACGAGTCTCTTCACGGTTTCGGTCAATTCTTGTGTGTTCTCATTTCTTTGTCCACCGTCGCTAACAACATTCCAAACGTCTACTCTGCTTCCTTGTCTGCCCAGGCTTTGTGGTCCAAGTTCGCCCGTGTTCCACGTATCGTGTGGTCTTTCCTCGGTAACTTCGCTACCTTGGCTATCTGTATCCCAGCCTACTACAAGTTCGAGGAGGTGATGGACAACTTCATGAACTTGATTGGTTACTACTTGGCCATCTACCAGGCCATGTTCATCTCCGAGCACTTCATTTACAGAAAGGGTAAGTTCACGTACGACTACGAGAACTACACTGACAAGATGGCTTACCCAATGGGTTTGGCCGGTGTCTTTGGTTTCTGCTGTGGTGTTGCAGGTGTCGTCTTGGGTATGGACCAGGTCTGGTACGCTGGTGTTATCGCCAAGAAGATTGGAAGTATCGGTGGTGACATCGGCTTCGAGTTGGGCTTTTCTTTTGCCTTCATTGGTTTCAACGTGGCCAGACCTTTGGAAAAGAAGTACATTGGTCGTTAGAAGGATTAGTTACTGGTTTAGTTATGCTTGTATTATAGACGTTTAATATGTGAAGATGTAGAGCATATCTTTAGAGCATATCTGAGCGTAGCGAAGATGTGCAAGTTTGGTGATGGAGTTGATGTATAAAGAATGAATCATTTCAGATCAGCCTGATAATAGTGAAATTTTAGCCTGTCCATGCTAGCACAAATTTCTCCATCTCTACATCAGCAAGCCGAAACCAAAACATAACCTCTTTAATCTTTTATTCTATTTACATGCTTTCCTTACTGTCCTTGCGAAATCCAAATAACCGTCGTATGTCACAACCTTTCCTTCGAGTCCAAACTTCATCAACGACTCGTACATCCTTTCGACCAACTCCCTATCTATGCCGGCAACCCTGTCATGCTCCTCGAAGTCAGCAGCAACGTCCGGCTCTCTCATTCTCTCTATGTGCTCGAGCGAGTCAGCGTAATTGCGCTCAAGGTACACATCCAAGTGCGGAATCAACCACATCAACCGCCCCATGTCCTCAGACTCACACAGAGCTCTCATGAGCAACTTCAACATCCTCTTGTCAAACACTCTCGCTGAAAGGTCGTCGGGAGGCGCATTCGCGTAGCGTGTGAGCAAAAGCTGCTTAGAGTAGGATTTATCCAAGTGAAGCAAAATGCCAACGGGCGAAAGAGCAGATGTTTCTACTGGCTCCTCCAAAATGTCAGATGCTCCAAGTGATTTCTTGACGTTTTCAATGATAGCTCGAGGTTTCTCGAAGCCTGAACCTCGAGTTTTCACATCTTCAGTCTTTGAACAAGTTTTCACATCTTCAGTCTTTGAACAAGTTTTCACATCTTCAGTCTTTGAAGAAGTTTTCTTATCTTCATGACTTAAACCTCGAGTTTCTTCATTCTTTAAACCTCGAGTTACCTCATTCATTAAACCTTGAGTTTCTTCTGCCTTCTCCCTCTCAAATCCATGAATTAAGATCTTGTTGAAGAGCGCATCAACATAGCCATACATCTTCATGTCCAAACACTTTTCTATAGCACACTGTACTGTATCCACATCGATGACTCCACTGATGCTGTTTGTTTCAGGCAAGCTCACGGTTGTCCGGGAGTACTTTGACTTAGCCAAGAACTCTGCCAAAAACGATTCCCCAAGAACTTTCGCATGGTGGTCAACTTCAGCCAATCCCACGTATGACAACGTAGTCTTGAAGTCATCTACGCGTTCACGCTGGGCGTAATAAGTGAGTAACGTGGCCAACATATTGGGTGCTTGGGAGATAATATTTTCGGTGTCTGCTTCGCAGATCTTGAACTGCTCACATAGACTGACTGCCCTCGTATGGAACAGAGGCAAGCACTCAAACACAACGGACTGGTAGTTGTAGAGCTGAACCTCGTCGAACTTATCCATGAGATACTTGAGGATGGTGATATCCGGTGTGAACTTATTGGCAGTAAGCAAAGTGTGGGAGATCGACAAGATCAAGTTGATGTGGGGAGGTTGGGCATGAGGGGATTCACTGCTTCTCTTCTTAAAATCCTCAAACGCTCTGTTAAACCTCAACAAATACTCATTGCTGCTCACATCTGGTGCTGAAAACGTGGTGTATCTATAATTTGCAGTTTCTGCAATGCAATCGGAATTTTCATAGTTGAGATGCTGCGCTGATTTGTGGTATTGGAACGAAAGTCTGTGTTGTTCCAAGCATCTGAACGAGTCCAGTTCTCGCAAACTCAGTATAACTTCCTCTATTCCATCCTTGTCTAACTTCAGGATGAAATCCTGCACCAGGACAGGTTTTCCTTTGGACTTGTCGTAAAGCTCCGAGAGAAGAGCGAGGATTTCGTGCTTTTTAGGGACGTTCTTCATCTCTTTGATGACATTCCGAAGTAGGTACAGGTCCAGCGAAAGTGAACCAGGTTGAAGGAGGCTCCTCACGTTGAGTTCAACCACCACAGAGTTCAACAAAGAGTCTGCTAGTAAGAGCATCGACCCTCGCGTTTCTGGAGCCGAGTAACTGAGACTCCCGTAAAGTGATTTGAGGTCTTCATACGTTCTCACAGAAGAGCTTGCAGGTGCCTGACCGCTGAACAATCCGTCAATAGTGGAATCATTTGCAAGCATCTCGATCACCTTTTGTCTTTGGTTGTGGAATAAGTGAGTGAGATGTCGCAGCTCTTTGACCCATTGATTTGAAGTTGGAGTGGCCCTCACAACACGGTCCCTTCGCTGGACGTCCTTGGAGGTCGACAAGTACCGGATCAGATGTCGTATTCTGACCCGTGCCGAATGTCGTAACCGATCCATAGAGTGGTACGAGTTATGAAAATTTCAACTTTTTTTGCGTGAGGCTGCAAAATAACAATTGTCAACTATGAGATTCTTAGCCATTACCAGCGCACTCTTCGCGCTCGCAGCAGCAGTGACACCGGAGCAGGTGCCCGTGGAAGCCGGCCAGTACGCGCCCGATGGAAACGTCGGTGCTAAAGAAGAAGAGGGAAAGGTGATTCAACTCGGAGTCAACTGGAGTCTCGACGATCACCCCGAAGTTGGGCCACTTGATGTGGCGGACTTCACCAATGGTGAAACCGTGGTCATCACACACACAGCAACCAACAACGAGGACGAGAAGATCACCATTGTGGGTGTAGGAGGAAGCTTTTTGGACGCCAACACCAAGGAGGCTCACACGACATTGGAGGACTCCGCAGTCGGACCCTTGATCGTGGAGCCAGGCAAGGGTATGAAGCTCAGGCAAACCATTCCTTTGGACATCCCCGCGGGCAACTACATTCTCGCACCAAAGTTGTATATTGCAATCGATGATGAGTTGAAGGCAGTGCCATTGCGGGGTCAATTGGCAGTTGTCAAGGATAGTGTGGTGTCGTGGTTCGATCCACAATTGTTGTCTTTGGAGGCGATTTTCGCAGCCTTGGTCTTGGTGGCGTTGTACGGAGCGTACGAGGTGTGGGGCAAGCGCTACATCCGTGGAACGGCCCCGGTCCAGATGAAGCTGGGCCCGGACGCGTGGTTGCCAAAGACCTATGTTGATAAGAAGAAGAAGGCATGAGAGAAGAAGTAGTAATGAGAAGAAACAAAGGAAGAGTTGAACGTAAGAGTAGAAAAGGTAAGAGTAGTAGAAAACGCAAGAAGTGAAAGAAGTAGTGAAAAATCAAGAAGTGAAAGAAGTAGTGAAAGTATGAAGAAGTGAAAGAAGTAGTGAAAGTGTCAAGAAGTGAAATAAGTAGTGAAAGTATCGAGGTGGAAGAAGTAGTGAAAGTGTCAAGAAGTGAAATAAGTAGTGAAAGTATCAAGAAGTGGAAGAGGTGGTGAAGGAGGTGGTGAAAGAGGTGGTGAAAGTATCAAAAATAACAAGTACTAACGAGAAATTCGAAATAATTCTACCTCTCATACTCTTTCTTTATGGAAAATATCGGGTTGCTAAATCTGTCAACTTGTATTTATAGATTCTATGATGTAATGTTGCACAATAGGGTAATTGCTACACCGGCCGACGGAGATGTCTACGTATCCTATAAAAGTCAAATACGATAGGTGGGCTGTGGTTACATATACAACAGCTGCCATTAATGCCATTTTTCATTGCTTCACCGGTCAAATACTACTCCCCTACGTAGCCCTTCGTGGGCTGCTTTATCTCTACCTGCGCCACGCCTATTTAGTTTAAATTCCCAGATTAAACTTCGGAACATCCCGTCAACGATACGGCATCCAGGGGCTCCGGACACCAGCAGGAAACCCAGGTTTTCATGGACAAACCGGCTTAGTTGTTCCATGACGTCGTTATCTCTCATCTCGTCGCTCATCGTCCTTACCGCATATACGTAGACTATCTGCAGGACAGCAGATACTGAAAATAGAAGGTCAAAATAGAACCGCAACTCTTGATAAATACAATAGTTGTGGCATAGAATCACTAGAAAAGAGGCTATTAGCATTGAGCAGTTTGTCTCCAGCACACTCGGGCTCGTTTTCAACAGAAACAGCACAAAGCAAGTATTGAGGCGCAGAACGTTGAAGAAAAGTTGTTGCGGAGCTGTTACAAGTGGATAATTGTTACAAGTTGATAATTGTTACAAGTGGCTAATTCCGAACATTACGATAGAGACTGGAATTCAACATGAAACTATACCTCAATGAAAGACCACGAACGTTTGTTGTTGTCAGCGATCGTTTCGCATTGATCGTCCGTGACCCTCTACCAACATACAAGGCTGGAACACATCACCATCATCTACCACATAAGCATTCTCAAGACCCAAAGGCTAGCAAAGTCATAGTGGAGTTTGTTCGGAAAGGATACTTGAACTTGTCCAAGTTTAAGGACATTACTCCTAGTAAGTACTCGCTGAAGAAACTCTTGGGGTTCCTTGGTCTCTTGAATGAGAAGGGCAACACATACATGTGTTTCATCACGGAGAGTGAGACCGTGGCTACGCCAACTCTCGGAGAAAACGTGCAACGGATCACAGGCGTTGAGTTCTACTGCTTGAATAGTGACGAGTGGGACTACATGATGTACTTCAATAATGATGAGGAGTACATGAAATTACAAGAGCAATTCGAGACGCAATATGGAACGGGGCTGACTGCACTGCTACCATTACAACCACACCTGCCACAACAGCCGATTCAGAATCAACGGCACGATACACGTGCCACTAGTGTGCGGAAGTTACTTTCATCGGGTTCATTCTTTTACTCCAACAACTTCGATGTTACTTCAAATCTTCAAGAACGTGGAGTTCCGCAGAGCAAACCGCACTTTACATTGATTGCGGACTCGAGCTACTTCCGCAGGTACCAATGGAATAATTTCATGAACTCAGAGATCATTGAGTTTCGCAACCGGTTATCGCTTCACGAACAGGTACACTTTGACCGGTCTGGGTTCTTGGTGACCATCATTCGTGGTTACGCACAAACAGTGAACACAACGATGGAAGATGGAGAAGATGCTCTTCTCACGCTTATTTCCAAGCAAGCATGTTCGCGCAAAGGTGCGATTTTTGGTGACTGGGGCTGTGATGATGACGGTGCCGTTGCCAATTTTGTGGAAACTGAGGTGATTATCTACTCGAAAAAGTACTGTATGTCGTACATTCTCACCAGAGGTAATGTTCCTATATATTGGGAGATTGAGAACAGCTTCTCTAAGAAGACGCTTATCACATCGAAGAGAACCCGAAAGATAGTGTTCCCGTCGTCATTTGAGGCGTCACAGATTGCATTCACTAGACACTTTGACCTTTTGGCAGCACAGTTTGGCGAAGTTCACGTCATAAATTCGCTTTCACAAGACCCCAAACATTACAAGGGCCAACTTAACCAGCAGTACCTTGAGCATATCAAGTATTTTAATCAAAATCCAGAACGAGCCCCAAACGGGAGCAACATGCAATGGGGTGCGATGTTGAACTACCAGCTTGGCCTCACAAACTTGCCCATTGCAACTTCCACGATGAGAAAAGTAGGGTACTCGGGATTGAACCCACATGATATTGTGCCCCGACTCCTGGATGCGGTTGTGGACTACGGTGCACTTTTCTATGACTTTACCAAGTCCAACTACATCGGGAAACAATTGGGAGTATTTCGTGTGAATTCGTTCGATAACTTGGACAAGGCCAACTACGTTTCCAAGATCATTTCGCAGGAGGTGATTGAACTCGCGTTTCGTGACATAGGCACACGTTTGTCTCATGATCTCCTTGCCAAGCACGCAAGGCTCTGGAACGAAAACGAGACAAACTTGTCCAAAATCACTACCCCATTCATTTCTACGAAAACACCACAAACAACTCAATCCAGTGGTATCACAAGTAGCGTCAAGTCCCATTTCTCCAAGAAGTACCTTGGAGGAGTGGTTGAACTGCGCCCCAATGAGACAGCCGTCCTTAAGTTATTGGGACGTATGCCTACACAAACTAGTGTTAGTTTGAGAAATCCCATCCACGATTATGTTCAGAAAGAACTTCATGCTCGTTCAAAAGAGTACAGTTCATCGCGTGATATTGTTGTGTATGCTACCACCTTCAATGTGAATGGTTCATGCTATGATCAAGATATCAGCGAGTGGATTTTCCCCAAGGATAAGTACAAGGTCGAGAAGAGCTATGATTTGGTATTTGTGGGAATACAGGAAATCGTGGAGTTGAGTGCGGGGCAGATGGTGAACACTCAATCGCAAAACCGGACGTTTTGGGAGCGCAAGATCAGAGAATGTTTGAACAAGAACAACCCCGAGGGGTTAAAGTACGTTACAATGTGGACTGGTCAGCTTGGTGGAATCGCACTCCTCCTTTTCATCAAGGAAAAGGAACTCAGTAGCGTTTCCAACATCGAGGGTGCGTTCAAGAAGACGGGGTTAGGAGGAATGAGTGCTAATAAGGGTGGAGTTGCAGTTAGTTTCCGATTCGCAGACACCGACGTTTGCCTTGTACTGTCGCATTTAGCTGCTGGACTCAGTAACGTGGACGAGCGCCATCAAAACTACAAGACCATTGCGAAGGGTATCAAGTTTCTGAAAAATCGACGTATTCGCGACCACCACGCGGTGATCTGGCTTGGAGACTTCAACTACCGTATCGGGCTCACGAATGAGCAGGTCAAGCCCTTGATTACCGAGCAGAAGTTCGGGAAAATCTTTGAGTACGACCAGTTGAACCAGCAGATGGCCAACGGTGCAACATTCCCGTTCTTTGATGAGATGGAGATCAAGTTCCCTCCCACATACAAGTTTGATAATGGCACGAAGACTTACGATACCAGTGAAAAACAACGTGTTCCGGCGTGGACAGACCGTATTGTGTACCTTTCGAGAACCAAGTTGGTGAAGCAGCTAGTGTATGATTGTGCTGGTGATATCATCTTCTCGGATCATCGACCAGTGTTTGCTGTTTTCAAATTGTCTGTTCATGTTGTGAACGAGACCATCAAGCGCGATATTGCGAACATTTTGTACGAGAATTACCGCACGCAGTTCGGCGACGCCAATGAGATTTTGACTACTTCTAACCTCTTGTTCTTGTTTGATGACGACGATAAGGAATTGCCACCTCCAAGTACGGACCAGAAGAAATGGTGGATAGACGGTGGGCAGCCGGTGAAGGTTGCGATTCCAGAGTTGAGTAGAGACGATGGGTTTGGTCAGAATGTGATTAATCCAAAGTACCCTATCAACCCATTCACGCAAACAGACGAGCCTGAGTTTGTGAGCAAGGTGAGGTTATTAGAGTTGTTGAATGAGTAGATTAGAGATAATGAGCGAAATAAAGGAGTAGATTAGGGATAATAAGTAAAGGAGTGCTACAAGATAATGATGCTAAATGTTAGATACGAGGGGAGTTATAAATACTAGAAAATCGAGTGAGTGTAGACTAAGAATCACCAACCAAAAATACTGGTGGATCAATAACTCAGTCAATAGTGGTAGCCATCAACCTAATCAATAGTGGTAGCCATCAACCTAATCAATAGTGGTAGCCATCAACCTAATCAATAGTGGTAGCCATCAACCTAATCAATAGTGGTAGCCATCAACCTAATCAATAGTGGTAGCCATCAACCTAATCAATAGTGGTAGCCATCAACCTAATCAATAGTGGTAGCCATCAACCTAATCAATAGTGGTAGCCATCAACCTAATCAATACTGGTGGACTCATCAATAACTCAATCAATACTGGTAAACCTAATCAGTACTCGTCACCTAATCAATATTGATAGCCTCATCACCCATTTAATACGTGGTAGACTCATAGATAACCCAATCAATACGCGATAGCCTCACTTATTAGCCATCTCCCTTCTTCTGTTGCTCCACCTACTTTGCCACCTCGTTGGCCTCCTTGAGGTTCTTTTCAGTCACCTTCTCAGCCTCCTTCAAAATAGAATCCATTTTGGCATCCAAGTCATCCAACATCTTCTCCAAAGAGGCAGCCTGCTTCTCAGCCTCAGCTATTTGCTTGTAGGCGTCGCCAATGCTTGTGAGGTCTTCTTGGGTCATGTTGGTGATTTTAATGCAGGAACGAAATCGGACGAAAATGGCTGCGAACGAATATAGAGAAGTGTCGATACGGGTTGACGAGAATGGCAAAAGGATTGAAGAGAGTGGCAAAAGGATTGAAGGGGTGGTAGAAATGAAGAGAGTGGCAAAAAGGATTTAAAAGAATTGCAAACCTTCAATAAACATACCTTCTAGTGGTTGCTTTACAAGTGTTAATTTAACCTTTTGTGCTGGGCAAGATTTCATTGATGAAATTCCAGAACTATAAAGCCGGAGGGTTGCGGAAACTCAATGACAGTTCAATGGGGTATCAGCCGTAGTTTGCTTTGAAAGTCAAAAAGAAAAATACTGTCTTCTAGTTGTGGTAATCGATAATTTTTCTGGAGATCAGTTATCAACGTGCTGGGGATTCTAGAACATTTCATGTGTTGCTCATCGCGCACTAAATGGCAAATCTGATCCCCTAAAGTCAGTGGCAAAAGCCCATATAAGTCAGATCGCACAAAGATGTAGACCATCGGTCCCGTAGGGCTGTACTTATTAATCAAACGCTTCTATCGTATTCGATGTAGGCTATCTGCCAGACATGGCCGATTTTCCGCGCGAATTTGAGGAAAGGATTTCCGAAATAGGATGCAATTCGCGCGGATTTTTGGCATAGCGTTGATTTCTATCAGAATATAAAAGGAGGACATATCTCCATCTTTAAATAAATCATCAACATGTCTACTGAAGGAAAAGTAAGTACAAATTGATGCACCGAATTTAGAATTAAGCGATCGGTGATCTCATAATAACCGTTGAGAAACGGCCGACCTTGGGGGTTATTGCATGGCTCCGAAATGGAACTACTGGAAATAGCAACCGATTTTTCACACGACTGAACGAATCGATATGGCGATCTATGGCCAATTGATGACTTTCCACCATGTTTCATGACTTTCCGCCGATTTTCTGCGAACAAGTTGCCGTTTGGTTTCCCCGCATTCATACTAACTAACAGTCTATTTTTTGTAACGCTGCCGTCGCCTGGGAGGCTGGTAAGCCATTGACCATTGAGGAGATCGAGGTTTTGCCACCAAGAGCCCACGAGGTCCGTATCAAGATTCTTCACACCGGTGTGTGCCACACCGATGCCTACACCTTGAGTGGTGTTGACCCAGAAGGTGCCTTCCCAGTTGTTTTGGGACACGAAGGTGCCGGTATCGTCGAGTCTGTTGGTGAGGGTGTTACCAACGTCAAGGTTGGCGACCACGTCATTGCTCTTTACACTCCAGAGTGTGGTGAGTGTAAGTTCTGTAAGTCTGGTAAGACCAACTTGTGTGGTAAGATCAGAGAGACTCAAGGTAAGGGTTTGATGCCAGATGGAACTGTCAGATTCAAGTGCAAGGGTAAGGACCTTTTGCACTTCATGGGTTGTTCCACCTTCTCCGAGTACACTGTTGTTGCCGACATCTCTGTTGTCGCCGTCAACCCTAAGGCTGGTACCGACAAGACCTGTTTGTTGGGTTGTGGTGTCACCACCGGTTACGGTGCTGCTACTGTCACTGCTGACGTTAAGGAGGGCGACAATGTTGCTGTTTTCGGTGCTGGATGTGTCGGTTTGGCCGTTGTCACCGGTGCTGCCGAGAGAAAGGCCGGTAAGATCATTGTTGTCGACATCAACGAAAACAAGAAGGCTTGGGCTGAAAAGTTCGGTGCCACTGACTTTGTCAACCCAGCCAAGTTGCCAGAGGGCACCACCATCGTTCAGAAGTTGATTGAGATGACTGACGGTGGTTGCGACTTCACCTTCGACTGTACTGGTAATGTCGATGTCATGAGAAACGCTTTGGAGGCATGCCACAAGGGTTGGGGTACCTCCGTCGTCATTGGTGTTGCTGCTGCAGGTAAGGAGATCTCCACCAGACCATTCCAGTTGGTTACTGGTAGAGTGTGGAAGGGTGCCGCTTTCGGTGGTGTCAAGGGTAGAAGTCAGTTGCCAGGCATTGTTGACAGATACCTCGACGGTAAGTTCATCATTGACGAGTTCATCACACACAGACACAAGTTGGACGAGATCAACGTTGCTTTTGACGACATGAAGAAGGGCGACTGTATCAGAGCTGTGATTGACTACTAGGGCCAGCAGCCAGAAACTTCTGCCAAGCTATAGCTGTTCTGGACGCAATATTGGCAGGTAAATAGGGATAATAAAACGGTGGGTGAGAGATGTAGGAAAGGAAGAGATGTGGGAAGAGAAGATAGATGGAAAGAAGGTGGAATTCAAGATGTTCAAGATGTTCAAGATGAGCTCGAAATGTTCAAGATGTTCAAGATGAGTTCATGATATAATGGAAAATTCTGAAAGTATGCAGTGTACATACTATTTAGGTAATTTTCACTTTCTACCATCCTACAACACTTATTCAAATCCTCTATTCTATTACTAGTTTTTGTCCGCCTCAAGATCGCTGTAGTTTTCCTCCTCCAAGTCCATTACAGACGGAATATCTTCATCGTCCTCATAATCGTCATGACCTTCGATTTCAAGGTCCGACTCCATCTCCAAGTCCGAGTCGTCCTCTTCTATAATACCCAAAGCCTCGGCATCGTCAATCTCCTCCACGTACTCCACGTCGGAGTCGTCGTTGTCCTCAGTCTGGGCCTCGCTAGCCAAGATCTCACGTCTCAATTCGTTCTGTTGGTACAAGATGTTCATTCTGCCCTGCAATTCAAGCAATCTTGGGAGTGCGCTTGACTTTTTGGACAACACAGAGTGCAAGTTGTACAACTTGAGACTGAGGTTTGGTAGCGATGCCAACACAGCACCGTGGATGATGATGACCCATCTTAACCAGAGCTTCAACTGGTCGAACTTAGATGGCTGTCTTTGGATACGCTCGGAGATTCTGTCCAACAAGGAAACAGCGAGCGAAGGATCGAGTTTGGAGATCGTATTCTGCACAACTTGAGCATCACGGTTACCCAAAACACTCTCCAATAAAGAGTGATCATTGTTCTTTAAAGATTGTGTGAGCACAGTGGTCAAGGTACCACCCTTACCACCGAAACGTGCCAGTGGTTTCTGTTGCACGGGCTGTTTTTCAGTTGCAGTCAACTTTTGCAAACGGTCTGCCAATGACTCCTCCTCGCGGTCTTCGTCCTCTTCAACCTCTAAATCCCTCACGTTTGTACCGTCACTGATGACGGTGTGCAACTCGGAATATGCCTTAGGGGCAGCCACATCGTGGCCACTCTTGTCTGCGTTCGCAGCAACCTTCAAGTTTGGTCTGGACTTGGCGATCTTGCGGTCGGACTCGAGCAAAAACTGGCCCTTTTCATCAGCCCACTTGATCGAGTCGAATCGTGGCACGTTGGCACTCTCCAACCATGATAAGTTGATGCTGTCGTCCAACACTGCCGTAGCAACTATCGAGATGCTGGAGTCAGTAGCACTTCTGATCTCGGATTCCGGCCGCGATAATGAGATAGCAGAGTTTGGAGACCTCGACGACACGCCCGCATTGTGTCTTCTCTTCTTCTTGGAAAGAGTCTTGATTGGCTCCGATGCCTCCAAAGGATTGCTAAACACCTCCATGACACCGTTCTCGTTAAGAGCAGCCAACACAGACTTGCTGTTGTGAGTTCCAACGGAGATTTCCGTCACACTGGCCAGAGAAACAAACACTGCCTTAGCAGATGGCTTGGTCAATGAGTACAAGTTGATGAATCTGTCGCCCTTGGCGCTCGTCAAGAACAACTCCGGGTCACTCTCCAACGGACGGATGGCGTTGATGGGTTGCACGTGGCCAGGGAAGGCTTTGACAAGCGACATCGACATGTCGAGCAAGTGAATAGCATGCGAACCCACCAACAAGTGTGGAGCTCCCTGGTACTGAACACTCAGGATTCTGTGGATGGCGTCGACATTCTCTACAACGTCACCAAAACGAACTGAACGCTCGAGACGGAAGTTCATGACGTCCCACTCGTAGATGGAACCTGAAAGATCGCAGGACCATGCGGACTTGGTGTGCACCGAGTAGTGGAAGTCAAGAATCGACGAGTTGAAAGTAGTGTCCAACTCCGCGATGATCTCGTTAGACTCCGGCGAGTAGATCAAGGTAGATCCCTTGGTCAAGTTTAATGCAAGGACGTTGTGTTCGCCGTATGGGAACCAGCTAATGCTAGTGAGCCTGCTACCTTTAGGCAAATTGAACGATGTGTTGAGGGACGACTGCGAAGGGTTCACAGACTGCACCTTGATTTGATGCGTGTCCAAGGCAACCACCGCAGTCGCCAAATGCGTACACAGCGGGTCGTATGCTGAGCATAGAAGGGGGCCCAGTGACATGATGTGGTTGGTTTTTTGGCGATGAGCTGAAAAATGTACAATTTGTGTGCAGGGAAAAAATGAAGAATTAGTAGCCATCAAAGACTTCAGTTTTGTCAGGAACAAGTTTTATCAGGAACAAGTTTTATCATACTTTCTATTTACATGTTATCACTTACATGGTGTCATTTATGGTGTCATTTACATGATATCATTAGGCTATCATTTCCTTCCATTTCCTTTCACCTTTTCCTTTCTATTTTTTACTTCTCTATCATACATTTAATCTATAAACCTTTCCTATCCCTAACTCTTTCTTCTCCTCTTAGCCTCGATGTCCTCTTCCGCCTCCATCTGCAGAACAACCCTCCTTATGTTGATACCCCCACGTGAGGTTCTTCTCTTCACCTTCGTTTGCGCTTCTGCGATCGCAGCAGGCGAATCCACGAGTGGCGAGTCGCTGTCCTCGACCTCGTTGCTGAACAAATGGCTGTTTGCAACGGGGCGTTTGGTATCTTCAAGCAACTGCTCAAAGTCTTCCTTCTTCATGTTGTTGTCTCTCATAAGCTTTTTCATGAGCACACTTTCTGCTGGGGGTGCCAGCGGGTCAGCACTCTCCCCTACGGCTGTGGTTGGCGAAGGGGACAATGTCGACTTGGTCGAGCTTGTGACCGAAACTGAACCAGATCTGGACTTGTGCTTAGGAGGGTTCACACTATCGTGCACTGTGTTGAGTGTGTTGCTGAGCCCGTTGAAGTAGATCTCATTGACGTTCAAGTTCTTACTCGGGTCCAAGTTTTTCTTGAGTAAGCTCTGCAAACTCGCCTCACCTTCGGCGTCTTGTTTGATGACCGGGAGAATCTCACCACATTTCAAAGCTGCGGCATCTTGAGAGGTGTATTCTTTTGAGTGAGCAATTCTGCTATGGTTCAAAAACCCTTGCGCTGACGAAAAGTTGCTACGGTGGCAATCAGGGCAGCTCAACCGCACAATAATTCCGTCTGTGCGCCTGTACAAACACCCCAAGTTCTGGTTGTTTGCTTTCTGCCACCCAACTGCGGGCTGCGCTGCTCCGCTTACAGTTGCGGTGCCAGCACCAGCAGGAACACTAGGAGAGCCTGCTCCTTGGGAAATCCCTGCGGTGGATGGTCTAAGGGATGACGTAGTGGATCTTGTGCGGTAGCCATGCACCAGTGGCGCAGGTTCTCCCCCCATGTTTCCGAAAGCATCGGTACCGTTCACGAAGTTACTGTTGAAGTGCTGGTAGTTCTGTGAGTTGAGCGGATTCAAATTGCCGTTCAAGGTCTTCAAGTCATTGAACGTGTAGGTTAATGACTTGTTGAGAGTGTTTATGTATCTCATTGTGAAGTCGTTGGGCTCTTCGGATAACTTCAAGTCATTGGGTACGTCAAAGAACTTGCGGAGCACAATCATTTGTGATTCGATCTTATTCATCTCATCTTTGGTGAGTTTGAGTTCCTTGTGCTTGAGTCTAATTTCCAAGTCAAGCTGGTTGCTCAAGATTTCTTTGAGCTGCTCCACTGGAAGTTCGGCGAGTCGGTTTTGTATCTGGGTAGCACGGTCAGTTGACTCCTTACTGACTTCTTTTTGCACAGCCTGCTCATGCAGTAGTCCTTCAGAACGCTTAGGTGAGTTCGTAGGGGACATAGTGGCTACTGACAAAAAGTGCGGAATATGATTTCATAACATTGTGTCATGCTGAGAAAACGCTCGTTAAATCCAGAATCTTTCGATTGGATTGTGCACGGCACGACCACCGTTGCCACTGGGTAGAAACGGGAGAATGTGGAGAGCATGACTAGAGAACATAAAGGAGGATAGACATGTAGAGTATGAGGAATAAATGAGAATATTGAGAGCATGACGAGGGAACATAGAGAACATGGAAAGCATGACGGGGAACATAGAGAACATGGAAAGCATGACGGGGAACATAGAGAACATGGAAAGCATGACGAGAGAACATAAAGGGAGAATGGGTTAGGTTAGAAGGACTCAATTCTAGACTCCAACTTTGAGTCCTTTTCATGTCGTATCAGTACAATCAAGACCTTTACCCTGTCCAGTACTGATATAACTTATAAAGCTTCAATTACAACATCAGTTGTGAGCTAGTTTCAAATCGGTGCTTATATTTTTTCAATCTCAAGACTCCATATTTACGGAAATCTACTACATTTTTCTGTTGCAAAAACTATGGAAGAACGGACTGTGGTGCCGGCCACCACTATCGCGCGGATTTTCAAAGAAGTTGCGTTCAAAAACGAAGACACTCGTATAACACTGAAGACGCTAGAGTTGGTTAGCCAGTACACGCGTTTGTTTGTCAATGAAGCTGCGTTGAGGTCCAACGAAGCGCGTTTGCAAGAAGGAGATTCTTTGAGTAAAGTCGATGGAATTGACAACATACAAGAGGACAAGGACGAAGGAGACGACGAATTTGACGAAAATAAGCAAATAGATCCTGTGGATGCTTACAATCTGCGAACGAGTGCGGACCAGTTTGCAAACGATACGTTAGATTCAAGACATCTTGCAACAGTAGCAGGTGTTTTGGTATTGGATTTTTGAGAAGAATACATGAGTGTACTAAATGTTGAATTAAATCTACTATTGGAAATAACGTTTCTTGTCAATTTTTGAGAAGAATACATGAGTGTATTAAATGTTGAATTAAATCTACTAGTGGAAATGACGTTTCTTGTCAATTTTTGAGAAGAATACATGAGTGTATTAAATGTTGAATTGAATCTACTAGTGGAGTCAAGCTATTCTTGTCAATTTTTGAGAAACGTGTAATCTCCAAGGTCTATCACGTTCCAAAAACCATAAGAAAGCTCTTTCTTTGAAAGGTTGAGTTTTTTGATGGTTTCTGGTAATGCTGATTTTACGGTGACATAGATTGGAATGCGAACATTACACGGATTCGAATCGGGAGGTGAGTCGTCCTCTTCCTCAATCAACAAGTTGAGAGGGATTTGAAACCAATTATTCCCTGCGGCCGCCAATGACTCCAAATTTTCCACGTTGTTGTGGTCGTATGATGAAGTATCCCTCAAAAGCGTGTTGCCTAAGCGAAGGACTAACTCTGAGCGTGAAACCGTGGTGCTCGAGGTGAGAAATGACGTTGGTATGGACTTGATCAAGTTCTTGGAATGCAAAGGGTCCGAACGAATCGTGAATGATGACACGGCAAGGGTCAAGTTTATGCGGTACGCCTTACCAGATGAAATGAAGTACTTGGGAACAGTTGGGAGAGTAGACACTTTAATCTCCAAGTCCTGGTTCAACGGACTAATGAAATTGATGAGGAAGTTGTATTGTTCACCGATTGTGAAGACTTTAGGAGGTGCCTTCGGGATGTCTGATAATGTGCTGCGAGCCAAAGGTAGGGACATTTTTATAACAGGCATGTAGTCAATTGCATTGAATTTCACCATGAACTTGTTGACTGTGGGTGCTTGGCCCTCCTCTTGCTTCGGAAGAACAAGGTAGTTATTGCACTTTAAACATCTCATTGACTTTTTAAAAGTGAGCTTCATTGCCTGAGGGAGCTTTTCGCGTTTTGGCTGTATAGACAATGCTGAACTCATTTCAACTCTATCTCGTATGTCCTGGTCGTGTGTATTCGTGTCCGGAGTGGACTCTATGTGTAGTTTTGACAATGACAAATTCTTAGCCTCGATGGTTGACGTAGACTTTTCATCTGGACCATTGAGAAGATCATTAGCGAGACGTTTGAAAAGCGCTTTTTCAGCAGCCTGCTTCACGTCATCGGTCTTTTCGCCCTTCAAAATCGCGTGGAGTGATTTGGGGCTGGTGATAACTCGTGTCTGGTAGGAGTATTCACAGTGCACGCACTGGAACGTGAAGGCTTTTCCTGGTACACCCTTCACTTCGTGGTCAGAAACGGTGATTTGGAGTAAGGACGTGCATTGGGGGCACTTGAAGCAGTTTTTGGAACACGTGGTTTGCTCGTTGGGGGACTTGGAGTAGTCTGTTAGACAATTCGAGCAGAACTTGAACTCCATATTAAAGAAGCAGTTGTGTGCAGACCGATGGTACTGACATGATGGACAAAAGTATAGGTCTGCGATTGGATGAACACAGTTGAGATCTATGTCTGTTATATCGTTTTCCTTATCATATCGAGGGCAGAATATGAAGGAGTCATTGTACACCTTTGACATGGTAATTTGTTTTGATCCTGCAGAAAAATAATAAAATGCAGACCAAGAGCTGGTTTAGAAGTATCCCCATTGTGGTGGGCATCTACCAGTTTCCTATAAATGAAATATCTCTTGATATCTCTATACCATTTTGGACCTCTTGCTATCTCTAGATCTTTTTGTATCTCTTGATCTTGCTCTCTTTTCTCTACCAATTTCCTGATTCGCTTAGCAGAACTACTTGTTGGCAGATCAACCATTTACGAGTTTCCATACTTGGAGTAGAAGTTCCTCTACAGACGACTTTGTGGAGGGTTGCGAGTTGCCGCACGAGGGCTTTCCGTTCTAATCTTACCAAATGTATATTCTCCGCCTTAAAAAGTCCGCTTCCGGATCAGATCAGAATTTTTTGCAGCAGCAGCTACCAACAAGGTTGCTAGTGAGACACGTGGATGGCGATCAAAATTATATAAACCAGGACTATGGCTGTTTTGGGATAAATACCAATAGACATGTTGTTGTCGCATTTGATACTACTTCTGCAAGCTCTGGCACAAGTTTTGCGTGGGCAGGTTGTGCAAGACATTACGGAAAAGCATTTTGTGGGGAACATAGAGGGATTGCAAAATGACGAAACAAATGGACTCATTTTAAATGGAGATGGGAAAGATCTCAATTTTGACATGGATGAGCATGAAGATGAAGATGACAAAGATCTCAAAGAAGATGAAGAAATAAGTCTTAACGGAGATTTGATCTCTTCCATAGACATCTTGAAAAAACACAAAAAATACAAGGCAGTGGATGGGTACTTCAAACAAAGCAGCCCCCAAACAAATGATTCCAACTATGACGTGGTCCACGACTTTGGAGTGCTTCCCAACACCTCGTGGCCGGAGATAGTGCTGGATATCCAAGAAAAGAATGTGTTGCAAAGCGGTCGTTTCCCTCGCTATAAACTTCTTCTTTTGCAGAGACACGGGGAAGGCTTCCACAACGTGGTTCCAAGTGACTACGACCCCACCGAATGGAAGTGCTACTGGCGGATCCAGGACGGAGATGGCAAGAAATGCGGAGGGGTTGAGTGGGCCGATGCCGAGTTGACCGAAAAAGGAATTGGAGAGCTCAAGCAATTGCGCGAAACACTTCTAGAACAATTCGAACTAGGACTCCCACTTCCTGGAGAATTCTTTGTATCTCCGTTGAGGAGAACGTTGCAAACGTGGGAGGTGCTCTTTCTGAATGTAACACAGAAGAGCGCGGTGGTAACGGAGGGGATCAGAGAAAAGTATGGTATAGGCACAGAAAGCAAAAGACATAACCGTGCATACATTGAGAAGCGATTCCAGAACATCACATTCGAAGAGGGCTTTCAGCAGTTCGACTCCTTGTGGGAATTTGACCGTCACGAGACCTCGGCTCACTGTCGTTACCGTGCCAAGACCTTCTTGGATAGATTGTTCATGAGCGATGAGACAATCCTGTATGTGGTTACGCACTCCGGGTTCATTAAAAGCGTCTTGCGTATAGTGGGCCATCGGAGCTTCAAGGTGTTACCGGGACAAGTTATCCCCGTGGTAGTAGAGCAGACGCACGATAAACACGGGTACCGTTTCGACTTGAGTAAACCATGGAAGAGGTATCCTGAGCATGAGTGTAAAGGACAAGAAAGTTGAAGTGTGACAAAATAAGGAGGATCTTTGGGACAAAAATATTGGCAGCTTGGAAATAGGCAAGGGCTGCACTAAAACAGAAGCAATTTGTAACGCACGGCATATATTTCACACATCTAGTATATATAGGGTATCATTGAGGCTACGATATCTTTGAGATCTTGCGCTTTCATCCAAGCGCAATTGTTTCAACTTGTCAAACCTTAATCAGAAACACACCGAAGATGGGGCACTTTTACGTTATGACCGAGTATCTTAAACACTGTTTTTAATTGAATAGGGATAAATTAGTAACGGGTAGATTACGAGATTGAGGATGCAGAAATAATAGAACACACCATCACAAGCCTGTTTGCTTTTGCCACTGTGAATTTGCAACCCTGTCAACTTGCGCCTACACCGATGATACCGGAGTCATTCCGAGATAAATATAGCAACGTAAACAGTAGGCTTATTGGAGATTTGTACACAGTGGCAAGTCAGTTCCGAAACACACTGCCGAGCTCATCGACTCCACGGAGACGTACAGCCCATGACGGAACTTGTCAAACCTTAGTTGTTTTCGATGACGTAATTTTGGCGGGTGCACATCGTTCATTGGCTGACGCGATATATTTAGAAACCACCATAATTTATTGAAACACTAAGGGCTCGGAAAAAGCAATTTGCATCATCTTAAACCGGGGCCTAGACCAAAGATATCAATATATCGATACACACAGCGGTGGCGGAACGCCAAAATTTTATCTTCATTTCATTCTCCCTACCACGAAACTACCACTGAGAGCTCGTTTGATTTCATTTGCATGCTGTCGTCGACTCCCGTGTACTCTCCAACGTTCACGTTCCCCGATGTGGGCGGCGACTACTTCTCCCTCAAAGGCTCGCGAAGGATCCACAAGGCTAGCCCTCATCATCCCGTTGACGGTTCCATCAGTCCCATAATAACGAACACGCTGGACTTGAGCATCGAGGACACCGACTCAGCCCAGCACAAGCGCGTTCGTCGAGACGGAGACGACTACTTTGCTCCGGACTTCATCCAAACCCGCAAACTTAGCCAGAGCAAGCTCTCCACCCAAAAGGGCCATGCCTTGTCGCACTCGGACACGATTTCAGAGATCACAGCAGGCCTTCAGCCTCCGTCGCGAGAATCCGAAGAATTGCGGTCCTCCTCAGCAACAGAGCCAAGATTCTTGTTCAACACAAGCGAGAACGCTAAAAAGACGTCATTGAGAAACGAATCGTTCCTGAATCCTTCCAAACTGGGCTTTAAGCTTGACTTTACGCGTCATCCACAACAAGATACAAGGTTCTCGACAAAGGGGCCAGCAAACGAAAGTCAACCAAACACGTCAATGGATAAATCCGAGTCGTTTACGAAGTCAACAAAATCAAAAGAGTTTGCGTCAAGTGATGGGTTTCCATTCGAAAAGGCAGGCGATGGGTTTCCATTTGAAAAGGCAAGTGATGGGTTTCCATTTGAAAAACCAGTGGATAGCTATCCGTTAGTAAAGTCAGGTGATGGGTTTCCATTCGAGAAGCCAAGTGATGCATTTCCAAGTAATGGATTTCCGTTCGAGAAGCCAAGTAATGGTTTCCCATTCGATAAGCCTACTGGTGGATTCGCATTCAACGGTCTTGGAAAGGACAGAGACTCGCAAATGTCGGATTCTCAAGCAGACTCGCAACTGTCCAATTTCCAGTCGCAGAAACGCGCTCAAGAATCCCCAGCCACTTCACAGGAATCGTCGCCCAAAATGGCCCCTCCTCAGCATCCAACGTTGAAGAAACAAATCACACTTCCCGCACTTTCACTCGCTAAGGACGTTTCATTCAATACCATCAAGAGTATGCAGATCAAGCGCATGCATTCGTTACTGTCGGTGGACTACTCCACGCAAATCGTGGGGCTTTCCCTGTCAATCCATTACGACACTGAAGCCAAGTTCCATGACCTCTTGGAAGGACGCGACAATTTGCTCATCATTGACATCCGTCCGTTCACCGACTTTGTCCAATCGCACCTCAGCAGTGCAGTGAACATTTGCATTCCGTCCACATTGCTCAAGAGACCCAATTTCAATTTGGGTCGCTGTATTGCATCGCTCCCAGTTCGCGAAAAAGAGCTCATGAACAATCTTTTCAATGCAAAAGACGACGCGACTATTGTGATCTACGACCACGAACAAAATACCTCCAACCTTTTCCATGTGTGCAACAAGTTTAAAACCAGTGCATTGTATGACACGAAGCGCCACTCCATCCACTTGGTGGACGTTCCAATTGCGTCTTTCCGTGACAAATACCCCGAGCATTTCGAGTGCACTACTAGTGAGCGCTCGAGTCCAATCGACAAATATCCGCAACCACTCAATTCAGATGGATCTGTGAGTAACATCCTTCCGCCCATTGTCATTGACAGAAAGATCCGTTCCAACAGCCCTGCGTACACGAGAAGCTCCGACATGGACAAGGGAACACCCATTTTGCAAAAGTTTATTCTCCCGAAATCTGCTGCTGGTCCAGTACCTTTTAAATTACGCCATAACGAGGAATTGATGACCAGTAATCCTTTTGAGTTCTCAACCACCACTAGCATGTCTGACGCAGGATCGTCTACACTCCACCAGAATAAACTCAATTTCTTCAAGTTGAAGAACTTACCACAGGATCAGCTGGTACTTCCGCAGTGGCTCCGCGCGACCATTTATGGGACACAGTCTACACAGACGAACAAGATCAACAAAGACTTCTTCGCGTTGGAGAAATTGGAGCAATCGCGTCTCGTCAATGCGCTCTTCTTGGACAAATCGAGGGCCAATAGCATTGGAAGTGAGGAAGAAGTTAAGATCAGCAGAGGTATAGAGTTTGGCCACAAGAACAGATACAAAGATATCTTTTTGTTCGAGCACTCGCGTGTGAAGTTGGACAGCAATGAGTGTGAAAGCGATGCAGACTATATCAATGCATCTTATCTTAATCCAATCAGCAATTTGTCAGAATTGACTCTGTGCGATACCATTACAAAGCACTTGAAATCTGTTGCCACACAGGGTCCACTTGAACAGACCCGTGGAGATTTCTGGAAGTGTATCTTTAACTTGAAGGCTGCGCTCATCTTGTCATTAACCGATGAAATCGAGAATGGTGTTGTGAAGTGTTCACCATTTTGGAAGTCTGGAGTTTACATTTCCCATCAAGATACAATTAACGTTGTTCTTCACAGCGAACACAAGCACAGTGAGCATCTCATCATCAGAAGGTTCCAGGTGTCGAAAGCAAATGAACACCACGAAGTGTTGCAAATTCACCTCACTTCTTGGCCAGATATGGGTACAATCTTGAAGCCATTGGACTTGATCCAGATAGTGAGGTTGAAGAGCTACATTTTGGATCGGATGGACTTCTCTGAAGATGCGTACCCCTCGGTTGTTCACTGTTCAGCTGGATGTGGGCGCACTGGAACATTGTGCACGATTGACACGATGTTGAGCATATTCCGAAACAATGGTCACAAGTTTGACTTGAGCTACGACCCGGTATATGATATCGTGAACAATTTCCGCAGACAAAGAATCTCAATGGTTCAAAACCTCGGGCAGTATTACTTGATTTACGACGTAATTCTTGACTACATTCTCAATCATGGCAAGCTGGAGCTGGCCAATTGGGATGCATTATGTGAGTTGAAGACGGTGCAAGACTTTTTAAGTTAAGCGCGAGCACTAGAATATTTTTAGTATATAGGGGTAGGGAACTACAATTAATAGGAAAAACTAGTTACATTGATTGTAAGGTGAATAAGGATGGGTGTAGTATATTTGCCAATATCAATTTCGGCGATTTTTACCAAGGGGGTTTTGAAAGCCGGTGACAGCTTTAATTGACATATTTCTGCGCCGGTTCGGGGAAGTTACCCTTAAACGTGGTACTCGATGAGCCGATAGCCAATTGACCCTATTTTGTCATAGCCAATTGACCCTTTTTTTGTCTACATTCTTTTCATAAACCTGTTCTACGACGTCTATTATCATAACTTTTCATCACTATCTGCTATTTAAACGTGAGCAGAGATAGCAGCCTTGATACCAGCTGGGTTGGCACCAGTGACTCTCTCAACAACCTTACCGCCCTTCAAGAAGATGATGGTTGGCATAGCGGTGATCTCGTACTCCTGAGAAAGGTCTGGGACCTCGTCGGTGTCGACCTTGACAAACTTGGCCTGTGGGTACTGCTCAGAGAACTTCTGAATCAATGGAGCGATCATCTTACAAGGACCACACCAGGTGGCAAAGAAGTCAACGACGACCAAACCGTCGTGCTTCAAAATCTCGTTGAATTCTTGAGTGTTAGCAACTGTAGCAACCATTGTGTTAATTAAATTTGTTGAACCAAAAAAGAGTCTTTTGCGACAGTTCTTATATACCTCCAGTGTAGAATCTCATAGAAGAAAAAACACGTCCATATTACAAATCGGTCATCACGTGCGAAATCCAGAACATTTTAAATTTTGTGCATATTAATACTAAAGCAGTAATGTTTGAGGTGGCGATGCAAATTGCAGCCAATCATTTTCTTCGGGGAACGTCAGCCTTAGCGGATGCTCTGGATCGAAAGAAGACGCTAGCAGCTTCAAGAAGCTATTACGAACGGCCAAATAGTCATTTGTCATGCCGTCAAAGCCGTTCGTGACTGGTACAAGCCGTGTGTCAAGATTATTAATCAATTGCATAATCTTAGTAATGAGCTTTTTCTTCAAGTCATCAGTCACTTCGATTTCTTTCTCGAATACTAAGCCTACGTCACTCGAAACTCCGACGATCTGGTCAATACCCTCAGCCTCTTCTTGGTAAGCGATCATTGGAATTAGTTCCTCTGCATTTTCTGGCCATTCTTTTTCGATGTTTGCAGCCCAATCTGGGTTATACTTTATATCCTCTGAGAAAAGGAGTGGAAGCTGGTTACCGTGAAGATTTATGTAAGCATTGCCGCCGCTTTCAGCAATTTGCACTTGCGGCATGATTCCAGTCCACTTGCGTAAGTACTCAAAATTGGGGATAAACGGCGACAAGTCCAACTTGACTTCAAGAAATCGCCCTTCATGAGGCACAAATCCGTAGTTCTTGACAAAGTATTGAATATCTGGAACGGGGTTGTAGCTGATGGTGACTTCGAAAGTCTCCTCTTCAGGTATCTTGTCTGACTTCAACTTAAGAAGAATGTCCCCGTTATCTTTATCCACGTCAAAATGAGCATTGTTGCTAAAATCATGGTTGGCAAAGTCTAGTATAGGGACGAGTGTGACATTTACATGAAAGTCGTCTTCATTTTCCTCAGACGCATGTGGGATCTCTAAAGTCCTTGATCTTATCACCTGCACTATTTGGTAGTAATCCTTGAAGGAAAGGTACTTGCTCACATCGAACAGGCTCTTTTCTTGGAGTAAAGGAATTAATTCATTATACTCATCCTTGTGCTCGTGAGCCAATTGCACCAATTTCTTTATAAAAGCCTCCGGAACTTCAGTGGACTCGGGGAAATCACCAACATACGTATTTCTCAACACATCCAAATATGCATCTAGCTTTCTCAATGGAGACTCGAGGTAATACTTTTCTTGGAGTTCTCTGGAGAGCCTCTGTAGAATGAAGAAGGCCGATATATAACACGTTAGGATCTGTGACTCTGTACCCGGTTGACAAACTGTGAGAAAGTCAACGATCAATTCCGATTCCTTTATTTCTCTGGTTTCCTGCGCGTCCCTTTGCTTCAATTCTTCGAGAACATCTAGAAGCGTAGTGTAGTCCATCGCGATATTCTTCGGTACTCGAAGAACTGTAAGGTCATCTCCGAGTTTTCCAGGGTTTTTGATAAACAAGCCTGTTCCACCTAGCTTACTCCCACCAACAAACAAGTGTTCATGAAGCTGAATGCCTGTTGAGTTCACAAACTTTTCGATAGCCACGTTTCCGACAACGGGAATGTCTGCAGTAGAAGTGGCACTCATTTTTTTGGCAACTCTTCAGTTGAGGTTCTTCTTTCTTTAGAAAACACTGTTTCAGGAAGCGTTTCTCACCAATGGCGTCGTTTCCTCAGTGTGGATGGGTTTAAAGGTTGTCGTTACACAAAAATTGGTAGGCTCTGCGACTCGCACTGGTTGAGAAAAAATTTGACACTCACCGACCCCGTATCACACGAGCGACATGTCTTGGGACGACGAAGATTTTGATATTCCAGCCACCACTGCGCCAAAAGCCGCGGCCTCTGCATCCTGGGAAGAGGAGGAGGAAGATGACGTTTTAGACTCGTGGGACATCGACGAGGAGGAAGTCGCCAGAAAGAAGAAGGAGGCCGAAGCCCAGAAGAAGAAGGAAAAGGAAGAGTTGAAGAGAAAGCAGGAGGAGGCTAAGGCCAAGAAGTTGGGTAAGAAGAATGGCGAGCCAGACCCAATGGCTGACCTTGATGATGCCACCAGAAAGGAGTTGTTGAGACAAGCTGAGTTGAACTCAGACTTGAACAACGCCGCTGACTTGTTCGGTGGTTTGGGTGTTGCTGGAGACGATAACTTCGACATTAATGCACACCCAAGGGAAAGAATAGCCAAGGCTGCGGCTGCTGTTGCTGCAAGAGGTACTGTTTTGACCAAGGACACTCCTCTTGAGGACCACCCATTATTCCAGCCTACCAACAAGCTGGAGTACGAGAGATTGAGAAAGGCCCTTGGTACCTCTTTGGTCAATTTGTCTGAGGACTCCTTGATGAACTACTCTTCATCTTTGGCAATCGATTTGATCAGAGACCTCGTTGGTCCATTGTCTGTCGAGAACCTCAGAAAGGTCATCTCCACCTTGAACGTTGTTCTTAAGGACAAGGAAAGATTGGAGAGACAGGCCAGATTGAAGAAGACTGGAGGTACTGCATCTGGTGGTGCCGGTAAGAAGAAGGCCAAGCCTGCTGCCAGACCAAACGTGGGCGGTTTCAAGAAGGACGCCTTCGATGGCATGGACGACGGCAACTATGACCTCGACGACGATGACTTTATGTAAGCTGGAGATTCTTAGATTAGCTTTAATTGGGGATGTATGAAGATTTGCTTGGGTAATTAGACTTTACGCCGGAGAAATATGAACTTTGGCGGACCCAACAAGTTTAAAGGGTCGACTTCCATGCCATGGGGATCTTCAAGGTTCAGTTTAGATACGGTATTGGGCGAAACGGTCGATGTATATGGCAATGGTGAGATTTTATTAGAGTGATGGTTTGTAGTCGATTTGTTTCTTGATTTCTTTTGCAGTGAAGATGAGTTTGCTCTTGGCTTTTTGGAGTCTTTTGCATTTGTATTTCTCGACTTTCTCGCAGTAGTGCGTTTTTCAGCTCGTATATGGTCATTTGCAACACTCTCCTCTGGGATAACTTCCAATAAAACAGGGTTCTCAAAATTGTAATTATCAGCAAGTTCAAAATCGTCATTTTGAAAAGTCACAATGACTTCTTCTTCCAGATCCGTGAGCAAGATAGGCTCTTCACTTGTGCCCTGCGAAGAGGGGCCTTTATCTTCTGTCTCTACAACCTGTTTCTGGAGTCCCTTTTGATTTATAGGCATCCTGTTAATGCTCTGCCCTGTCGCACTCACAGAACTAGATTTAAGCTGATGCAGTTTCATACCCTTCTTTGATTTGCTCCTACTCCTATCGTTTTCATGGTCAATGTAGTGCCTTTTCGGTCTCGTAACATCTTTCGAAGCAGCAAAATTTTGCATGTCACCTTCCGTAGTGTCAACATCAAGTACATTATCAGTGTCAACATCAAGTACATTATTTAAGGATTCATTTGGTAAGTCGATGAATCCTTCATTATGGGCCCCTTCCTTTTCTGTACGCTCTCTCCTCTCGTTCAACCGTTTTGTCGCTTTTGCAGCCAATTTAGCCCTCTCAGATTGACCACGTCCTTGAACTAGAATCACTTCATCTGTATCACCTAGCTCTTCCTCTCTCACGTTAACGTTCTTCCGCTCGAGAATCATCTTCTGTACCATGTCAACTTTGGCAGAGGTCAATCGGTTGAGTGTTTTATGGGAGGATGGAGTGGAGGTGGCTTGAAAGGAGTTGTTCACCGGGTCAGCTTGGGTAATTTTGGGGGCTCGAGGAACTGTCACTTTCTGTCTTCTCGACCTCTTGGATACCTTAGACGGCTTATCATCGTCAAAGATCTCCTTCAACTTCTGGTTCACATCTGGTGTAGGTTTTTTTGCAGCCTTTTTCGAAGGCTTCACAAAAGGCTCTAGAAAACAGTTAGAAACTGAAATTGAAAAGGCTAGAGGGTGGAAACTTCCACCTGTTAATGATTCTCTTACTCTCTTTTGTTTGGGCTCGCTTTGAACTGTTGATGTTCTTAACCACCATTTGTTAGTGTAAATTCCAAAGTGCTGTATGTCGGAATATTTTGAGTCGCCAAAAAAATCACAAATCACTCAATTGATACAAGATGGAGTCGACACCTAATGACAACATTATACTACCGTCGGTGTCGTCGTTGGCAAAGCTCACGATATCCGACACTTCGAAAGCCGGATTTGGATACAACCCTTCGATAGGGCCGTTATCGAATCAAATCACCCTGGAGGGGTCCAACATTTTACTTCACAAGAAGACCATTAACCTCACGCCCACGTCAGGAAACTCGATCTACGACAAGAACGTCAACAACAAGAAGATCAACGAGATAAATTTGTCGTCATTATCGTTTTTGTTCTGTGAGATTGTGAGCTGGTCGCATCGTAACTCCAAGGGGATCCAGGACTTGGAGGTTCGTTTAAACGGTTTGGGATACGAAATCGGACAACGGTACTTGGAATTGATCAAATTAAGAGAAGGGTTCAAGACTAGTAAGCGAGAAACAAAAACAATCGAGATGTTGCAATTCATTCACGGTACCTTCTGGAAGGCCATATTTGGTAAAACTGCCAACGAGCTCGAGAAGTCTCAGGACATTGCTGATGAGTATATGATTACTGACAACATACCATTAGTGTCCAAGTTCATTAGCATACCGAAGGATTACGGAAACTTGAACTGCGCAGCCTTCATCGCAGGAATTGTCGAGGGTGCTTTGGATTCCGCAGGCTTTTACGCAAACGTAACCGCACACTCAGTACCATTGGATGGACTTCCTCTCAGGACAGTCTTTTTGATCAAGTTTGACCCTAAGGTTGAAATGAGAAAGAACTTGAGGTATTGAGATGATGAAGTTGGGGGAAGAAGTTGAGGGATGAAGTTGAGGGATGAAGTTGATGAAGTGGATGATAAATTGAAGATGGACTCGAGAAATGATAGATGTTAGAATGTCAAACACTGGCTAGGACATATTCACATTAGCTATTTCTAACACCGAAATATAGGCATTTAAAGAACAATGTAGACGATCGATCGGCAAGTTCTTCCGTGATATCTCCATTTAGCTGAAAATTTATCGACCAAAAATGGAGAAATCCGTTTGAACGAAAAATCTCACTTACGGTGATTTGATCCAACAAACATGGGAATCACGATTAGGCAAGCGACCATCCATGATGTGCAGGCGATGCAAAATGCCAACTTGCACAACTTGCCGGAGAACTACCAGTTGAAGTACTACATGTACCATGTGTTGTCATGGCCCCAAGCAAGTTTCGTTGCTACAACATACGACGATATCACCAGTTCGCCCGATGACGAGGGAAACGAAGAGGACTTCACTGCTCCCATCTTGATAGACCCAAAGGGAGACTCTTCATACATCAACAAGGGTGAAAAGATTGTGGGATATGTCTTGGGAAAAATGGAGGACGATGCTAATGCTGAGGACAAAACGCCGCACGGACACATTACGTCTTTATCTGTGATGAGATCTTACAGAAGGATGGGATTAGCCGAGAAGTTGATGAGACAGTCATTGTATTCCATGTGCGAGTCATTTGGTGCTCAATACGTGTCGTTGCATGTGAGGAAGTCGAACAGAGCAGCTTTGCATTTGTACAGAGATTCGTTGAGATTTGCTGTCACAAGTATCGAAAAGTCATACTACCAGGATGGTGAAGATGCATACGCCATGCGCTTAGAATTGGTCTTGGAAGACTTGCTCCCGTCCAAGTTCCAGGGAACAGGACTCGAGGTGGACGATTTGACCTCGGATTTGTTGGAGTAGCGCATTATAGAGTGGAGGTTAATTGAGAAAGCAGTAGGTTGACGAGGATATCGGAGAGACAAAATAGATGTAATAGATGATTGTATACAGAAAAGTAGAGAAGTAGAGAAGTAGAAGAGTAGAAGAGTATAGGAAAGTAGAAGAGTAGAAAAGTATAGAAAAGTATACAGATTGCATACAGAATGTACGCAGATAGTATACAGATAGTATACAGATTGTATACAAATTGTGTACAGATTGCATACAGATTGAAGAATACATGATAACTTACTCTATCAATACTACGTTCCTACACTCCTTATTAGTTCTTAGATAATGTACACATGTAAACCCTATATAACATGCCTCAAAAATTCCTCATGCTTAATAACGCTCCTTCATTCTGGATGCGACGGTACGCAAGTTTCCGTAAACCTTTCCTGGTGGAGAACCCAAGATCAAGGACACCACAGCCTCTCTGGCCATTCTTATATGCGTGAAACCACCCAAGATGTGAATCTTCGAGTCGGCCAATACTATTCTCGTTCTGGTTGCGTTTTCAATGGCAAACTTGGTCTTACCATCCTTACCAGCAATTCTACCGATTGCTCTCGACAAATGGTCACCCTGCAAAGTCTTGACATCCTTGATTTCAAAGGTCTCAATATACAAATCGTCCAATCTCAAAAGAGCGATGGCATCGTCCACATCGAAACCCAATGAAAAGGCCTTCACGAAATCGGCACCCTTCTGCAAGGCTCCCACATCAGTTGTGTTCTTGTTTGTCTTCATCTCAACAGTCTTTGTCTTCAAGTTCATTCTAACATGCAATTTCAAGTGCTCCACCAAAGGAGGGTAGATCTTCACCCATGCGGCCCTCAACGGAGCCATTCTGTGTGGAGGAACTGGGACCTTTCTGGTCTCAAGCTTCACTCTCATGCCAGACTTCGATGCAGCTGCGAATTTAGGCTTTCCGCTCTCATCCAACACCACTCCGCTGTTAGCCTCATCGTTATCTATGTGCGCATCTTCGGTTTCAAGTGCAGGTTGTGGAGTGTCGTCTTCAGCCTGTGGCACATTGCTGGTGTCAACCAACATCTCCTCGTTGTCGTCTTCGACAACAGGAGGCACCTCTGCTTTTGGTGTTCTAATAGCGGTTGGGGCACCCATCTAGTAAAGTGTACTGTTAAATCACCTAATCTCATCTCGCTTTTTTTTTTCAAGATGAGATCACGTGACTCAGGGGAGAGGTGGGGAGGACGTGACGAGACGCGTAGCGATCTGGCTTTAGCAATCAGACACGAGGTATACGAATGGCAATCCAAACTATTTCTACTATATCGATTCTTGTTTGGGGACATTCCGAGCAATCATAAATGTGTGGGGCTGGCTTTTCTGTGTAGCAAATAAGATGTGAACAATTTTGCAAGCAATTAAAAAAACCTTTTCCAAATTAATTTCCCCATACTTTACGCGCCATCTCGAAGTGAGTTTGTGCATGCACATTCACATCCCTAATATCGGTCCAGTTCAACACTGCTGATCACTATAATGTCTATAAGTACATTTTTACTGGCGTCGGGAATACTCGGAAGAAGTGTGCCCTTCAACATGGCCAGAGCAACTGCGGTATCGGTCATAAGGTCACCAATGGCAAGGTTGCAAATACAAAATCTGGTTTTGGGACCAGCACGCAATTTGTACGCCACCCGACAACTAACCGTTCAAAGATGGACTACTCATACTCGTTTCTTGTCTGTTCCTCGGAAACTTCTCCAAGAACCTCGGGAAGCCCCCAATTTACTTGGTAGGAAATCGACCTTTGAAAATTCAACTGATGGGAGGATAAATAAGGCGAGCGGGAGTTCACTTAGTAATAGTGGGAGCTCACCTAATAACACAAGTTCACTTCCGGAGAGTCGTTTTAGCAAGCTTCCCGGAATCACCAAGGCTACTCTCTTGTCTCAGGCAAATAATGCTTTTTCGCGCATATGGGTCCATATCAAGTGGCCGCTTCATCGTGGAACCAGAAATGTCACTGCGCTTGATGTCGTACTGGCTTTCATATCTTCGGTGGTGATGGGCAACATCTTGTGGATTATATTGGGGACGACTACTTTCGGTTTGGGAGTGATGTACTCGATCTACTACTTTGGCAGCATGTGGGAGAAGGTGGAGAAAGTGGTCGGAGTTGCGGATGATGACGAGAAAGACACCAAAGACCGTAGTATTTTGGGGTATTTGACAAGCTCGATTTTGTCGAATGGTCTTGGAATGAAGCTCGAGTTTCAAAAGGGTTTTGTATTGCCTGAGTTGAAGGACGGAAAGTTGCGGTTCAAGAATATCAAAATCAGCTCTTTGCCTGAGCGTGAAGGAGAAGAAGCCATCAACAAGTACTTCAATTTTAATGCTAATATTGAGGCGATGGACATCACACTTTCATTCAACAAGTGGTATGAGGGTAACGGTTTGATATACGACCTCGATGTTTTTGGTATGCACGGCATTATTTGCAAAAGAGATAACATATCAGCACCTGCCATAACTGAGAGTACCAGCGACTCAACGCAACCACATTTGTATGGTTATAATGACCATTACCACTACCATTACCAACATGAGCAACACGGTTACGACATGGCCGTCGACAAGCCAGCGGCGGTCCCAAGCAAGACCAACTACCACTTGGAGCACTTCCGGATCAGAGACTCGTTTTTCGAAGTATACAGCGACGAAGCCAAGTCTAATGCGCCATTGAAGGTGAGCATATTCGGCTGTGAGCTTCCGCAGTTGAGAACCGATAGAGTCTTGATTGACTTTTTCGACGCAAACAACGTCAGTGGAGCAGTGAATGAATCCATGTTCACGATTCACAAGCGCCAGGACCTGTTGGGTCTTGAGAGCGACGACAAGGTGATCCGGTTCAAGATGAATGGAATCAACTTGGGTGCCATCGCAAAGTCGAACCCTCATTCCAAATTGAACTGGATTGTCAATGGTAAAGCCGAGATCGTTGCAGACATCACCTTGCCAACCTTGAACGAGGAGACTTTGAACTTTGTCAATGAGTACAAACGCATTGGTGACGTTGTTTCTGAACTTGTCAGTCTGCTTGTTACTGCGACATCCACTGAGGTGTCTCCATCGAATCCATCCAACGAAGAATCCGACACTTTGTTACAGGGTGCTTTGGCCGCTATCTACCATACTTTCTCCAAGCTGGATAGCGAGAGCAGCACCAAGGACGCGAAGCTGTTATCAGAGTATGTGTTGGTAAACGTGAGAGTCAAGTTCACTGACTTGAGAGCAAGTCTTCCAAACAACTTACCATTTGCATCATCGACGGGAGCGCCATTTATCTCATTGCAGAACTTGCGCTCATTGATCACGTTCGTAAACAACTACGCAGACGCAAACTCTGCGGACTCGTCTGAGTCTTCATCATCCACAAACACATTTGCATACGCGCACCCAATTGTGATCCGCACAACGGTGATTGAGAAGCTCTCCGAGCTTTACAACATCACCAATTTGGCGCAGACAAAACTCATGGACTCCATCATCAGCGATATCTACGAGGATTTGATGAAAATGGCAAAGGTGAACGAACAGCAAATCATCAACGAAAAGGCCAATCTGTGGTCCCACTCCATCGCGGGACAATTGCTTCTTTTAGGTTTGGGTGTTATTGTATAGGGTAGGATATTTATTGCATGAAATGATTGATAGTAGTAGAAGACGAGACGTCCTACAAGAGTTCTATTGAATATGGATGGTTAATGTATTGTCTAATGATTCTTTTAACATTTTATTCTCTCATCACTCTAATCCCTCAAATCCATTTTCATCAATAACCATTGTGAAGTTAAACTGCTCAAGGAATAGAAATACCAAAATTTGAAGTAACTTGACAAAACGTTCCCTTAAAACTTCCCTTGAAAACTTCCCTTAACCTTTTTCAGACTCCCATTGATTCCGTCAATGTGAGTTCCGCACTTCTTCGCTACGCTCAGAAGTGCTCGTCAGCTCCTTCCTTATCAAAGGAGCTTCAAACTTGTTCTTTCCGTTCAACTCTTGCAACAAGTCCGATTCGATCGCCTTTGCGCCTATCCCCAAAACCGTACCTCTTTGCCTGTTCTCAGGTACTTTTGTTTCAGTTGTAGGTTTTGGTTTCCAGCCCATGCCTCTGAGCAAGGCTGCTCCAAACTGCTCAACAGGAACACTATCATAATCCTGTTCCTCGTCCTCATCATCCTGGTACTTGATGACTAGGCCATCGGATTTGTCGACACTTTCGCCATTCAATAGAGACTGTCGTATCCTTTCATCAGTGGTGGTTGGAGTTGGCTGCGATGGTTGTGATGGGACATCTGATTTCTGCGATGCGACTGGATTTGGCATATATAATCCGTATTTAAGCTTGGGTTCTTCGTTAAGTTCAGGTTTGGATTCAGTTGTCAAGTCTTTGGTTAACTTTTTGGGCACAATCACCAAGGGGGCTACCTTTGGTTTAACATTGATGGCTACCTTGCCTGCAAGAGCACCACCTTTCTTTGCTGAAAACCCATCTATAACTTTCTTTTGGTCGCTCTTTGTCTTATCACCACCTCCAAAAGCGTTGGCCAACTTTGGCTTGGATACTTTGTCTTTCAGAGCATCCTTTCTGTTTAACTTCAACTGAAAGCCTGCCATGATGTCTTCACAAAAAATCGCGGGCCTTTTTTAGTCACAAAAGCACGACTTGAATAACGCGTTGCACACTCTTTTTCCTACAACACAGACAGGCTCTGGAGAGATGGGATTTCTACTGGAACACCCATCTTCTTGTCTATACGAAGTTGAACGAGGGTTATCAAGTGGTATAGATAGCACCATGTTTTCTTCTGCCAACGACACTGAGCTTACAGATGTGGACCAAACCGATGGGGAATCTGAGCGCGTTGTGGACACTCTGAGCGTGTTGGAAGAGGTCAAAGGGCAATTGAAGTTGAAGCCCAAGAAACAACAGAGCATATTCGATTGGAATTCTACCATAGGGCGTAAGAGCCAGCAACAGAACGAGCAAGAACTTGCAATTGACAGAAGTGACTATAAAGAAATGGAGACAAACACGATTCTTGAAAGTGAAAGCAATCAACAGTTCCCTACTATAATACCTGATGAGCCTATGGATTTCAGCAGTACTCATGGCGCTAAAAAGATCAGTCCGACGCACTGTGCTGCTGATTTTGGGCCTAGTGAAGCTCGCTTTGCAGCAAGGCTGAACCTGGAAAGAGTACTGGATGAGGATGTCACCGATCTGGCAGAGGATGTTTCCTTTATGGCTCAATCGCTCACACCAGAATCTGTTTCCATCATGGCCCCAGAATCTGTTTCCATCATGACACCAAAATCTGTTTCTTTGCTGGCCCCAGAATCAGCCTTCACGGAAGAAGTACCTCGCCCAGAAGCCAAGATGGACTGGAGGTCGATACTTTCCGGTAACCAAGTCTCCAAACTGAAAAAGAAGAAGGTGGCTGAATCGTCGATCGAAACGGCAACCTCTGAAACAGCTAATCTGGTTGCAGGTCGCCTAGATGGGTTGCACACAAGACAGGATTTAAAACTAGACCATGGTGTGATAGAGTTAGAACGGAAATTTTACAAGGATGTTGCACCCATACAAGCTAGAGACATATTTTCGCGATTCAAGGGTAAGGAAAAGACAAAGCCTATAGAGGAAATACCAATTGACCCAAGTCTTTGCGAAGAGGAGGATATTGAGATTATTCCTGTTGTTGAAGTTCCTGACGAAGATACGCAAGAATTGGAGACTCGAATATTCAACCAGGCGAAGTCGACCTCCGCTATGGATCTTTTAAGAAGAAAGCCCCCTACAGAGAAGAAGAAGCAAAAAGATCAAAGCTTGATGGTGACACTTCAAGTTCCACCACACGTTTTGCAACCCAAAAAATTGACGGTCACTCTCAGCGTTTCTTCAGAAGCATTGAAAAAGATCCAAAGATCAGAAAATCCTCTTTTTACAAGAGGAAATAACTCGAACCCCGAGAAGAATGGGCCAAAGGCAAGGTCTTCGGTATTCGATATGATGATGTCAAACTCCGCAAAATCAACTGTGAAGTTGACCCCACTTCAAAAGCTCAAAGAGCTTTATCCGTTACCTTTAAAACGGGACGAGTTTCACGTGCGAGATGACGTGAGTGTTTCGCCTACAACAGGTTTGAGTTTGCAGAAACAGGCACCTAGGTCTATGAATATAGAGCTAGGTGACTTCGAGTACATTCTGCAAGAAGCACTCCAAGTTCCCACTTATGAGTTCACTTCCATTGCCAAATCCAAATTGGAAGTACTTTGTGAGAGAGTCCCAGAGTATGAGAGCATTCCTTCTATCAGAACCATAGCAGAAAATTTCATTGTGCAAGACAAACCACAAGAGTATCTCTTATGGACACAGTTGTTCGCTCCTCAGACCATTGAGGACGTCTTGATACATGATATGAACAAATCTCGCATAAATAACTGGATTGGAGAATCGTTTGAAAAGTTGAAATCCCAATCTTTGCAAAAACCAAGGAATGTCTTGCTCAAGGAGCAAAGGAGAAATCAGCAAAGATTAGCATCTTTGAATTCCATGGACGGGTTTATTGTGGATGATATGCTCTTTGATGATTATGAAAGTGGGGACGTTTTTGTTCCTCTACTCATATTATCAGGGTCTTCAGGTTCTTGTAAGTCATCATCGATATACGCCATCATGAACCAACTCAATGGGTATGTGCATGAGATCAACACTGGTTCCAACAGAGGAAGGAAAGATATCTTCACCAGTTTGAAAGAATTCTGTACCACGCAGTTAGTCCACAAGCAGCACGAAAGTAAAACTTTTCAAAAGGGGTTGGTCTTGATCGAGGATACAGATGTCTTGTTTGAACAAGATAAAACATTCTGGACTGTAATTCTGGATTTGATCAATATCACCCGGAGACCAATCGTGTTAACTTGCGAAGATACAATCAACATTCCAAAGAGCTTGCTGAGGAACTGTGAGATTATCAACTTTGATGACAACCCACTCAAGAGGAATCTTGTTGACGAGTATCTCTGGGTATGTGCATTGAGTCAAGGTTTTGATATAGCTCTAGGGATTCTAGAGCAGCAAGAGCCGGCACCTTTGCGTAAGCGTTTGATAGAACTTCAAGCGTTGTGCTCCAGAGGAAATTCCTGCAACAACCTCGTGCGAGTCTCCCAAAAACTGCAGATAAAGTCTGGTAACGAACAGCTTGATCTACAAGACCTTGCGAGAGAGCTTGAGGTGCTCTCTGTGTCGGATGTGCTCGAAACAAATTCGATTTCTCAGTTGGGCCACCAGGTTCAAGAAAATGAATTTGTTGACATGTACTACATTGACTCGTCGTCGCAATTGAAGCAAAGGTTGTTGCCATTCGAAACGAACATAGGAAGATATCTCTTTGATAAGGTGAAATGTGATACTTCCAGTCCACTGTCGGAAAGATATTCGTTCAACCAACTTCGGGATATTACACTTAGCTTTGTAGGGTCCAGAAGAAGGCCCAAGCCAAAGTATTTACAAGATCTTCCTGTTCGCAGAAGTACGAGGTCGCAATTGGCTGGGGTAGTGGATTCGTTCGATTACGGAGAACCCACTGGAATCTCAGAAACTTCGTGTTTGAACCATACTAGCCCTACTCCGTTCAAGTTGGATATTATGGCGATGGCCAGAGAATGGGCGCGGTTCCAGAAAAGTATTGATATCTTTGAAATGAACCAGGAAAGCGGTAACATAAAAGCATTCTTGAATTATAGAGATTTTCAAGAGTCATCAGCATTGGAGGATACAATTTCTCATTTTAGCTACGATCTTTTATAGAAGTTAGTTCTTGTAAGCGGCATTGAGTATACTCAATTGAACTACGATAATAGTAAAAGTTAGTTGAATCTTGTAATAAATATTTAGATGATATCAAATCAAACGTGTTCTGGTCTTGATTCTTCCTCCGCCAAACGATCTTAATGCACTATGTTTAAAGTCCAACGACTGTAATCTTCTCCATGCCTCTTCAATGTGGTAAGGCATTATGGGGTTTGCCAATTCGTCTGGCTTATCGAACAAGTACTTTCTCTTCTGTTGTTTAGGTTGGTTCTGGCTCTTTTCCTTCTCGGTCTTTATCTGTATCAACCTCTCCTCTGAGTTCTTAATTGCCATGGCCTCCTCTGTGAGCGAGCAGACAATTTCAAAGGTGAGAAAACCAAGAATGTCAATCACATCATCGTTCGGTCTGGAATCACATAGCTGTGAGATTTGTGCCCATTCCTTGAAACGCTTAGCTTTTCTGAAAGTGAAAGATGCCTGTCTACATTCAGACCAGTGAACGTATTCTTCTCTGGTCATGTTTTTCGTTCTATCATCTGCCATCTTCAATCTCTTCAAAGATGCAATTGTGGCAGCCTTTTCTTCGTCGTCAACTTGTTCAGACTCTTCTGCGGTTTCCAAATGTTGTTCACTGAACATGAACTGCAATTCCCAGGGCAATCTGATCTTCGACTTTTTAAACCTGGACAACATCTTGGAAGAGTCACTGCTCTGAGCTCCAGTAGTTGTGGTTCCTCCCATGCCGCCAGCAGCACCATCGTTTTCAATCAACGATTCCGTTCCACCACTTTCCTGGTCCTTTGCATTCTTACGAACATCCTTCCACGAAAGGTACGTCCTCAAACGATTGACCTTAGCCTTGTCGTTCCTTATCAAAAAGATAACATCTTCTGAAGCTATGGATTTGGTACCTCTTGTACCTGCGGTTTTGGTCGCTTGTAACAAGATCTCTATCACTTGTCCTCGCACGATATCTTCTATTAAAGACGTCGTCTCGATTGGCGGGTCGTTTGCCTCCCCCAGGACAAACATCATTTGCTGAATTTCCATACGGTACTTGTACTTGCTGTCACTCATTGTGTCGTGTAGGTGTAAACCTCTGGAAATTGAATCCTGTTTACCCTAGGAACAAAAGTCCGGGTAACTCAGAACAAAAAAATGTATAAAAGGATGAGAAGATGCCGAAATTTTTAGCTCAACAAACCTTAACAAATTGTATGTTTTATCAAACTTGCTAAGTCTAAACTTATACAATGTGATGAATCTGAGTGCATTTGGCTCGAGACTTTCTGTCGGTGTGGAAAAAACCTAGCTACCTTATAATTTTTTGTCTGACAGTATAAGAAGACTAGTATTACAATCTAGTTACTAACAACAGGTAGACATAACAAGTCTTTGGACATATAATATGTTGACTCACGACATAGTAATATGTTGACTTTCGACATAGTAAAATGTTGACTTTCGACATAAGTAATATGTTGAGTCTTTCGTAGGTTCCACATGGAACATGAGCAGAATCAAGTAGAATAGTCGTAGCTTTGACTTAAGCTGAGTTATGGCTATGCCAATGATATGCTGGGTTATTGTTTTGTTAGGTCAAACACTACCTTCGTATCAATGTTGCTACTTCTCTCATGATTCTTTACATCCCTCCTAACTTCCGTCTATTCACTATGCTAATTAACCAAACAACTTAATGGAGTCCTCGCCATTAACCTGCAATTCTTCTTCATCGTCGTCTTCTGCGTCACCATCACTCTCATTCATGTTAACCTTCTGGCCCAACAAAGATGCGAAGAACTCATCGATTTGGTCGTCGTTCCACTTCAACGAACTTCTTGGAGCCTCGAAGTTTGCGATTTGCTCCTGAACATGGTACCTCAACTTACGGCCCTTAGAACCCTTGGTGTCGACGTTCTTCTTAAACTTCTGAGCTTGTTGGGCACTTCTCAAACTGATAGTCATACCACTAGTAGGGTTTGCAGTCTGGATCTTCTTGTCAACCAAATCATTAAGTAAAACACGGTAAAAGTCCTCGTCGTCAAAAATTATCTCCAACTCTGCAATGCTTGAAGCTTCTCTGGTTGTCTCCTTGGGTATGTCAGCGTTGACTTCCTCTTCGTCTTCCTCATCTTCTGAAGCCTCGGTGGTATGCTTTTTGCTATAATAGTCGTATCCCAAAGGAGTCACCTTTCTTCTGTTCAACTTGGTTCTCTTGACCAATCTAGTCATATCAGTCAAGTTGTTCTGGACTTGTTGCTCAAATGACTGGTTGATGGCACGGAATTTTCCGGCGTTGATGGCACTAGAACCCGATGAGTTCTGGATTTTTGCAGACCACTTGGTCAAAACTGCAGATCTATAAGTGTTTAAAGAAGCATCCATCAGGCTGGACACCTTGGCATACTCATCGAAGCTCCTCTTTTTAGGGAGAGCGATGGTGGAGGTTATCAGATCAGCCTCCAACATCTTATTTCTTAAAGCCAAGATCTTGTCCAACAAGTCGTAGCACTCATTCTTTGCTTGTGTTAAGTACTTTCCGGTCTTCTTGGTCTCCAAGTCCTCGGACTCTAAAGTGTCGTGGTCTGGAGGTAACAAGTTGGAGCTGGTCAAAGCTTTTTGCAATTTCATCCGGCTGTCCAAAACTTTGTCGAAAAGCTTGTTTTGTTGTTGGACAGCGAAACCTTTCATGGCATCGGTGGTCGCAGACAGCGAAAGTCTGTTCACAATATGCGATCTTTCACTCTTCATCAATTCCTTTATTCTGGATCTGCTGTGCTGCAACTCTTCGTTTTGTTTGCTGGATTCTTCTTCACTCTCAGAGTCAGAGTTTTCTCTCAAAGATTCTCCAGAATCAGAGTCCTCATCGTCATCCTGCTCATCGTCCTCTTCTTCCTGTTCCTCCTCGTCTTCCTCCTCGTCCTCTTCTTCCAATTCTATATCCTCGCTGTCGTCGTCGTTGAACAATTTCTCTCTGCTGGAAACTGCACCCTTGTACTTAGAGCCGAGGTTCACAGCGTCGTTTTGCTGTCTCAATTTGGACTTTGACAGTGTCACGTAGTGTTCTTGTCTAAGAGCATCGTCATTGTCATCGTCTTCCAGATCCTCTCCGCTTTCGTTGTGCTCAAAGACGTCGTCACGGAGCTCGTTGTCTTCTATATCGAAGTCAGTTTTGGGCATCGAGAGACTCGACAACTCCTCAGAGAGCGACTTCTTGGCCATGGTAGTAGTGGATATGAAATATTTTCAGATGTGCAGCTCATCGTAAAAATTAGACAATGTCGCGCGCGACATTATTGCAACACTTGCAACGGTTTAGGTAATCAAGGTGGTCCATATGACGAAAGGCTTCTGCTGGGCTAAGGTCGATTTGATGAAACATAACGAATTCTTTTGAACAGACCAAGTCTGTTATTTCTCAGACCAAATCTGTTATCTCTCAGACCAAGTCTGTTATTTCTCATTCTGTGCATTCCTCCTACGCGTTGAATCAGCTTTCCCACATCTTTCAAGTGATGGCTGTGCACACCAAGGCTCATTGCAACGCGTTTAGAATTTGATTTGAACACTGTAACCAAATCTTACCTTATTGGCTTGTAACTAGCACTGCCTGAAAAAAGGGACCGCGAAATCGCCGTGTTGGGATTTTCGTGCGTATACAAACAAAGCAACATATATAAGCCCACGATCGCCAAATTTTGAACTCTCTCCACACTTTCCTACTGAACACAAATGAATTTGTACCACATCCTTAGTGTGCTATACTTTAGCGTGTTGGCCATGGCGGCCAAGAAGAGAGCTGATACCACGAAGGTAACGGCAACTTACGTGTATGTGACGGTTACAACGGGAGGCAAGACTTTGGTGACCCTGAGTGCGTACTCGCAAACCTTTATGCTGGACAAAACTTCCGCTACATCGGCTGTGCAATCAGGAAACGTTGGTCTCGGATCTTTATCAGGATCTGTAGGAGGTGTCAGATCGTACACACAGTCCACCATTAGTGGTCCAGGTAACCAGGTTGTTGTTTCGGGCGGGATCTCGGGACTCTTTGTTGTTTTGGGAGCGTTGTTGCTTTGATTGACTCTGAGCAAAACTGGCAAGAAAATGGTCTTATTCAGGTCAATGAACAGACCTTCGAGACCCAGAGGGCCACCCAGCTATGGTGTGGTCCTTATGAATAATGTATAGTAGACTCATATTTACGCAGTGCTAGTGTAGGAACGGACTGAGTATTACGCGTGTGATTTTTTCTCATTTTTTTTTTTCCCACTTGAGTGTGAACATCGTCAAGTTTCTGGCGCTCAGTAAAAATTTGTTCGTTCAAACGCTGATCAGTCCTTGAATTCAAGCACCAGTTTTACGATAGTTACCGTATGTTGAGTACGCACCTCTGCACCTGAACGTGTGTTATAAGGCTCTTTGAGGATTTTCCGCTCGATTTGAGCCGTATGCGGAGGCGGAATAGTCGTGTGAGCAGCCTTTTTAACATGGAAGCGTGATGGGCGGGAAGAATAGCAAAGTCAACGAATTAATTGTACTAACCGAAGCAGATGTCTGAAGAATTGAGCAAGCAAACCGAAGAATTGTCCTTGGAGTCCAAGACTGTTTTCGATGACAAGGAGGAATTCACTGCTAAGCACCCATTGAATGAGAAGTGGACCTTGTGGTACACTAAGCCACAGACCAACAGCAGCGAGAACTGGCACGACTTGTTGAAGCCAGTGATCACCTTCTCCTCCGTTGAGGAGTTCTGGGGAATCTACAACTCTATTCCAGTGGCCAACCAGTTGCCATTGAAGTCAGACTACCACTTGTTCAAGGAGGGCATCAGACCAGAGTGGGAAGACGAGAAGAACTCTAAGGGTGGAAGATGGCAATACTCTTTCGTCAACAAGCGCGAGGCCAGCGGCTCTATCAACGAGTTGTGGTTGAGAGGATTGTTGGCTGTCATTGGTGAGACCATCCAGGATGACGAGGATGAGGTGAACGGTATCGTTTTGAACATCAAGCACAAGGCCTACAGAATCTGTATCTGGACTAAGGACTGTGAGGAGTCCAAGTTGAGAACTGTCGGTGAGAGATTGAAGAAGGTGTTGCAGTTGAGAGAAGACCAGAAGATCGAGTTCATCCCACACGACTCGTCGTCCAAGAAGTCTGACAACCAGTTGGTGTTGTAGATTACAAAAACAGCCATGAATCGCCTTGATCAGAGCCCGAGCACAGAGCTGGGCTTTGATTTCTGTACACATATAAATTAACGTCCTATAGGTTATGAATGGATGTAGGAATAGAAGAGGAGGAATAAGAGGACGTAAGATGAAGTAAATAAGAGGAAACAAGAACAAATGATGTATAACAGCAAAAGAAGAAATGGAAAGAATAAGAAAGGGAAATGGCGTGGACTGCAGTTGAATACCAAAACTGGCAATATTCAATGCATGATTTGCAAAAACGAACCTTCAATTCTACAGTACAACAAGTGTCTTTATATTGTCTTATTTGCTCTGAGAAAGCAGGTTGTACAGTGTTCTGACAAAGCAGATTGTACAGTGTTCTGGCAAAATCAGTTTGTACAGTGTTCTGATAAAGCAGATTGTACAGTGTTCTATATCCACCATTCTTCCATAAGATATCCCATATCCGTTCTTGTCCTATTTCCGTTCTTCCTGCTGCTCCTCTTTTTCATCTATACTCATGGCAGTGGAACCTTCGACTCAATGAAGTCCTGGATCTTCTCCCAGTAGCTCGCTTGGACCACTGTATCGTTATGCATAGAGTTTTCAAATTTGTACAACACCTTGTCGGTCGACTTCAGCAACGCGTAGATCTTGTCCATGTGCGCGGGCGGAACAATTTCGTCGTTGCGGGCGCTGAACAATGCAACAGGGATATGAGAAGGAATCAAAGGCACCAAGGCCTCGGAGTCCCACTTTTGGTGCACGAATCCGGTGCAGTACTTCAAAAGCGGGAAGATATGAGGCACAGTCTTTCTAAGTGACAAGAAGGTATTCTCCAACACTATTCCCTTCACAGCGTCAGGCATCATTGCGGATATATAGATACCCACAGCACCTCCCAAAGAGCGGCCATAGAGAACCAAGGATGACTTCTTGAACTGTTCATCCTCCGTGGTCAAGAATCGTATCACACGTTCTGCGTCTATCTTCAAGCCAACCTCTGAAGGTTTACCGGTTGACTTTCCGTAGCCCCTGTAGGAGTAGATGAACACATTGTAGCCAAAGGTCTTGTAGAATATAGCGACGATTGGCAATGCGTGGCCAATGTTACCAGCATTGGGGGATAGTATGAGAACGGTCTTTCCCTTATAGTCCGACAGGTTAGGGTCTTGTTTCAACAGATAGCACTGGAGAACTTCACCATCCTTTGTGGTCAAGTGGACAAGTTTGTAGTCTGGCATATCATACTCGTCGGGGGTAGCACAATGACCATGTCCATCGTTGAGCGAAGCAGGGTATATCAAGCTGCTCTGGTACGTGTAGAGACCAAGGAGCACAAGGACACTTAATGAGATGCCGACCTTGGCAACCGTTTTGAGGAAGCTCCACAATTTGCCAATCATCACCGAGCCCAACATGTTGTTGATTTTTTGTGAGCTTTTGTGGAGGGGAAGAGGAGAAATTGGTACGAGATAAAGGGAGAGGTGATAAGTAAGACAGGAAGTGACAAGATAGGAAGTGACAAGATAGGAAGTGATAGACACGAGAAGTGATACAGATGAGAAGTAATAGAGACGAGATGTAATAGAGACGAGATGTGTGATTTGAAAGTGTGATTTGAAGTGGATTTCGAGTGATTGAGAACTTTAGAGAGCTATATTTTATCAGAATTCGTGAAAGTTTCGTAAATTATCGTAGATGGTGATGACAACGTAGAATTGGTAGGTTTGGAACATATAGAAGTCTGTACGGAAGAATCCGGAGAACCAAGAACATACCAGATATATAGTTTAAAATGCTGCTTTTCACTTCCAACCAATCTATATTCAACTTCTATTCCACGCTTTATCTTTTTTTGTTCCTTAAACATCATGGCGTCTCAAAAGTTTGGCATTAACATGTTCAATGTTCTCAGCCAAACACCGCCATCGTATGAGCTTGGAAACGAGTCGCCAACGTCATCGCTATCGTCAAGTCTATCGAAAGCCTACCTCGAAAAGCCCAAGACACGACGGTTCCTGTACAACTTTGACCGCGAGATCACCACCATCTCGCAATTGGGCGCACCGGTACGCTACAGTAACGACTACTATGCATCTGACGACGACGTCTACAGTAATGTGGTGATTGGAGGGCGCAATTGTCTCCGTTTGCTTGGAATGAACGAAGAACAGACCAAAGTGTTACACGAGATCAACATATTTGACCAGTACTCCAATGCACTGGCCTCCAAGTTGAACAATGTGAACACTATCAAGTGCAATGGAAACGTCATTGCCTGTGGACTTTCGAATGGTACGATCACGTTGTACCAGGTGACAAACTCAGGCAAGTCCAAGCTATTGCACAAGTTTGCAGACCACAAGAGAAGCATCAACTCACTTGATTTTATAGTTGGCGAGAACTCCACACAATTATTGTCGGGATCGCAGGACGGTTCTATTAAATTATGGGATGTGCGAGCAGGTAGAACAAAGCCCGTACTCACGACGTCTGCTGGTGGCCATTCCGACCCTATTCGTTCGTGTCAGTATTCGCCCCATTCGCGTGTGAACAACAAAATCACAGTCCTTTCTGCCCATGACAGCGGAGCGCTTTGCAAGCACGATTTACGAGCACTGGGTGGCTCGTTCTACCAGCCAGAACGCAAGTGGAACTTGCACACTGGCCCTGCATTGTCTCTCCATATTCATCCTGAGAAAGAGTATGTCTTGACCGGAGGAAGAGACCAAAAGATGTGTGTTTGTAACTACAGCAGTAGTGTTGCTCATAAAAACACGCCTGATCACATGATAAACACATATGGACCTGTTATGAAGGTGCGGTGGTCACCTTATGCCAATAGTTCTACTGATTCCGAAGCGCCCGATTCGTTTGAGTTTGGGCGGGTGGAAGACAAGATGACGTACGATGAACGTGAGGCATTCTATCTGAATCTGAATAATGGGTCTTTGTACAATTATGATTTTGCATGTCTGTACCTCAATGACGATGTTACTTTAACGGTACACAACTTGTCAAGAAAGTACGTCCCTATAGAAATCATCCAGTCTCAGTCGAACAAACCATTCCAAAACTTCATCTGGGGTAATAACGCGACGAAGTCGCGCAAGATTTTCGCCATTACAAAGACAAACGCATTTTCTACGTACAATTTGGATGCGGTCCACGAAGGAGATGCTGATGTTTCGCGTCCTCTTGAAAACTTGAGTACCGTTGCATTCGACTGGAACACCAGCATGGGTGACTTCTGCTTTGTGAACCAGGAAAAGTATGAGTTTGACGTAACGGAGGAGTTGAGTGATCCAGATTCTGAATCATTGCAAGAGTCTGCGATAGAGGATTTTGAAACTCGAAGCGTGGATTTTTCCCTAGAGTCAAAAGGAAGCAGGAGTGTTGTGGGATCGGTTCCAATAGCTTCAAATGCCGGTATTAATAACGCACACTCAGGAAGTTTGGTACATTCATATTCGAACGCAGGTTTGGGCATGAGCCAATCGGGTCAGTCTATGGCACAAGCAATGGGCGGTCTGTTGATGCAACAGGCAGGGTATTCAAACGGGAAACTTGGAGGGTCGCCCCAGGAAAAACCTCAGATCTTCCGTTCATTTACCCATGGTCTGTTTCTGATGGGCAAATCACCTTCACCAGTACTCCAACAGCGCATCGGGTCTCCACTCAACAATGCGTTGATGGAGCGCCCTAAATTATACAGACACGGATCGACAGCAACGCAAGAATCGTCCATGTCTAACAAGGGCCAACAGCATAACCAGCAACCGGCTCATACCAACAAGATGCTTCAGATCGAGTATGCTTCGCCGTATGTGGTACCACTAGAGCTTCCGCTCCCTCTCAATGATGATTTTGTGTTTGAGACTCTCGCGAGCAACTACTTGACTCATGTGCCCGAGATGTACACACTCATTGACGTGTGCCTCATGAACGCGAGTGTTAGTTCAAGTGTAAACCGCTTCCGTGACTGCCAAGTGTGGCGAGTTCTTGCTGTTGGTTTGGAGGAAGATTCCCTGGGTGTGCTTTTCCCTGAACAGGTGGCTCATGAAGAGTATAGCGAGTCAGCAATCGTGGATGTTGGAGACGAGGATGATGATTCAAAATCGATGATGTCTGATCTCGGGCAGTTTGTGGGTTCCTACAACTCGAATTCAACCCTGACCACCAACTACGAAAACCCTGTCCCAGCAACATCATCTTCGCCAGAGAAGTCAATCACTGAGAGCAAGGGCAGTGTGAACTTGATGGATATGATCAACCAGAACCGAGGCAGTTTCTCGTCTTCAAGTGCAATGAATCCGTTGAAGAAGTCGAGGAAGAAGGATGACGAAAAGAAAGAAGACGACAAGAAAGGAAAGGAGAAAATTGAAAATGAAAGAGATGGCCAGGTGAACGCTGGGGACCAAGTAACTTTCGGGACGAGCGACCAGGCAAATCCTGAAAAGAGCGATATAAATAAAGGTGAGGTTGCTGAGAGTGACAAGGCAGAGGTGAAGATACTGACCGAAAAGTCAGAGAAGCGTGAAGAGAAACAAAAGCATGACAAGAATAAGGATCCCCATAGGAGCCCGCTGAAGGCTAAGGATGAAAGAGCGAAGTCTTTGAAGTCAAAGGTCACCGACAAGGTAACGACGTCGGAGGATTATGAAAAAACACAGGCTGATCGAGTGATTTCTGAGGATAACGAAAACGCCATCATCGATGAAGATGAAGAGGGCTCGAATAGAGTAGGTGACCTTGGATCCTTTAAAAATCGCAGGCGGTCGTCTCGCAGTCGCGCCAGTTTCGATGGTGAGCGGCCATTCCACATCAAAAGTCCATCAGACTCAAAGCATCGTGTTAGTCAGCTGTTCAGTCAGCTGCGCAAGATGCGACTCGATGATTTAGATGATGAAAACTACAACTTGATGAACAATGCAAAGCACCATTCAAGTTCAATGGGGTCTAGTGCACAACATGGATCAAGTGCGTTTGCGCACTCCGTTGGCTCAGGAGGATTTGGACATGGCTCTACTGGCTCGAGAGATGTGCAGCATTCCAATTCCATCGGATCAAGTGGATTTCAGCTCAGTGTCTCTCCAGGGCGTAGTGGGGTAACTCTGCGGAGAAACTCTACGCGCGCGCGCAATCCTCAATTGTTTCTCACGTCAAGAAGTCCGCTATCTAGCAAAGTGGACTTAACGCTGATTACTCGAGAGGGTTCAGCTAAGCCTGCGGAGTCAGTACTTTCGAAAGCGCTCAAAGAACGCAAGGGAGTGAAGACCGCAACTATACCATGGCAGGTACAGAACATTTTAAGAGAAACATTGGATTTTGCTCTGGCACAGGGAGATATTATCATGTGCTCGACTTTGACACTTCTTTTTTATGACATGGTATCTCGTGAAACCACACAGGAGTCAATGTTGGACTGGTTGAGTTTATATGTTGAAATCCTTCATCGCAAGAGGCTCTTTGTTACTGCTGCCAATGTGATCAATATGGCACCACCAGAGCTAAAAGCACAACTTAAGGATCTTGCGACCAAGGATGTGGACCTTCGATTCTATTGTTGCTGGTGTCAGAAGCTTCTTTTAAACGAAAAGAGCAAGGGGACCGCAAATTTCGGGTACTGGTACTGTGATGAATGTTCAAAGAACCAGCTGAATTGCGTGTACTGTAACGAGCCATGCAAGGGCTTGACTGTTGTGGTCAGTTTACAGTGTGGACACAGGGGACACTTTGGTTGTTTGAGGGAATGGTTTATACATGGCGAGAACGATGAGTGTCCTGGAGGGTGTGATTATCAAGTAACGGCTTAGAAAAATATCACGCAACAACTTGGAGGAATATCAAGTAACGACTTGGAGGAAGCTGAATAGAGGGCTAATTTAATGTTCTTTTAATATGAAGTATAACCAAGATTCTATCTTCAATTAATACCTTCTCTATCTTCGTGAACTGTTTCTGTCATGATAGGTGTAGACCATACCTCTACATTAACTAACTGTTTCTATCATTCTATTATACATGTGACTTAGTCACCCTTGTACCCCGGAAGTATCCCCTTTTAATCGAGCTGGTTGACTCATTATTCTAATCCTCCCCTTCTATATCAACTTCACATCTCCCACTCTTAAATACTCACGGATCGCGGAGTATCTCACTATGTAAATTCCACCTTCCTCGAACTCCACTTCGTCCTCTCCCAACTGAACAGTTAGCGGCTCCTTTGCAGAGTACTGTACAAAGACCGGCTGGTCCAAGTCTGGTTCTACCACCATGGACAACCCTCCCGATTCATCATCTAGTAATGTTAAAGTTCTAGGGAGCTTTGCTAAGAAGCAGTTATTGTATAGTTTCGTCAATATCTTCAAATGACGCTGTATGTAGTGCTGTTCTTGTACGGAAAGGAGCTTGGATGCGTTTGAACCTTCGTTTTGAGCAACTTGGTTCACGTAGAAAATGGTGAACTTGTCAAGCTTACTCAATCTTGTGCGCAAGTAAAGCCTTATGAGGTAGTTCATTCTCTCGATATCAGTCTCCATGATCATGAGCTGAAGCTTGAAATCGTTATCTATGACCCCCGTAGATGCGTTCATGTTTCCATATTCGTGGGAATCAAGTAGGTACTGCTGCTGACTACTCAACTGCTCTAAGAGGGTATTCAACAAGACGTGCTCGAATGGTAAAACTTCTGGCGACATGCGCTCGTTGAGCATTGCCCGGACCATATCGGAGTACAAGTTGGTCTTGGAGACCTTTTTGGAGGTAGCACTGGCCTCAAAGTCCTGGATAATGTCGTCGATGTCCATCTGGGGAAAAGCTTAAAAACGAAACGCGTTTGAAAACATCAAACGAAAATACGTTAAACTACATATTTCACGACCCTTGGGATACTACCCCAGACTATTTGAGGAAATAGATATACCAACAGTCGAGCGACTTTGAGGGATCTCATAGAGCATATTGATTTGATTCCAGTAGCATATCGACCCTTCCAATTGAACTTTGGTCACTGTCAACTTCGTTAATTTCAGATCAATTTAAAAACAAGTCCAAAGCGCCAGAACATTTCACAATGGATAGACAGTCATTGCTCGAACAGAAGCGACAACGGTTGCAGGAGTTGAAGAAAAGGCGAATGGAGGGCACCTCAGAAGAGCTGATCGACCACCTTATAGAAAAACTTCAAAGTCCCACAGAAAAGCTGAAAACAGCGGTAAGTGTTGGTATCCAAGTAGGTGTTGGTACCGATACAAAGATCACGACCACTAAGCATGTACCGAGACCAGAGGTTGAACACATAATGTATGAAAAGGCAGTTCAAGCTACGCCTGTGGAATTCCACAAGCCTATAGATCCCGAGCCGAAGATATCGGTGCCAAAAGCAACGCCTACCCTCGAAAGAGCCGAGTTTGTGGATGAGTACAAGTTGAATAATGCATTGAAGGAGTCCATTAAGATAATCAATAAGGTTGTTGTGAAAAGCACAGTGGACACCTCATCACTAATAGACTATGCAAGCAAAGTTGACTTTGACCTGCAACTGTCGAAGTCAATCAGCACACCATTTACCGTGACGGGCAGAACACAAGGAGTGAAAAATAGAGCAGTGAATTCGATTGATATTTCTCCTCATTTCCATGAGCTTGTGGTGGTATCATTTGCTGCACCATCGGGGACCGTTTCGCAGAGCGAAAGATCACCTGGATTAGCGGTGGTGTATAATGCAAACAATGGATTCTTTCCCGAGTTCTTCTTGCATTGCACAGTTCCAATTACAACGATCAAGTTTGACAAAGTTAGCTCAAATAAGATCATTGGTGGGTTGAGTGATGGCAAGCTAGTCATTTGGGACTTACAGAACAAGACATCAGGATCTGGCGTGGCACATCTTCCACTGCTATCTACACCAAGGTTCTCTTCAATGTCGCTTAAGACTGGAGACCAAAAGTTCAGCTATCAGCAACACACATTGGCAATCACTTCTGTCATGCAATTGAATATTGAAGGTAATGATTCTCTTGTGACATATTCAAAGGACGGAATTATCAACACTTGGTCAACTAATCTCCTTGCAACGCCGCGTATGAGCAGTGTTGTTCTTGCAATGCCCAAGAAAGAGAATGAGTTTACACAGGCAAGAGATCCAATTAGGATCGCTAGGGCATTCCCAGCTACAGCCATCGCAAATGGAACGGTCAAAGCTGTTGGCCTCTCAGATGATCTGCCTGTGCCGACCGAACACAAGTTTTTGAACGAGGTTTTGGTGGTTTGCGATTCAGGAAAGGTTGTCTACTTGAGTAACGACCGCAAAAAAGAGCATTTACGGTCGATTGCGAACATCTCGCAACACGGCGATGACTATAATTGCAATTCCGTAAACGATGCAATTTCATTAGGAGAGTATGTGGTGACAGCTAATATGGACTGGAGCCTCAAGGTTTGGTCGATGAAACCTACCACAGAGGCATTGTTTTCCATTCCAACGAAGACTGTGGTCCAAAGAATTTGCAGACGTCCGAACTCGCTTCAATTTGTGACGTTGGGACTCGCAGGACTGACAAAGTCACAGACGACAGTGGAGTTCTGGGATTTTGAAGTGAAGTTGTTCAGCCCAATTATGGCTGTCCCGGTAGAAGGGCCCATGGTAACAAGCATAGCATTTTCAAGAGATGGAACCAGATTAATTTTGGGATTCGTGGATGGGTCGTTGCTGAACTTGTTATTGAGAGTGGATAACCTCGAAGCAGTCGTTCACACGCAAAAGCTGGAGAAAGACGAGGGATTGCAGGAGTTTTTGCGAGCAAAATAGGTATATAGAATAGAAGACATAATTGAGAGTTTATTAAATGTTCTTGATGAAATATACATTAGTCTATATCTTAGATAAAGTTTCTAAAAATGCTGTCCCTGGCAGTAATGTTCACATTCTTGCCGATTTCCGTTCCATTCTGCTCCTGCTTGAGCTCCACACAGTCATTGGTTGCCAAAACCAACAACTCGAAGAAGCACTTGGTGGCCTCTTTGCGGTGGTTGATTTTGTTTGACGATTTGTTGTATCCCAATGGCAATGTGCTATCGGAATCTGAGTGAATGTGTAAGTCTCTCTCCATGAGATCGGCGAGGTCTGTAGTTGGTTTTTCTGTAAAAAGGTCACGAAGCTGCAGAGCAACTTGTGTTGTTGCCTTGATGGCAGTCTCCTGCGAATCTTCATTAAAGCTGCTTTCTTGAGTGTTGTCTTCTTCGCGCTCCGAGAGCTCATCATCGCCAAAGTCTGGGAGAGAAATATCAAAGTCTAAGTCATCTTGAAACACGTCGTTGTCAAATTGCAAGTTGTGTTGCTCCTCTTCGAGTTGTCTATCGCGTTTTGCTACTTGGAGACACTTGCGATGGAGCTCTTCGTAGTGACTGTCTATGTTCCATAACTTTCTTCTCTTGCTTGCAATTGGTGCTGATGACTCAAAAATATAATTCAACTTTTCTGTATCTGAAAGAGTTGGACTCGTGAATTCCTGTGCATTCAAGATGTTGTTCTGGTTGTCCTTCAATGTCTGTATCAGGAGTCCCTCGAGGTCCTCGTTCGAGTCCACGACTAATTTTCTGTTTGCCATGATGATCTCTCCGTCATCTGTGATTCTATTTCTCTTCTGTCTTGGACGTGGAGTTGGTGGCTCATTCAATTCTTGAGGACTGCCTGGACCGCTTGAAAGCTCAGGTTCTCCTATCCTTTCGAGGGGTTCCAAGTTGAACACATCGTCTTTGCTGATACCGTCAAGGAGGGACATCTCAGGCTCCAAAGACGCGTGTGAAGCATTACGACCCACTTCGATCGATTCGTCTGCAGAACTGTCATCAGGGAGGTCGAAGTCTAACTCCAACCCGAGGTCATTACCCGGCGTTGCCGCGTCATATGCATCGTCGTATCTTCCAAATTCAATGGAGTTGTCGAAAGAAACATCTTCCAACGAATCTTCGGAACCACCAGTGCCCTGAGATTGGCTGAAAATACCTCTACCTTGGCTGGACGGCAAGTCGTCGTCTAAATTCAAGTCATCTTGGTATAACAAGTCAAATTTGGTCACTTGATCCTGCAAAGTGATGCTCTTGACGTTCTTGATAACTGAATCCTGAAGCTCGAGATTCAATGAATTGTTTTCAGGGTTGTCTGAGCCCAAGTTTACACCACTGGCGTACTTGAAGGAAGTTTTCAACCTCAACAAAATGTCATTAACATCGTCTAGTAAGTACTTTGTCTTCCTCGAGTATATTCTAACGATTCCTAGAAGAAGCTGACCTGAAAGTCTCAATGTTATGGCATTGTCGTTTTCCTCAGACAGAGAAAAGCTGATTTGGTGGTTTGTGATGAGTTCGGAAGACTTGGTGATGCTAGCATTCAAGAGTTGTTGCTTGGTGAGCTTCTTGTCGTAGTTGGCAGCAAGCCATACAAAACCCAATGGGCCTTGCTTCGACACCAACAGGTCCAGGTACATGAGGAAGTAGTATGTGAAGTTTTGAAGATGCGAAAATCACGAAATTCAAACGCGTAATTCGAGAATTCGCGTCAAGCACGAGAACGGTCACGGGACAAAAGAGGAGCACAAAAAAGGCACTCAAGAAAACGGCACGCAAAATACCACGTTCCTGGTCACGGGACTGTGAAAAATCCTACGCTCCCACGTGCGGAATGTCTCGTGATTAGCAGATACGAAATTGTTACATCCTTGACAAGTTGACATAAGCGAAACCCCGCCATCACATATTACATGAACTTGCAAAACAAGCTCGATGGGGCGCTCAATGAAGTTCTCAAGACGTCGGGGTATATCTTCGAGATAATAAACAACAACAAACAGCAGAGCAACCTCATCACAGGTCCAAACAACCAGCTTATTTCCCCTTCCATAACATCACAGCTTGCGAGTAATGTGGCCAAATTCGACGACATCTTGGACGAAACCATCTCCAAATTTAACGATGCCAGATGGTGTATAGAGCAGATGCTCGAAAGCAAGCAGAAACAGGAGGAGTTGAAGTTGAAGGAGGAAATGGAAAGACAAAAAAAGTTGAAGGAAGAGGAAGAAAGGCGGCGTATAGCCGAAGAGCAGGAAAAGAAGCGACAAGAGGAGTTGGAGCGCAAGCGCAGAGAAGAAGCAGAAGCGACAGCGAAAGCACAGCGTGATGCTGCTGAAAAGGACGCTGCTGATCGCGCTAAGGCCGAACAAGCCAAAAGAGCGAAGGAAGAACAAGAACGAAAAGCCAAAGAACAAGAGCAACAGAATCAAGTGTCGGACGACTTCAATGATTTCATTTCCCCAGGTGGGTTTGATTTCAACATGAATGACATGGGCAACAATAAGGGAGATATTGATATTCCAAACCCTGTGGACATATTATCGTCTATCAACTACACAGATGACCAAAATACTGACTTGGGCAAGAACGATAACCTTGTTGCGGCCACTAATAACAACGATGATGATTTGGATATGAACAACTTGCTTGGTAACGATGAGCTGTTGTTGGACGGTCTTAACATGAGCATGGGAGACCAAGAGTACGATAACAATGGTGGTGGTCAAATGGTCAATGACGACGATTTCGACGTTGATAACTTCTTGAACCAGTTTGGAAGTTAATAGAGGTTGATGTAAAAGAGAAGGGTGTTGAAGGAAGAATGGGCAACCGGCAAAAGGGACAACCAAGAAGAACAACCTAAAAGAACAATATGCCTAAAAGAACAATCGGCCTAAAAAAACCACCAGCCTACAAGAACAACCGGCCTTGAAGAACAGCCGGCCTTGAATAACAACCGGCTCGCCATAAACATTTGAAGGAATTACCAGTTTTACAGTTGCTTCCATTAAATAATGGTAGTTTCCAAATGTTAGTTTTATATGTACAGTATGCATTAATAAAGATTATTGAAATTAACTAAACTCCTTGGAGAGTGATGCTCTATGACCCTAGCACCAGAGCTCTACATACAGCTCTACAACGACCCATCCGCCGGACCCTGGGCCGGCCACGTTATATGGAGCATCACGTGACCGACCAATTGCTGACAGCCAATGAAATCGATCGCACAGTATTTTTTTTCTGTTCCAACCTCGCAAAATTGAAAAAGTTTTTGACCAGACAGAAGTTCTTGTTGTCTATACCGTGATCAAAATGTTCAGACAAGCCATTCGTCAAGTCGCCAAGCAGTCGTCCACTGTTGCCAGAAGAACATACGCCTCTGAGGCTTCTTCTGCATCCGATGCATTGAAATTGTCACTCGCTCTCCCACATCAGACCTTGTACGCCGATTCCGAAGTCCAGCAGGTGAACTTGCCATCTGTCAACGGTGACTTGGGTATTTTGGCCAACCACATTCCTATTGTTGAGCAATTGAGACCAGGTTTGTTGGAGGTTATCACCAAGGGTGGTGAGACTGAGCAGTACTTTGTCAGCGGTGGCCTCGCTACCGTCCAGCCAGGTAACAAGTTGACCATTTCTGCCATTGAGGCCTTCAAGCCAGACCAGTTCGACGTTCAGACCGTCAAGTCCTTGATTGCCGACGCACAGAAGAGAGCTGCTTCTTCCGACGAGGTTGTCGTCGCCGAGGCCAACATTGAGTTGGAGGTCTTGGAGGCTTTGCAGGGTGTTGCCCACTAAATTGATGATGATGTAATAAACATGAAATCTGGAGGAGGCTTGTAGAGAGTAGCGAAGTGTAGATGATATAAGAAGAATGTTTACCGGTAATACTAAAATGTGGTACATCACTAGGAAATGAACTAGGTTAAAATGTGGTACATAGGAAATGAACGACTAGGTTAAAATGTGATCACTAGGTTAAATGGAATGTGGGTGAATGGAATACAATATGGCTGAATGGAAAGCGATATTATTTGAATCGACAATAAGGTTAAATGGCAAGGTTGAGAAAGTAACCTCTCTGGAGATACAGGAAAGCATAGGATAAAGTTGTATGTAATTGGAGATACAGGAAATTGGGGATATGATAAAGTATGAATTGGGATACGATAAAGTGTGAATTGGGATACAATAAACTATGAATTGGAATACAATAAACTATGAATTGGGATATGATAAAGTATGAACATACGAAGTTATCTTGATTAATGAGTTATTACATGTTTCGTATCCTTGTGGTCAACATAGCCATACCAATACTGGTGTTATCTCCTACTGTGTTTTATTTTTTGTGGTACAAAAGGAAATTGACGGTTCTACCTTCTCTCCGACCGCTAAATCGCCCCACATAGGCACGATTACTAGCAATGGCGATATGCAAGTGCGATCACCAGACGCTCGGGAAGTTTATGGAAAAATTCAAATTGCGGAGGGAATCAGTATATATTCAGCGCGATTGCAAAAAAAATCCTCCAGCATTCCAACACCACCATCATGAGCAACCCATCATTGGTTCTTAACAAGATCGACGACATTACCTTTGAGGACTTGTCTAGTCCTAAGATTGAACAGCCTACCGATGTCATTGTCGAGGTGAAGAAGACTGGTATCTGTGGTTCGGACATCCACTACTACGCCCACGGCCGTATTGGTAACTTCGTTTTGACCAAGCCAATGGTCTTGGGTCACGAATCTTCCGGTATCGTGTCTGCTGTCGGCCCTGGAGTCACCACGGTGAAGGTTGGCGATAAAGTCGCCATTGAGCCTGGTGTGCCATCCAGACTCAGTGACGAGTACAAGAGTGGAAAGTACAACTTATGCCCACACATGTGCTTTGCAGCTACCCCAAACTCCACTGAGGGTGAGCCAAACCCACCAGGTACCTTGTGTAAGTACTTCAAGAGTCCAGAGGACTTTTTGGTCAAGTTGCCAGACACCGTGAGCTTGGAGTTGGGTGCCATGGTTGAGCCAATGTCCGTTGGAGTTCATGCATCCAAGCTCGCTGATGTCAAGTTTGGCGACAATGTGGTTGTCTTCGGTGCTGGACCTGTTGGTCTCTTGGCAGCATCTGTTGCGCGTACATTTGGTGCCACTGGAGTGTTGGTGGTGGACATTTTCGAGGACAAGTTGGCCATGGCCCTCAAGATGGGTGCTGCGACCCACACTTTCAACTCGAAGAAGGGAGGAAAGGACGAGTTGATTAAGGCTTTCGGCGGCATCGAGCCAAATGTCGTGTTGGAGTGCACAGGTGCTGAGCCATGCATTCAATTGGGTGTTGAGGTGGTTGCTGCTGGCGGAACCATGGTGCAGGTTGGCAATGCTGCTGGATTGATCAAATTCCCAATCACTGACTTGGTCACCAAGGAGGCCAAGTTGTTGGGATCGTTCAGATACGCGTACCACGACTACAAGACCAGTGTGGAGATCTTGGCTAAGAATTACGAGAGTGGTAAGGAAAAGGCCCCAATTGACTTTGAGATGTTGATCACCGACAGATACTCGTTCAAGGACGCCATCAAGGCATACGATGCAGTGAGAGCTGGTGGTCCAGTCAAGTGCATTATTGATGGTCCAGAATAGGTAAGTAGAAGATAAAACAAGATTAAGATGAAGCAAGATATAACAAGATAATAGTAGATGTAACAAGATAAAAGTGAGATAAAACAGAAAAAACAGATAAAACACGATGAAACGAGGTGGAACAGGATAAAAGTAACACATTTGTGACAGCTGATCACCCGAGTGATGAATAATGTCTTGTAGCACTCTTTTGAATTCGGGTTCCCATATCTTTTTATTGTACGAATTTGTTCTGAAAAAATCTGAAAAAAAATCAACCATGTCGCTCACGGCCAAAGAAGCCTTCGCCAAGCTTCCGCAAAGACTACACAGCTTCTTCCTCAAATACCCACCGCGGCCATTTGCCCAGTATGCCGACAAGCCGTCGTTGACCACAGACCCAAACATGAACCCGTTCATGGCTAATAAGAACCCTGAGAGCGGGAGATGGCACAGCGCTAAGATCTCGTTGAGAAACTCGTCCGACTTGTACAAGATGGCTCGCAAGTTCGGTGTGGAGGAGATGTTGCCTCCTTCTCCAAAGAGATTCTACGAGGAGAAGTACAATGAGAAGAACTGGATGAGAGGTGTGTTGTCACAGAAGAAACAGAAGTGGGAGAGAGAGTTGGACGGCAAGTTGAAGTCCAGAGAGGAGGCCATCCAGAACATGGACCAGACGATTTTGAACGTCAGACCAGATTACAAGAAGCAGTTGAAGAAGAGAGAGGAGAAGAAGAGGACGTGGTTTTAGGATATAGTTAATTCATGTACATAAGAGGATGTGAGTAGAGACTGATTGTTCGGATAACAATGCCGGAGGTAGAGAATAGGTAGACCTGATAATAGATAGACCTGATAATAGATAGACCTGATAATAGATAGGCCTTATAATAGATAGACCTGATAATAGATAGACCTGATAATAGATAGACCTGGTTATCTGAATTTCCATAGACCTGCCTCGAAGTTTCAATATGAACCAGTGTAGATTCAATTACGTCAACATCTACATCCTCTACATTCTTAAGCGTATCGTTATATTACAACTCTATTATATATGACTCAGTCTAGCTAGAGTCTGCCCGTTTATCATTACTCATCTCCTCCTCTTCAATGGCTTCTTTGCCTGTGCACTTGGTCCAGCACCCTGTCCCTTTGTTCTTGCCACGCTCTTCAGCAACACCTGATCCACGTTCAAATCGTCAGGGAGAATAATTTGTCTGATCTGATTACCTCTTATGTTGATGTAGCTGAGCAACTGCGGGTCTTGGTTAGGTTGGACGAGTTTGATATTCTTGAGAGACAAGTTCATCAGTGGCGAGCACAGCAATATCTGCCCGTTCACGGAGTTGCCGTTCTTCAACTCCACCGTCACCGGCAGGTTGGTGGAGGTGGGGAGGTTCATCAAAAACCGTACGAGCTTCATGATGGATTTGATTTTTTGGAGAACAAAGTAGACAATGACAAGTAGTTGGGAACGATTTATCAAAAGAAGCGCACATAACTTTTCTAAAGGTTCTCAATTTTCCAAAACTTTTCTGAAGTGTTCCTCACTTTTCCTTGATACCTTTTCTCAGAACCTCCGACCCACGATGTCACTTCAGTCTTCTCTAGCATGTCTAACCATCGCCGTCCTCGTAAAACTCGCTTACGTAAGCTGAAAATAGACGTCATGTGACCTGATCATTTTACGTGAAAACGTACCAAGATAATTTGAAGCCAAGTGTACATTTACCATGGACTCTCTTGTGGAAAACATCAAGCGGATACCGCCAGTGACACGGTTTTTTACCATATCCACGGTGCTTGTCACGTTCTTATGCTCGACTGGACTTAGGGACCCCTTCCACTTCTACATTTGGAGTCAAAACCTATCTGAATGGTGGCAGCTGTATGACATTTCACAGGAAAGCTACTCGCGCATTGCCTTGGTTGTGCTTTGGCTTTTGACGCAGACATACAGGTTCTTCACGTGCTTCTTAGTTGTGGTTTTTACACCCGATCAGGCCCTTGGAGCGATGTCCAGCATGTATTTCTTCTACAAGTTTGCCTCACAATTAGAGGGACGCGAGGGCAAATTCAGAGGAGTCTTTCCTGACTGCCTCTGGTTCACGTTGCTTACAGGAACGTTCATCCACCTACTTACATTTGCGTTTTGGTACGTGAAACCATTTTTGCCCCAATACCACAGTATGATGCTTTCGAGTGTCACATACCTTTGGCTGAGAGAAGAGAAGAACACTGTAGTGTCATTTTTCGGATTGTTCCCGATCAAGGCGTATTACCTCCCGCTTTTCAACTTGGTTGCGTCAGGTATGACACATGGCCTTGACGGTGTAATCAACTCATTTATTGGATTTGCTGGCTGCTATTTGTACCAGTGTCTCCAGTCGGGAACTTGGCCAATATATAATTTATCGCTGAGATCTTACTCGGCCTTCATGAACAGTATGCTCGAAATGGCGAGCAACAAAGTGGGTACCAACCAGCGTATACGATCCGTGGAGAGAACTCTGCTGAAAGACTACATCGGTCCTGCAGTTTTTGACTTTGGATACTTGAAGGCCCCTGCGTGGTTGTACGGCATTCTCAGGTACCCGGGATACTCGGACCCGTTGCAGAAGAATCGAAAGTTAGGACGTGAGCAAACTGGTGTCAAGGTTGAAACAGAAACTAAATTCCAGGGTAGGGGCCAGCGATTGGGAAGCTGAGAAGTTACAAGAGATTGGTAGAGGTGACGTACAGATGGTCTGGAGGTAATATTATCAAAAGAGGTAATACTACGATGATCTTCACTATAGAATACTGTCGTTGCTGGTACTATAAGATTATGATCCACATTGAAGGATTCCACATAATGATATGAAAATGCTACGGCACTTGCATTAGAGGAAACTTGACATAGAGGAAGCATGGCATAGAGGAAACATGACATAGAGGAAACATGACATAGAGGAAGTATGACAGATGAAACCTTATGGAAACCTTATGGAAACCTTATGGAAACCTTATGGAAACCTTATGGAAACCTTAGGGAAACCTTAGGGAAACCTTAGGGAAACCTTAGGGAAACCTTAGGGAAACCTTATTGTGACATAGTCAGCAAGTTGAGTAGATTAGAAATTCCACGAAATGAGACGATGATGAGAATGTGTGCAAATGTTTATTAAAGCATTTTGAAGACACCATTGTTTCTCCTGATTTTAATATTTAGTGTAATTACACCCTCTTGAAAAATGGTTCGTAAATGAAGAAACGGTAATGACGTTATTTGACAATCTATTTTAAGAGTGTAAGGAGGGAAAAGCTTACTCGAAACGCCTCTTAAAGTCTTTAATAAAGGAATTAAGCATGGAGAAGAATACCTTAATGCTAGAACATCTTACTTATTACCAGAGAAGTCACAATAACAGTCAAAATACTGGTCAGTCTCGTATGTCTTTGTTCCAGTATCTTTAATCTATTTGTCCCGGCAACAAGCCACCATTTTGGTCATCCACAAATAAACCGTCTAAGTGTCTGTAGACACTGGTATGACTTTCGCCATGTAGCGCTTTCCTACGGTTCTTGTGTTTTAGGTAGTTCCCATTCTGTTTTCCCCGGGTAGTTCCCATTCTTTTCTATTGTCACAAAAATGCCACACGAGGGCATTTAATTCATCTTACATCACCATGAGCGAGCAATCGACCATGGATAAAAAGAGCAAGGGCTCCAATGACGGAGACTCCGCGGTGGGTGTGTCGACCGTGGGCTCATCAATTCCGACTGTTTCGTCGAATGCGGGCTTAGCATCCGAAGCTCCGTTGAGGGTGGACTCGTCAAACCCCTCGCCATACCCTTCAAGCTCGCGCAATCCCAGCACTTCCAGCGTTCTCTTGAGTCCAAGCATACGGCCATCGTCCAGCAAGGTTCGTTTGAAGAAGCTCAAGCTGAAACCGCACCTCAAGCGGATGGGTCTGGCTCATCACCATTCCAATAAGCTCATGTTTTCGGTAGATGACGACATTGGCGACGCAATTGATGAGGACGACGACGACCACCCCAAGCACAAGGACCACGACTCGAAGAACTACAACGACGGCTACTCCGATGCTATAAGAGACATGGGACTGGGGTATTTCCCCAAGATTGGAGAGACTGAGGGAGATGACCTTGATAACGTTGCAGAGGAGAATGAAGAGGACGAGAATGAGGAAGCTGGTGAAGGAGATGACGGCGAACAAAACACGGACTCGGAATCTGTTCACTCGCATTCCTCAGTGGAATCGCTCAATTTAAAGGATAGGCAAAATGCCATTAACACTACACACCCGTTCGGTATTAAGATTTGGAAACCTTCCTTGTATAAGAAGAATCGTTCGGTGGCAGCTCGGGCAGAGGAAGATATCCATGACTTTGACCCTCGCAAACCCACCACTTACCGTATCTTTTGGGGAGTGAGGGTCACCAACATTTTGTGGAGTCTCACGATTGGTCTTCTTATGTCGGTGTTTTGTATTTTTGCTGCAGCAGTGGTGTTTGTCTTCTCTGGATTTGCAATCCATAGACATTCGCGGCCATACGTGAAGTTGCTTCTTAAATTGGGCTACTATTGGTTGTATCCCTTCGGCAAGTTTGTCTTGTTGACCAAGGACGAAAACTACTTGGATGAAGATGAATTGGACGGTAGGTCTATCCTGGAGTTCCACAGGTGGAGGTTGCAGGAAGAGGGCCGTTTGTTCTACGCTCCTCCTAGAAGATTCACCTCGAGTACCGAAGTAAGGCCAACTATGTTGAAAGATCATACTGGAAGACTTCTCAATGATACCTACCGTTTGAACGAGACTGAAGAGGAAGCTGAGGCTGCAGAACAGCACCATGATGACCACGCTTTGAATGATGATGAGGACAACGGTACCAAGACACGTTTCTTTGGTCGTGGAAGTTGGTCGTCAGGTAGATTGTCTTTCTATATTGTATTTTATGGTTTCCTCCAGCCATTTTTCTACTTGATTGGACTCCTTTGCTGGTTGATAGTCTTCACCATCCCCATGGCGAAGATCTCCATGACTATGTGCGACCACTTGCGCCGTCACCCGCTTGCACTCGACTTCGAGCAAGAGAAGGACTTCTACAAGAGAAGCGAAACCGGCGGTGCGAGTGCCAAAAAGAGGAAGAACCAACTGATCATCATAAGTACTTACAGATGCTGTGGATTGCACTACTACAAGTATACTATCGATGGTACAAATATCTTTTTCATTAATCTCTTGACAGTCGTCATTTTTGTGATTCTCGATTACTACTTATTGAGAGAGCATCTTGGCTGGGACACCTGGTTCACAGACCCTCTGTTCTTATTTGGTGCATGTTTGTTTTCCATCATTCCGTTGGCATACTTTATTGGTCAAGCTGTGGCTTCGATTTCGGCCCAATCGTCCATGGGATTAGGTGCGGTCATCAATGCCTTTTTCTCCACAGTGGTGGAGATTTTCCTTTACTGTGTGGCCTTGAACCAGTCCAAGGGTAAGTTGGTTGAAGGTTCAATGATTGGATCTATTCTAGGTGGTGTTTTGCTCTTGCCAGGATTGTCCATGATTGGCGGTGCCTTCAAGAGAAAAACCCAACGTTACAACCCGCGTTCTGCAGGTGTCTCGTCGACAATGTTGTTGTTCGCGATGGTTACTATGTTTGCCCCCTCATTGTTCTACCAGATCTATGGCGCTTACGAGATCCGGTGTAAAGTGTGCAAATCGGAGGAATTTTCAGGCTACACTTGGGCAGGTATTCCATTCATTATGCCAGAGAACTACAATGGCAATGGCTTTGGAGCTCCTGGATCGCAACTTTCTCTCAAGCCTCCTCCTACAGACCGGTTCAGTGATGACTGCACCAAATGCCGTTTTATTCAACCGTCATTCCTGTTGGATGCCTTGTATTACGAAGTTATCCAGCCATTTTCGCTCATTGTTGCCGTGGCTTTGTTCGCGGCTTACGTGTGTGGTTTGATCTTCACGTTGAGAACCCATGCACTGTTGATCTGGGCCACAAACTCGCACGAAGTCCCAGCTGCCTCTGCTCACAAAGACGACTCGTATTTGCGCTCACCCAGTATCCATGCAGTTGATGGCCCCCGCGGTCGTATCGATAGTCTTTCCAAGCCGATATTGCCAGTAAACACAAGTGCTCCTGAGCCCCGAGGAAGAACTGGTCCACGCAGTGAACTCAGTTCTCCTACCGCAGAATATGCCAGAAATAAGGTTCGCAAGTCCTTGAGCAGACGCGCAAGCTTGCTTAATAGTGCACAGGCAAACCAAGAGGCTGCAAAGGAAGAAGAGGAAGACTCTTCTGGAGGACATGATGCTCCAAACTGGTCAAGAAACAAATCCACAGTGATTTTGCTCGGTGCTACATTGATGTATGCAATCATTGCTGAGATTTTGGTGGATAATGTTGATTTTGTATTGCAGGACTTCCCTATTGACCCCAAGTTCTTGGGTTTGACTGTTTTTGCATTGGTTCCTAACACCACCGAGTTTTTGAACGCTATCCTGTTTGCCACTCACGGTAACGTTGCGTTGTCGATGGAGATTGGTAGTGCGTATGCTTTGCAAGTGGTTCTCATCCAGATTCCGAGCTTGGTGATTTTCACAGTATACAAGGGCTTTGACCAGGTGGAGCAGATGTTTGCCTTGGTTTTCCCTAGGTGGGACATTATTGCTACGTTGATTTCCATCTATTTGTTCACATACGTCTACGCTGAAGGCAAGTCGAACTACTTCAAGGGAGTCATCTTGATTTTGAGCTACGTGGTGGTGCTCATCGGCTTTTGGTTCAACGATCGCATTGAGGCTTTAGATGACGACTACGTGTCACGGCCATCCAGACCAGGCTTTTTCTAAAGCACTAATCAGACATTAATAAGAGAAATAAGAAGATAATTGTAGGATTAAGTGTTCCTGTTGAATATTCCTGAAGTCGGATATTCCTGTAAATATGAAATAGATGATTTTACTTGAAATATTCATCCTCTATTGTTCTAGTTACTCAACTCCACACTCTTCTCTGAATCCAGTTCAAGCTGTTCACTATCCTGTAACTTCTTCCTCTCCTGATCACGCTTATCTAAGTAGTACGCAACATAAGTCAAAATCAACCCTAAACCAGCAAGGGAGGCAGTGTATGTGAAACCAATGAAGTATCTTGGTTTGTCTGCGGTATTCCACACCAAGATTGGGACCCAAGCTCCTGTAACGTATGCCAAGGTGTTGGTAACCACCACAACGAAGTTTCTCTTCATATCGTTGTGGAACAAGAGTCTGTTGGCCCACGAGAATATGAACGGCTGTCCCCATGATGTAGGCATTCCGACCAAGAAGTACGAAAACCAGTGCAAACCGATTGGAATGTCCCACTTTGCTAATAAAGAACAACCGAATATCAAACATATGAAGTATGCCGCAACAAACCCATGGTTCTTTTTACCCCCTAAGAAGTCGTTAATGTAGGCAAACAAGATCGTCAAAACAATTCCACAGGCAGTTAAGATTGAAGGGTAGGTGTTGTAAATATGGGAGGGTTTCTTCAAGGTAATCTTCATCCATGTTGTGAATGTTGGTTGACCAATTGCAGCACAAGAGTTGTTGTAGGCCAAAAACAAAGGTGGGAAGACATAGATATGCCAAGTGTCAAAGAAAGACTTGATCTTCTTCCAAGTGTAAGGAGTTCTAGTATTCAATTCAGCACCAATTCTTCTTCTTCTTTCCAAACCCACGAGCTTGTCTTCTTCACTGAAGTACCATGCATCTGTGGTCGAAGGAGTGTTTGGGTCCACGAACATTGTGTATATACCGATTGGCAAACTAATAACAGCATCAAACACAAACATCCACTTGAACGGAGGCATGCTGGAAGCGTGAAATCTTTTGATAATTCCTTGTTGTAAAGGACCAGAGATGATTCCACTAAGATTACCAGCGATCGCAAAGTAGGCACTTCTCTTGGAAAGCTCTGCTGCATCGTAGTTTGACCCAACAAGCCATTCCAAACCAGGGAAGTAACCTGACTCGACAAAACCAAGGAAAAAACGAAGCGCATAGAGTCCGCGGATGTTATCTTTACCACATGTAATCATCAAGATGGTTAAAAATGCCCACAAAACTTCAAGACCTCCCAAATAGAACCTTGCTGATAATCTGTGCAAGATCAAGTTTGAAGGAATCTGACCGATAATATAACCCACAGTGAATAAAGTCACCAAGTAATTATATTGGTTGTGGTTCATTTTGTAGTATTCATCCATTCCGTTAACATAAGCAGTGGTGACGTTGGATTGGTTCAAATTTTTGATGAAGTATCCGAGACAAGAAGACGTCAATAAGAAAAAGTCCAACTTGATAAGATACTTTTGCTCCTTTGGGTGCTTATCAGCACCGTCCCAGAAGAACTTCTTGACCTTGAACCACTTTGAAGTTTCTCTGTAGTGAATTTCATCGGGAGTCAAATTAAGCGAGAGGTCAATATATGGTTGATTTGAGTCTTCTGAACGAATAGAAGCCGTCTCAATAACGACATTTGACTTTTCGTTGCTCGTGTCCGATGGGCGCCTGTCAACGACTGGTCTCTTGGAAGGTACAACCTCCGTAGCTGCGAGCTTAGACTTCAAGTACGATAACACCGTCATTATGGTTCAAGGTATCTAGCGATCCCGCAGAGTATAAATAGGCGGGAGCTGCTAATTTCAACGACCAAAAGTGTGGATACTTCGCAATCAAGTGCTCAAAGCACCATACATCAGCAAATCCAACTGATAAACGACACGCATGGGATAATAGTAACTTTTTTTCAGTGTGGCTGCAAATTGCGACAAATTTGATCTCAGGTCCATTTTAGGAAAGAAGGGGTTGGTGTGGTTAAATATATTACAAATCAGCAGTGAATACGCCAGGCATCGCGGGGATTACCGTCTGTTTTCCGTTCAATTAGACACATTTGCCAAGTCGAGTTGGCGTTATCAAAGCTGGCCACGAAGAGGTGAGCGTAAAATGCGATTTTTTGAAGAGAACTGCGGCTGAAAGTATCCCACATGGACCGCTTTTCTAATAAGCTCTAATAGATATACTCAGATGGTATTTGATTACCACACTTTGAGTCGCCCATACCGTATTCTGTAAAAAATTGTGGTAAAAACGGCTGAAGTGCATAATCTCATACATTAGTAAAGCGAGATGGTATCTGACTAACAAAGATTGCATCTTATAAGGAGCTTCTTCAAAAAGTTAAGGTTTAGGCGGGATTGCGCAACCAAAGGTTGTAAGTGGACTATGAGGGTTTGAAGAATGTGTAATTAAATTACCTACTGCTTTGGGAAAGCGTGCGCTTAGACATTGCTTTATTAGGGTTTTGATATCTTGAATCCCAATGTTGTATACAAATTCCACCTATACTATTTGAATGAGTGTTATACTCGATAAGTGTACTACTTATGAAATTCATCTATAATTCATCCATTATCCATTATAATTTATCCATTATTCATTATAATTTATCTTCTCATCTTTTCTTCCTGTATATTCCACTATGACTCAAAAAAAAATCAGATCACCATGAGAACATACACGCTAGTGATCAAGCTAGGGACCTCTTCGCTCGTCGATGAGGTTACCAGGGAGCCTCGAATCGCCAACATGTCTCTAATCGTCGAAACCATCGTGAAACTTCGTCGTGCCGGGCACAGAATAGTGATAGTTTCGCTGGGAGCTATTGCATTTGGAATGAAGCGAATCGGGATGACCGAGAAACCGTCCAAGTTGGCAGCTGTGCAGGCATTGGCGTCGATAGGACAGGGCCGACTCATAGGGCTTTTCGACGACATCTTCAGGCAATTCGACCAGCAGGTTGCGCAGATTCTCATCACCAGAAATGACATCATGGACTTCACCCAATATAAGAATGCCACCAACACATTGACCGAGTTATTGGATATGGGAGTGATCCCGATCGTCAACGAAAACGATACGCTTTCGGTGGCAGAAATCAAGTTTGGTGACAACGATACTTTGAGTGCTATCGCCGCCGGAATGATCCACGCCGACTACCTCTTCTTGATGACCGACGTCGAGTGTTTGTACACTGACAACCCCAGAAGCAACCCTGACGCACAGCCAATCTTGGTCGTGGACAAGATCGACGACTTGGCTGTGAAAACGGACACAGAGAGTGCGGGTGCAGGGTCCAAGGTGGGTACTGGAGGTATGACTACCAAGTTAATTGCTGCAGAATTAGCTACCAACGTGGGAGCCACCACCATCATCGCGTTATCGAGTCAACCACAGTCTATTTTGGACATTGTGAGTAACATCCAGCGGTCTGAAGGCATGTGTGTGGAAGCACAGACACAATTTGTTCAAGAGGAAGTGAGAGCAGGCAGAGTGGTGTTGCACACGAGATTCTTGGGTCTTCCTCGAGACACGAAGATCAAGTCCGACAGACGGTTCTGGCTCTTGCATGGGTTGAAGACGAAGGGAGCATTGTTCATAGATCAAGGTTGCTACAAGGCGTTGACGAGGAAAAACAGAGCAGGTTTGTTGCCTGCTGGCGTCCTTGAGGTTGAAGGACTGTTCCACGACGGTGAGTGTGTTTCCATCAAGGTTGTTCCTTCGAAAACATCCCCTCTCACGGAGGCTGTGGAAGTGGGACAGTGCAGAGTCAACTACAGCTCTGTTGAAATCAATCTCATTAAAGGATTGCAATCGAACGAGATCGAAAATGCGCTCGGTTTCGCTGATAGTGAGTACATTGCTCACAGGGACAACTTGGCGTTCCCACCGTCAGTGGTGGAGAACCCAGAGGTGATTCAGCTTTAATAAAAGAGAATGAGGAATGGATGTCTGGGGTAATTGTTGTAGGATTGCTTCAGCTAAGGAAGAGAATGAGGTAGGAATGGATGTCTGGGGTAGGTGTTGTAGGATTGCTGTAGGTGCTGGAAGTGATATTGCTGTAGGTGTCTGTTTATTGTCTGTTCGTTGTCTGTTTGTAAGAATCTTCTTAATCTGTTAGTGTCTCTATATCGTTGTTACCTGCAGTCCTTCCATCCAAGTTAGCAAGATTTCCTGCACTCAGAAAATCAAACTCAATCGACTACGCCTACATACATGTCGATAGAGCTAGCCGATTCCGGGGGTTCGTTGAACTATTCGTTCTACCCGTTATTAACGGATCTCCCAAATCTGCTAGATGCTACAGAAAACGAGACGATAACCTACGTGGCCAACTACGAGGCCAATTTATATGTTGGTACATCCAGTGGTCGAATACTCCACTACCATCGCTTTGACGACACCTACACGATAATCTCAAAGCTCGACGTATCCAATGGAGGGCCTATCAACAAGATGTTGGTTTTGCCAGATATTGAACGAATACTCATTTTAGTGGGGTCGATATTGACTGTTCACACAGTTCCCGAACTCTCTCCCTGTCACATTGGTAGGATGAAAGACATCAACGACGTGTCCATCTTGACAGCGACCAAACGGGGGCAGAATTCCACGTCTGGTCAGCCCAAGGCCCCGAAAAACGACAAGATCATCACGTTCACCTCCAAAGTGATCCGCATAGTGCAAATCAACAACGACAATGTGAAACTGTTGAAGGAAATCAACTACTCAAATGCATTGAAGGGGTTATCAACCTCTACATTAAACCCACAGTCAAATTATAGTAACTTGGTCTTGGTGGGAAACACGAACAATTACGACATTATAGATTTAAAGCTCAACAGAAAGATCCCCCTCTTTGAGTACAACCCAGGCAATGCTGTCGAGCCGTTCATCTTGGCATATACTGCGGAGGACAGTAAAAAAGAAGAATACCTTTTGAGCATCAATGCCGACGAAAAGACGTCTTTGGCAATGGTCGTCAATGCGTTGGGTGATGTCACACGAGGTACTTTGACCTGGATGGAGCAAGGGTACCCTTCTGGAGGCTTGGTTGTTACGTGGCCGTTCGTGATGGGAATCTTCAATGGAAAGAACTTGAACAACAAGCTTGTGGTTAGCTCGCTTGTCAGTATGGTTGATGTGCAAACAGTAGACTTACAGGAGTTGTTAGTAGGTGGGAAAGTTTCAGAAGAGGATATTTTGGAGGATAAAAGCGAAGACAAGAAGGATCGGGAGAATGACACAAAGGATGATGAGAATGATGATGAGAATGAGAATTCAAAAGATGAGAAAGGGAAGTCAAAAGATGAGAAAGGGAAGTCAAAAGATGAGAAAGAGAGATCAAAGGGTGCAAATGACGAATCAAAAGATCAAAAGGATCAAGTTGCTGCAAATGACGAATCAAAAGATCGAAAGGATCAAGTTGCTGCAAATCACGAATCAAAAGATGAAAAAGATCAATCAAAAGTTGCTGCAAATGACGAATCAAAAGATCAAAAAGATCAAGCAAAAGTTGCTGCAATTGGTGATGCTCAATCAAAAGATGTTAAGGATGATTTTGTTGAAGATCCTACAATTGATGACGTCATACAAGATGCTACAAACGATGCATCAGCCATTCAAGAAGGAAACGATGACTCACAACCCCAAACAGACGAACAAAGCGATTCGCAACAATCTGCAAATGATTCGAAGTCTTCTGAGGAAAAGGTGACTTCAGGAGAAGACACCAAAACTGATGATAAATCTGACGTTCCACCTACCGATCTGGTACTGGTTAACGATCAACCTATTCTACCAACCGAACTGGGGCTGGTTCCTCGTTTCAAATTGATAGAGGTTGAGAATGTGTACTACAAGTACGACCTTTCTGACATGCTTAATCGCATTAATGTCAGCACGGGTGAAGAAGTTCCTTATAAATCAGGTATCGAGTGCCAATCTAAGGTTTTGGTGTATGATGAAAACAAAGTCTGGGTTTTTGTCCAGGATGACAAACTAGCCAGATCTTTGCATGGAGTTGACGAAGCAGATATTGAGGCACAAGTGAAGCAATTAGAGTCACTTCTAGAACAAGCTAAGGGAGGCGACATCCATGATTATTTGCTAAACCGGTTGGTTTTGGCCTTGGTATCTGCAGAGCGCTATGATGACTGCTTGAAGTACTTGTTAAGATTCAAGAATGGCCAGCTTGTTGTTAATCCGCTCTTCATGGTGAACCTTTTGCTAGGAAAAAGCTATGGCAACCAAAATCTTTTCAAGGGTGTTTACGAATACTTGAAACGAGCTGAAATCAAGGCAAACAAGGCATTTTGCAAACAGTATTTGGATTCTATCTTCGAAAACGTCATAACTGCGGAAAGCGAAATATATTCAACCCTCAGGCTCGTTTACTACGAAGACTTACTTCATGAAACAAAAGAATTGGTTGGCTTTTTCGATGGAAATGATAAAGGTAATTGGTCGACTGTAAACGAGACCAACAAGAAAATCATCAAGACTCTTGAGGAGCTCCCGACGAAACTTCCGCTTTTGAGAGTATATTCCACTCTCGTTCAAAACGACACCTCATTAACTGAGAAGTTCTGCACACTCAGTGTTGAAGTCCTCAAACAGAGCGCTGATGTAAGCGAAATAGGTCTAACTCGAGATGCAATTATTGACCAAGTACTCCATCACATCACAAATCTTGAGAAGCAAAGCTACTCAAAGGTTTTACTTGAAGTGTTCGAATTGGACCACGAGCAGGGGTTTAAATTCTTGAAGAAAGACAACACGAAGCAATTCAAAGAAATCAACAAGCAAATCATGAAGCAAGTCTACAGCACCTATGAATCTGAGGCAAACTTCGCACTTCTAAAAATCGAATATCTAGAGCACGCATTAGACGAAGAAGGAGGAGATACCGACGAATTGTTGACTGAATTAGTCCAAGTCCTCACGACTCCTTCAAACTTTAAGGAAGAAGATCTTGTCAATTTCACCATTTTGGAGTCTACTTACAAAATCGAGAACTCACTTCAAGATCCGTCTTGGCCAAAAACTACTTGGATTGGATATCTTAAGTTGCGTTTGCACAAATTAGAGCAGAAAGACTTCACAACGGTCTATTTGAAAGTATTTGAGTTGCTATTGCGGAGTTCGGAAGAAACCCGTAAATTACGAGTATCAGACCTTATAGTCGACGAGCGTTTGCTGTACTTTTCGTCCATTTCTGAAGGTACACTGATTCAAGGTAGAATCCAATTCATGTTGGAGATGGGTGACTACTCAAGCGCAGAGTATCTCGCGGTCTATAACACGCTTCCGTTCCCACGCGAACCATATTACACAGTGGATGAAATTAGTTCCCCTCCAGTGCAAGAGTTTGCGAAGGACTGCTTACTCGACATTTTTCGCTTCTACACAGACGAAGGAAGGGATGAGGTGGAAAAAGTCAACTCCATCACACATTTTGTTGGACAGTACGGGAAAGACACGAGCATTTTCTCGTCAGTGGAGTTGGTGGAAATGATTCCAAGCTCAATGCCCCTTGTCTACGTCGCTGATTTTCTTACCGACATTATGGTAGATCTCAGCGCAACAGGAAAGGCAAACACCATTCACAAGTGCATCAGCAAGGCAACTGCATCGTTAACTAACAAATTGTACAAAGAATTGACCGAGAACAAGGAAGGTTAGATAAAAGAAACTGGGTTTCACAAGGATATAGACAAAATAAGCATGATTATGATGACGCATTTCAGCAATCCTACAACATTAATGTTTTCTTCTAGTATATCTCTAATTTAACTAGAATGCCAAAAATCCCAGGATTTTGAGCAAGTAATCTATGAACATGCCGGCCCAGAGTATGAATCCGGTTTTAGTGTTGTCGACGAAAAAGCTCCAGCAGCTCTTTGGATCGTCAAAGTCAACCTTGTTGATGCGCTTGTATAATCTGGTGAGTCCCCATGCACCGGTGAGGTAGAAGGCAGGACCCATTGCATTGAGAATACCAGCGGTGATGTAGCACACGCCTTGTGCGACAATCATTTTGTTGAGGATAGGAAGGGTTCCATCTCCCCATGCCAAAGCCGACGACTTGATTCCAGCCTGTGCATCGAACTTCTTGTCCTGGTGTGCATACACAGTGTCGTACACAATTCCCCAGATCCAGTTGGAAAGGAACAAGGGCACGAGACCATAGTAGTTCAAAGCTGCACCGACAGCAGGGTAGCCCACAAGCATACTCCAGCTGAAGCAGAGAGAGAACCAAGCCTGAGGGTAGTATGTAAACCGTTTAAACAACGGGTACACGGTGATCAATGGCAAGGACAATGTTGCGACCCAGAAACAATCCCATGGCAAGGACAAAAGCACGGCCAAGCCAGCAAGTCCTTGTGCTCCCGTGAACAAGATCGCATTAGGAACCGAAACACGACCACTTGCGATCGGTCTCTCCGTAGTACGAGCCACCTTCGCGTCCAAGTTTCTATCGAGCAAGTCGTTCACAGTACACCCAGCACCTCTCATGATCAAAGACCCAATGGTGAATAACACAAGAGCACTGAGGGTAGTTGCCAACGGAGCAGACACAGAGTACGCAGCCATGGTTATACCCCAGAACGATGGAATCAAAAGAAGGAGAGTACCCACTGGTTTCTCCAATCTCATCAACTCTGCGTATGGGATCCATTTCTCTGGCAAGTTTTTCAACCAGCCCAATCCTTCGAGTCGTGCGATACGAGCAGCCTCGAGCTCCTCCTTAGAAAATACAAGTTCTCTGGGCTGAGGCTTTTCAGAGTTTGGCTTTTCCGGCTCGCCCGGACCTTTAGGTTTATTTGTTTCAATCAAAATAGGCTGTTCCTGGAAGGTGCTGCGCAAGAAAGACGTCTGTGACAATTTGCGAGTGGCATTGACGCGTAAAGTGGTTGAGAGGAGCCTCGAAGCCAGTGGCCGAGCAAGTCCTAAGAGTCGCGACGAAACGAACATCTAGTCTGTGGTTTTTTTTTCTCCAGATAAAAATAGGAACAAAGCTCAAGATGTAGCATGTTGGGGTCAAGGCGAAATAACACGACCAGTGATGGGTTCAAGACATTAACAAGTGCTGACTTCAAGAAATTGACAAGTACTTAAAAACAACAAGTACTTAATTCAAGAAAAAAACAAGTGCTATTAGTGGGCATCAATTTTCATCATCGGAAATATATCTCGTAATGGATCGCGTCCCCAGAACAAACTTGCACCATCTCTTCTCTAAAACATAACTCACGTCCCACTCCCTGACCTCACTACTCCTCGTCGAATGGCTCAAAGTCTTGCTGGCTGGTATTCTGGACATTCTCCCGTAACGTCTTATGGCCGTAGATCAAGTTGTCCAAGTTGTGCAAGTCCTCTGGATTGCCCACGGCTGAAGGTTTGTTAGTAAAGATTTGTCTGCACATGGGGCAAAGACCCTTTGATGCCTCCTGCTCGAGCCATTTAAGGATGCAGTGCAAGTGAAAGTTGTGGGTACATCCAGATCCAAGGACAATAGGACATTCATCTCCAGGGTATTTGCAATTAGGACACGTCCCGTCGAACGAGACTCTGCAGATACCACAGAGGTCCTCGGCATCATTGCTATGGAGGCTATCGATACCTTGTTGGTCGTCGGATGCTATATTCCAGTGCCATGTGGAAAATCCATGCCATTCGACGATGTTGACTTTCATCGTTGGCGGTTGATTTGGCTGCAAGGAAAAACAAAAATATTCGGTTGATTAAGAAGATTTACAAAAGATGAAAAAGCTTGATTAAGATTAATAGTGGTTAAAGATAGGTTGATTCAGGAAGATTGACAGTTCAAAGGGTTGATTACTTGTTCAACAGCTTCAAAATTGATTTGATTCAACGGTTTCAAAATTGATTTGATTCAACAGCTTCAAAATTGATTTGATTCAACAGCTTCAAAATTGATTTGATTCAACAGCTTCAAAATTGATTTGATTCAACAGCTTCAAAATTGATTTGATTCAACGGCTTCAAAATTGATTACTTGTTAGCTTCAAAATTGATTACTTGATTCAACAGCTTCATTGATTAATCTATCCAGCTTCTGACTATACCTTTCCATATATTACAAACTATTTACATTACTTGTATGCCACCTTCTTATAGACCATGCCCTTGAAAATGTCAAAGGAGTTTCCGTCTGGCTGCAACTCCATTCTCTCACCAGTGACATCGTCGGTCACTACCAACAACCCATAGTCGTCTGTGATTCCTTGCACGGTACAGAAAGAGTTCTTGTGTCCTTCCACGTCAACACTGACCTTTTGGTTGGAGTGGAACCATCTCTTGTAGTACATTGGCAAGAATGGCTTCATTCCCGATTTTTCAAAGACTGGGTACACAATGTTCAAGATTTGCATGAACTTCGCCAACAAGATCTCGTGCTTGAATGGTGGTAACGGCTCGAGGCCCTTGTTGGCTCTCAATTCGTTCATTCTACACAAAACGACGTTCAAAGATGTCGTTGGAGCAGCGTTTGAAACATTGAGACCTCCTCCCCATACCAAATGGAAAATACCATTCAAGTACTGCGAGTTGATAATGGCTCCCGAGACCTTGATATACTTCTCCTCATCATTGGCCATCAAGTTCGAGTTATCGTGGTCTTTGTCGGAAAGACTGTTGAAGTACTCTGGTTTCAAGATGTACAAGTCATTTGGCCACTTAATCTTGATTGGTAAGTCCTCATATCCAACACCATGACTGCTGCCGAAATCAGAGGTTCCGTATCCCAACACACTCTCGATGAATACCAACCCACACAAATACTGCAAGGTTACGATATTCGAATTGTACCGAGGGTTGGTGGCAGGGTCGATCTTGAAGAGCACAGACAGCGCCATGACTCCCTTAGGGTTGATCCACACATTTCCACCACGGCCACGACCCGCAATTTGGGTGGTTGCGGTGAGTGTGAACCCGGTGGGGAGTTTTGTAAGGAGCTGTGGGTTCTTATCCAAGAGAGTGCTGGTAGAGCTCACTACCTCTCCGTAGCCGAGGATGGCACCAAAAACGGGATCTTTCACGAGTGAGTCCAAGTAACTGAAATACAACGGCATGTTGAAGTAAGGTGTGGTTTTCATGTCTGGAAGGCTTCCTTTGTTGAGGAACTTGATGTGCTTAGGAAGTCCATGAACGTCATGGAGATGCAGTTCTCCCTCCTGTACCATTGACAAGTTGTCCTCGGACTCATCATGGAGTATGAATGTATCGTTTGTATCGTGAAGGGTATTACCATTCACCAATTCGCAGCCCTCGTTCAAATTGTGAGCAACTTGGTTAACGAGGGAAGTGTTCAAGTGCGATGAAACAAAGATTGGGGTCAACTTTGGAACGGCATTCATCGGATCCTCGTTGATTTTCAACCCTAACTTCTTCAAAATCAACTTCATCATGAGCCTCCTGTCGCTATCGCCGTCGCTCAATGTCTGCATAATCCCCTGGAAGTGTGCGATTTCTTCCGGAATTCCCTGGTCACGTTCAAATGTCTTCAACAATGATGGCATGAACTCTGGGTGCGTGCCACAAAGAACAGCATTTCCTTTGCCGACTTTGCAGTGCACAATTGCAGCCTTGCCAATCTCACCAGCACCATCCTTGCCGGTCTCACCAGCGACATCCTTTTCAACGTCAGTCTCTTCAGCATAGCTTGCCAAAACCTCGGTATTAGGAGTGTTTGCCGCATTGAGGAACATTCCTCCTCCATTGTAATAGTTCATCACCCGAGTAGGGTCTTCAAACTTGTTGTCTGCAAGCAAGTTCAACTGAGCAGGGTTGACAGCCAATGGAGTAGCTCTTGCACCGTGATGAGATTCGTATACAAATCCTTTGAAGGTACAACCCTTACAAGTTCCTCCAAAAAACTCCAACTCACGGGGTCCTGTAACTTCCATTCTTGGGTTGCCCACTTCGAACTCACACCGCTTCAGCCCATAGTAACCACCAGCACAGATTCCCAAGAACTTTCCACCTTTACGCACGAACTGCTGGATCTTTCTGTTTCCCTCGCCATTCAACGCCTGGCAGTAAGGTAAATCTGCTCCGCCAGGAATCACCAACATGGCCGTTTTGAGGGTCCACGGCTCGTTGAGAATAGTGGACTCATTGACACTAATGACCGCGTAGTGTGGAGAAAGGAATAGCCTGAGCGACTCAAGACAGTGCTTGACGGACTCCGCGGTAGATCCGGACCCCGAGTAGACCAAAACGTTCATTGGACGGTAATAACGCAAGGAAGATATAATAGTGGAAAAAGATCGATAAGGGTTTAGTGAAAAATTTGGGTCGCAAAAATGGTGTTGAGCAGATGACTATGAGTCGTGAAAATCGTGTTGAGCAAGGTAAATTTATTTTTGATAAACTAATAGTACTTATATGAGGGGCTATCAGAGATAATACTGGAGATGACATACTGGAGATGTCTACAGTGGCTACATTGTTGGTTGTTGTTTCAAAGTCACGGCTGAAAATTCACTTTTTCTGCCAAAATTTCACTGTCACTATGATCAAAGCAGGAACATCCATCAAGCTTGACCCAACTCCGGGATTTGTGGTCAAAACGAGGATTCTTGAGGCTAAGAGCCCAGCTTTAGTATCCACAAAGGTTTTCATTAATATATGCCACGATCCACAGGTGCCCAAGCCCCAGGTGGAATTTGATCCCGCCGTGGTCTTCCCGCTCATCATCGACAACCAATGGGAAGTGCCCATCATTCTTTCGCACGAACGCGAAACGACCGACAAAAAGGGCGTTAAGTCGCTTGTCTACGACTGTTGCATGAACTCTGTGTGTTTTCAATGGTGTCAGCTCAACCAGGACTTGAAGTCAATAGTGATAGAGTGGAGCATTGAAGCCGTGGAAATGATGTACTCGCTCACACTAGAACGTGACTTTTCTCTCCCGAAGATGCTCTCCAAGGGAGACTTGGAGCATACAGAGATCCCTGCAGAGGAGCTCGATGAGTCGGGTCTCCAGAAAAAGCTCCAGCAGTTGAAGCAGGATGAAATGATGGGGTTGGTGGAAGAGATCAATGACGACGAATCGGACGGCGAGTTGCCGGAAATCATGAACATAAGCGGGAAGAGCAGGAACAAACCAATAATAGAAGAGCTCGGTGAGTTGAAAATTGCAGAACAGAAAACCAATGAGAAGAAATCGATAGAAAGGAATTTGATGGGAAGTAAATCGATAGCAAATCTGATGGAAAACAAATCGATAGAAAACAAACTACAAACGATTACTGATGGGCCCTCGCGAATCAACTTCCAATTGAGTTTCGAGAAGGTTCCCTCTGGATTGGTTGTAAAGATCGTGTTTCCCCAGCTTGATTCGGGATCGTCTTTGAAATTACGTCATGACTCCACCTCGCTAAAAATCCATCTCACAGACCCGAGGTTTTATTTTAGTCGCGAATCGCCCACCGTTTTGGACGTGCCTTTGCCTCCTCAGGATATCCACAGGGTCAGTTCGGAGTTTTTGAAGCCTGAACATGTGTTGTGTGTGTTGGTAGAGTAGAAGAGTATCTTGTAGGGAAGGTTTGGGGTTGAGAAGGTGATTAGGGAAAAGGAGTTTTAGAGAAAGTGAATTAGAGAAGGTAGAAAGGGTAGATTAGTAAAGGTAGATTGGGTTAAGGGTAGGTTTGTTGAAGAGGTAGATTAGGATTAGAGAATTAGGACTTGAAGATAAACTTGAAGATAAGCTGGACTTGAAAAGACATCGGCTTGACTGAAAAGATAAATTAGCTGACTAAATTAGCTGACTAAATTAGACTAGATGTATGCTCTCTTAATTTTTCATCTCTTATTCCCCCCTCTGCAGCTGCAACGAACCCACCTACTTAACGCAGCGAATGTCGATTGCGCTTATCTATTGGTTGCAAAGCATCGCGAGCGACTTCCGCCTTCCGCTTTGGGCGGAATTTGCGTTTTTTTCCGGTCCCCAATCTGGAGTACCGATGCGATCCTGTATACCGGATCTTATCGTGAAGTGTATAAAATAGGGCGATTGTCACATGAGTTATAGGGAGAAACCACTAATTACAAGGCACACTTATAGACATGTCGGAAGGTTCTAGCTTGCTTGCAAAGGACTCAGTTGCATACGACTCTATAGAGCAGACTGAGGCTCCACCTCGTTCGCCAGATGCTGGGGAGGAGTTCAAATACATTACTAAGGCATCGGTTCCACTCGTGATATCGTTTTTGTTGCAGTACATGATGTCTGTGACGTCTGTTTTTGCGTGTGGTCAGCTTGGAGCCACAGAATTGGCCGCGGCATCGCTTGCGATTTGCACCTTCAACATCACTGGATTGTCCATCTACCAAGGTATGGCCACTTCTTTAGATGCACTTTGTTCCCAGGCGTACGGATTGCAGAAGTACAGCTTGGTTGGAATCTACTTCCAGAGATGCTCCTCCATCATCATGGTGGTCACAGTGGTGATTTTGCTCCCATTCTGGTGGTGGTCGGGACTGGTGCTCAAGTACATTATTGCGGACCAGGACGTGGTTGCATTAACTCAATTGTATTTGCGCTACCACTGTATTGGTACACCTGCGCTTTTGTTATTTGAGACGGGAAAGCGCTTCTTGCAAGCTCAGCACATTTTCAATGCAAGCACATGGATCCTAGTGGTGGTTGTTCCTCTCAACTACATTTTGAACTGGTTGCTTGTGTGGAACCCGTCCACCGCTTTAGGATTCGTTGGAGCTCCCATTGCCATCAGTTTGTCGTACTGGGCAACTTCGCTTATGATGCTCGCTTACGCGGTATTTGTGGACGGAAAGAAGTGCTGGAGCAGCTTGAGCACCGAGGTGTTGTTCACCGGCTGGAAACCCATTTTGAAGTTGGCCCTCCCTGGAATCGTCATGGTTGAGGCCGAGTATTTAGCATTTGAGGTGTTGACTATCTTGGCTGCAGCCTTCGGTACCGAGGCTCTTGCTGCACAGGCTATTGCTGCAAATATCGGAACGTTAGCTTTCCAGCTACCATTTGCGATTTCGGTGGCTCTCAGCACTCGTGTGGGAAACTTCATCGGAAAGGGTCAAGTGGAAGGTGCCAAGATGATTGCCGTCTTGTCGGTGTACTTTGCCGTTGCCATGGCCTTGTTCAACTTCACATGGGTGTTCTTTGGCCGTGGTATCATTTCGCATGTGTTCACCGCGGACCCGAAGGTTCTTGAGATCAGTGAGTACATCTTGAAGTTTGTGGCCATGAACCAGTTGTTCGACGCATTCAACGTCATTGCCGCGGGAATGTTGCGTGGACAAGGTAGACAGCGGATTGGGCTGTATCTCAATTTGGGAGCTTACTACTTGATTGCGTTGCCGATCGCATTCATTTTGTCATACCACTACGGACTCGAGTTGATGGGTCTTTGGGTTGGTCTTTCCACAGGAGTCTTCTGTTTGGCGGTTTCTGAGCTTGCAGCAGTGTATTTCAGTGACTGGGCGAGGATTGTGGAGAAGCTGATGAGCACACATGGGGCATAGAAATAGAGTAGGAATTGTTAATAGGGAAATTATAGATGAGAATAATGTGAGTAGATTTAGGAGAAAATCGACCGAAGGTCGAAGAAGACCAAAGGTCGAAGAAGACCGAAGGTCGAAGAAGACCGAAGGTCGTAATATTCAAATTGAAGAATATCAGAGGTTGCAAAATCAGAATATATTGAGGAAATCGACCGAAGGTCGAAGAAGACCGAAGGTCGTAATATTTAAATTGAAGAATATCGAAGGTGGTAAAATAAGAGTATATTGAGGAAATCGACCGAAGGTCGTATAGATAGATTCAATTGAAGGATGTCGACCGGAGGTCGACTTCTACGACCGAAGGTCGTATAAATATACAATGAAGGATAATATCGATGGAAGGTCGCAAAATTAGAAAAAATTGAATATCGAAGGTGCAAAATCAGAATATATTGAGGAAATGCAGTTGAGGTTCACTTAACTTCATTCAGAAACTCTCAATTCTCTCAAATCCATCGTTTTCTATTGTCTTCGACTTATCTTTGCATCATATTATTCTCCGTCTTTTCATTAACCTCTTCTCTATCTTTTCATCTTTTCATTATCTATATATTTTCATCTTTCCATTATCTTTATCTTTATCATCTTTTCATCTTTTCATTTATCTCTATCTTCTCAGTATCTATATCTCTTCATCTTTCCATTACCTTTATCTTCTCTATCTTTACCTTTATCTTCTTTATCTTTTCTACCTTTTCTCTCTTTTCTATCTTCTTTCTATCTTCTCATCTTTTCCATCTTTATCTTTTCTCTTTTCATCTCATCTCATTTTTCACCATGGGGAGAAGGTTTGATAAGAAGAACGCCACCACGTTCACGGTCGTGCACAGAGCACACGACGATGCGCGGTTCTACGATGAGGAAGCCACGTCACACGTGTTGGTGCCCAAAGAGCAGAAGAAAGCCAAAGGTTCCAGCAAAAAGATCTACAACACCAGTGAGTTGGAGCAGAAGTTGAACCCCGACGATGTCAAGGCCGTTCGTGCGAACGAGGGTATGGCAGCACAGTACGGAGTGTTCTTTGACGACTCCAAGTACGATTACATGCAGCACTTGAAGCCTATTGGAGGTGCCGAGGATGCTGTGTTCATCGAGGCCAACGCCGCGCCACAGCCCAAGAAGAAGCTCGACTTTGAGGAGATGTTCGAGGACCAAATGCCTTCGAAAGAGAAGCGCAAGGTCACTGCGGATGCATACGAGAGTATTCCTGCGGAATTGCGCGGTTTCCAGCCCGATATGGATCCACGTATCAGAGAGGTCTTGGAAGCCTTGGACGATGAGGCGTACATTACTGATGAAGAAGAGGTGCAACAAGGCGCAGATGACAAGGACATTTTCTCTGCTTTGCTCGAGTCGGGAGAAGTCGAAGATAAAGAAGACTTCTACTACGGTTCAGGAGCCGAGGATGACTACGATGAGTGGGACCTTGACAACTACAAAGATGAGTACGATGAGAAGTACAACCTGGACAACTACGAAGAGCCCGATGTTCCGTACAATGAGGGTGAGGCTCCAGAGGATTTACCGGAGGGAGTGCAGATCAACACCAACTGGCAGCAGGACTTTATGAAGTTCAAGAAACAGACCAAGAATGAGGTTAATGACTGGGATTCCGACGACGAGTTTGACGACGACGGAAAGTTGGTGGAGGAGGAGCAGGACGAGGTCCCAGACCTTCCGGCGATTGGAGGCAGCAAGAAGTCCAAGACCAAAATGAGGAAAAAGAAGGGTGCAATGACCGACACTTCGTCGTTTTCGATGTCGTCGTCTGCCAACTTCAGAACCGAGGGATTGACCTTGTTGGACGACCGGTACGAGCAATTGGCACGCAAGTTTGAGGCTGTGGACGAGGAAGAGGAGGACGAGTACGAGCAGTTCGACATGTCCAAGGAGAGAAACGACTTCGAGGGCATGTTGGACGACTTCTTGGACAACTTTGAGTTGGAAGGAGGAGGAAGACGCTTGGTGAAGAAGGATCTGGAGCGCCAGAAGATCCAGGATGCTGCGGACGCAGTGTCCAAGAGTAAGTTGGCTGCAAAGAGGAGGAGGGAGAAGGAGAAGGACTTTGGCATTGGTAGTTTGAAGATATAGGACATGGGTACGAATAGATAATTGAGAATGGATGGTAGGTGAGAATAAATAAGAATAGTGAGAATTAATGAGAATAGATGAATAGATGGAATAGATGAGGATAGATGAGAATTAATGAGAATAGATGAATAGATGGAATAGATGAGGATAGATGAGAATTAATGAGAATTGTGAGAATTAATGAGAATATATGAGAGTAGATGTGAATTGTGAGAATTAATGTGAATTAATGTGAATTGTGAGAATAGATAAGAATTGTGAGAATTAATGAGAACTAATGAGAATAGATAAGAATTAACATGAATACATGAGGACAATCAGATATTTGTTCTTTCGATACAAAAATTGAAATGTTGAATACCCCAATTCAGATGTTGATTACCCCAATTCCTCACTCTCATTCATTGGATATTCTAAATCTTCGCTATTCGTGCATATGTGGGTAACTGCCAAACATCCTCATCGTCGTCAATGTAAAGGTGAAAAACTGCATATCGTACGAGTGCATGAAGCGCTTTGATCTCCACAGACACGTAGCTGTATCTAGCTGTATCGGCGGTATAAAACATCGAGAAGATCCTCTCTTGCTCATTATACCAAAGTCCAAGTCTGCTCGTGTGTGTCTTACATAATCACAACACGAGAAAAAATCCAACAACAAAATCCACCTCATCAAAACCCTGGCGCGAAACTGTCGGGAGCAGGCCAAATTATTAGATTGGCCGTTTCATATTGAGGACATCTCAATACACCACTTTTTCCTTTACAACAGATACAATAAAGTCCCCATACAAGTTTTCGCTCGGACTTATCTTATCGGTATCTATCTGCCTACTATCTATTTGCTATCTACATCGAAGCGCCACTGAGATGTCACATCACACGGTTTCATCCGTGGCACGAGTGTACACGGATGCGCTCTCTAAAAAGCCTCAGAGCTACTGGGACTACGACGACATAAATATCAAGTGGAGCTCACAAGACAACTATGAAATTATCAAGAAGTTGGGAAGGGGCAAATACTCAGAAGTCTTCTTAGGAATGGACTTGGAGAAGCAGGAGAAGGTTGTCATCAAGGTCTTGAAGCCTGTCAAACGGAAGAAGATCAAGAGAGAGATCTCCATTCTCAAGAACTTGGATTGCGGTCCTAACGTGATTGGTTTATTGGACGTTGTGAGGGAGCCTCAGCTGAAGACGCCATCCTTGATTTTCGAATATGTGGACAACATCGACTTTAGAACCTTGTACCCCAAGTTCACCGACTACGACATCCGCTACTATATGTTTGAATTGTTGAAGGCGTTGGATTATTGCCACCTGATGGGCATCATGCATAGAGACGTCAAGCCTCACAATATCGTGATACACCACGAAACCCGCACCTTGCGCTTAATCGACTGGGGCTTAGCTGAGTATTACCATCCAGGTACTGAGTATAATGTTCGTGTTGCATCGCGTTACTTCAAGGGTCCAGAGTTGTTGGTGGATTTCCGTTTGTATGACTACTCCTTGGACATGTGGTCCTTTGGTTGTATCTTGGCATCTTTGGTGTTCATGAAGGAGCCATTTTTCCACGGAAAGTCCAACACCGACCAGTTGGTGCAGATTGTGAGAGTCTTGGGAACCCAGAGCCTCAACAAATACCTTGACAGATACCAGTTGACCTTGAGCGACGAGTACGAGGACTTGGGCTACTACAACAGAAGACCGTGGGAGCGTTTCGTTAACGACAACAACAGACATCTTGTTTCACCTGAGTTCCTTGACTTCATTGACAAGTTATTGAGATATGACCACCAGGAGAGATTGACTGCCGAAGAGGCTATGGCCCATCCATACTTTGACATGATCAAGAAGAAGTAAGGGATGAAGAGATATATAATGAGTGTTTGAAGAATTGGTTCTGAAGGCTTAGTATAATGGGGTTGATAAGTACATGGTATAGGTGATTTGTTATGAATCAATGTGGTTCAATTTGTTCATTGTTCATTTTGTTCATTGTTCATTTTGTTCATTTGTTCATTCTGTTCATTTTGTTCATTTTGTTCATCTGATTCATTCAATTTAAGAACCAAAAGTCATTAGAGTATGAGAGTGAGCTGCTAGACACTCCAAGTGCAAAAGCTGTACACGCATTTGCTAAGCGAGGTAATGTATTTTTATCAATATTTGGAAAAAAGTGTAGAAAAACAATAAAAGTGTTGTCATGCTGAATTAAACTGTGAATCTGAAATTAAGTTCCACAGCTGGCTGAAAATAGAGTTCGTAAATAGGAATAATTAACATCCAGGGTTCGGACTAATCGTCAGGAGGCTATTGTTTTCGGATAATAGCGGTCAGAGAAATACAATACGAACAGGGCTGGCTACCAAAGTGGTCCCATTAACATGCATTGGATCGCATCACAACAGACCTTGTCCAGCAGCCGTCTCACTTCTACGTCCATTTGTCCCGCCTTTTTATAGTAGTACTTTTCCGTTCATTTATTCTATTCTAGAATTTTCCATTTTTCCACAACCATGTCTAAAGTATTCTTCGACATCACAGCGAATGGAGTGCCCAAGGGCAGAGTCATCTTCGAGCTCTTCGACGACGTTGTGCCCAAGACAGCTGAAAACTTCAGAGCATTATGTACTGGAGAAAAAGGCAAGTCTGAGAAGTCCGGTAAGCCGCTCCACTACAAAGGATCGATTTTCCACCGTGTGATCAAGGATTTCATGTGTCAGGGTGGTGACTTCACACACGGTAGTGGTATTGGAGGTGAGTCTATCTACGGCGAGAAGTTTGAGGATGAAAACTTCAAGCTTATCCACGACAAGCCGTTCTTGTTGTCCATGGCAAATGCCGGTCCCAACACCAACGGATCGCAATTTTTCATCACCACCGTTCCAACCCCACACTTGAACGGCAAGCATGTTGTGTTTGGTCGTGTGATACAAGGAAAGTCCATTGTGAGACAATTGGAGAGATGCGAGAAGGGTGACCAGGACAAGCCAGTTGAGGACTGGATCATCGCCGACTGTGGTGAGTTACCTGCTGATTATGTGGTGGACAACCTGGGATCTTCAACTGACGGCGACAACTACGAGGACTTCCTCGTAGACAACGATCTGATTGACGTCGAATCGCCAGCATCTGTGTTCAAGGCTGTCACTACCGTCAAGGACGTCGGTACCAAGTACTTGAAGGAAGGTAAGGCTGACATTGCATTTGCCAAGTACAACAAGGCTGCAGGATTCTTGGAGGACTATCAGCCTGAGGACTTGTCCAAGGAGGACTTGGAGCAGGTGTCTAGTTTGAAGTTGGCGTGTTACTTGAACGCTGCACTCGCTGCCACCAAGACAGGCAACGGAAAGGGTGCCATCAAGGCTGCCTCGAGCGCATTGGAGGTCGAGAGCATAGACGAAAAGTCCAAGGCAAAGGCATTGTACCGCCAGGGTTTGGGGTACATGCTCGCTAAGAACGAGGAAGGCGCACAGAAGTCGTTTGAGGCCGCACTTGCGATCCAACCGAACGATGCTGCAATTTTGAAGGGTTTGCAGGACGTGAAGTTGAGTATAAAAGCAAGAAAGGACAAGCAGAAGAAGGCCATGAGCAAGTTCTTTAGCTAATCATGTGTTTGTCGATAAGTTTGTGAATGTGCACATGTTTTAAGTTTGACGGTCAAATGGAGCATACTAAAAACCGCCAAGTTTGCCCCACCATACCACCGAGTACTGGGAAGGCAGAACAAAACACGGTTGCAGCACGTCATTTATACGCAGTAATGTAATAGTAAAAGACCAACAGTAGACTCTTCCATATCATTCCTTGATCCGGCCCCAGATTTACTGTGGGAGTAACTTTGGTCACGCAACGCCACTTGTGAAAAAAAGTGTTGAAAAAAACGCAAGCGTTCAAAGTGTTCCACAACAACACTCACCAATCACCCCCATCCATCACCGGACACACCACCGTATCCAACCATCAAAGTTCGAAAGGTATCATCCACAGCTGCTCATAGAGAGATAAGGAACAGTCCCAGATTAACTCCGGAGCCGCTACTGCCCACAGATTACCCCATTTTTCCACAGGTACGAGGGAAACACAGAAATCCCCGCTTGTCTAATTTTTGAACACTTGGATAGGTTCAGTGTAGCACTCATTCACTTGATTGCCTCAGTCGTCACCCACCAACCATAATAAAGCAAAAAAACCAAAAAAATCAGCCATGAGTCGTCAGTTTCCATACTCGAGTGCTCCGCTCAGAGGTGTCAAAGAGGTAAGTAACAGAAAAATTTTCAGGATCCATCGCCACCGAGAGGTGATAGTACTAGTGAGATCCGCCGTCTTTATCAAGCAATTATACTAACATTCAGGTCCAATTTGGTTTGTTGTCCCCAGAGGAAACCCGTGCCATTTCGGTGGCAAAGATTGAATATCCTGAAACGATGGATCAAACCACGAAGAAGCCGAGAGAGGGTGGTTTGAACGACCCTCGTTTGGGTTCGATCGACCGTAACTTCAAGTGTCAGACATGTGGAGAGGATATGGCCGAGTGTCCAGGTCACTTTGGTCACATTGAGTTGGCCAAGCCCGTTTTCCACATCGGTTTCATCGCCAAAATCAAGAAGGTGTGTGAATCCGTATGTATGCACTGTGGTAAGTTGCTTCTCGACGAGACCAACCTCGGTATGTCCCAAGCCATCAGGATAAGAGACCCTAAAAAGAGATTCAACGCGGTCTGGACCGTATGTAAAAGCAAGATGGTGTGTGAAGCCGACATAATCGATGAAGAAAACCCGGAAAATTCTACCAAGAGAGGAGGTTGTGGTCACACGCAGCCAACTATCCGTAGAGACGGTTTGAAGTTGTGGGGTACATGGAAGAGCAACAAGAATTTCGATGAAAGTGAACAGCCAGAGCGTCGTTTATTGACTCCATCGGAAATCTTGAATGTTTTGAAGCATATCAGCCCTGAGGACTGCCATAAGTTGGGTTTCAGCGAGGACTACGCAAGACCAGAGTGGATGTTGATCACAGTCTTGCCAGTTCCACCTCCACCAGTGAGACCTTCGATTGCGTTTAACGACACTGCCAGAGGTGAGGATGACTTGACTTTCAAGTTGGCCGACGTTTTGAAGGCGAACATCAACGTCCAAAAGCTCGAAATGGATGGTTCTCCAGCCCACGTTATTAGTGAGTTCGAGGCCTTGTTGCAGTTCCACGTTGCTACCTACATGGACAACGATATTGCAGGTCAACCACAAGCACTTCAGAAGACTGGTCGTCCGATCAAGTCTATCAGAGCCAGATTGAAGGGTAAGGAAGGTAGATTGAGAGGTAACCTTATGGGTAAGCGTGTCGACTTTTCGGCACGTACTGTCATTTCCGGTGACCCTAACCTTGACTTAGATCAGGTTGGTGTGCCCATCTCCATTGCCAGAATCTTGTCATACCCTGAAATTGTCACACCATACAACATTCACCGTTTGACAGAGTATGTCCGCAATGGACCTAACGAGCACCCTGGTGCAAAGTACGTCATCAGAGACACTGGTGACCGTATCGACTTGAGGTACAACAAGAGAGCCGGTGACATTGCGTTGCAGTACGGTTGGAAGGTCGAGCGTCATTTGATGGACGACGACCCTGTGTTGTTTAACCGTCAGCCTTCGTTGCACAAGATGTCTATGATGGCGCACAGAGTTAAGGTGATGCCATACTCCACCTTCAGAATGAACTTGTCCGTTACTTCTCCATATAACGCCGATTTCGATGGTGATGAAATGAACTTGCACGTTCCACAGTCTCCAGAGACCAGAGCCGAATTATCTCAAATTTGTGCTGTGCCTTTGCAGATTGTGTCACCACAATCGAATAAGCCTGTCATGGGTATTGTGCAAGATACCTTGTGTGGTATTCGTAAGATGACGTTGCGTGATATCTTCATCGAATACGACCAAGTGATGAACATTTGTTACTGGATTCCTGATTGGGATGGAGTGATTCCACCCCCAGCTATCATAAAGCCAAAGCCTTTGTGGACCGGTAAGCAAATCTTGTCCTTGGCCATCCCTAAGGGTATTCACTTGCAGGACGGTGTCAAGGACATGTTGAGTCCTGACGACAGCGGTATGCTCATTGTCGATGGTGAAATCATGTTCGGTGTGGTTGTCAAGAAGACTGTCGGTGCATCTGCCGGTGGTTTGATCCACACAGTCATGAGAGAAAAGGGACCATATGTGTGTGCCAAATTGTTCAGTTCTATCCAGAAGCTTGTCAATTACTGGTTGTTACACAATGGTTTCTCGATTGGTATCGGTGATACCATTGCCGATTCCAGTACCATGAAGAACATCACTGAAACTATCCAGGAAGCCAAGGAGAAGGTGCTGGAGATCATTTTAGATGCTCAACAGAACAGATTGGAGCCAGAACCAGGTATGACCTTGAGAGAATCCTTCGAGCACAATGTGTCTCGTATTTTGAATCAGGCTCGTGATACCGCTGGTCGTTCGGCTGAAATGAACTTGAAGGATTTGAACAACGTCAAGCAGATGGTTACATCGGGTTCCAAGGGTTCCTTTATTAACATTTCGCAGATGTCGGCATGTGTCGGACAGCAGATTGTCGAAGGTAAGAGAATTCCATTCGGTTTTGCTGACCGTACTTTGCCACACTTTACTAAGGATGACTACTCTCCAGAATCTAAGGGTTTCGTTGAAAACTCGTATCTTAGAGGTTTGACTCCACAAGAGTTCTTCTTCCACGCGATGGCTGGTAGAGAAGGTCTTATCGATACTGCTGTTAAGACTGCCGAAACTGGTTACATTCAGCGTCGTTTGGTTAAGGCCTTGGAGGACATCATGGTGCACTACGATGGTACTACCAGAAACTCCTTGGGTGACATTGTCCAGTTTATCTACGGTGAAGATGGTCTCGATGGTACTCAGGTCGAAAAGCAGAATCTTGACACACTCCCAGGTTCTGATGCTGCATTCGAGCGTCGTTACCGTATTGATCTCTTGGACCCTGCACACTCTATTTCAGAGTCTTTGCTCGAGTCGGGTAAGGAAATCAAGGGTGATGTTAAGTTGCAGAAGATTTTGGATGAGGAATATGACCAGTTATTGGAGGACCGTCGCTACTTGAGAGAGGTGTGCTTCCCTAACGGAGACCTGTCTTGGCCATTGCCAGTCAACTTGCGTCGTATTGTGCAGAATGCCCAACAGATTTTCCACAGTGGCCGTCTCAAGGCTTCAGACTTGCGTTTGGATGAGGTTATTCGCGGTGTTCAAGATCTTTGCACCAAGTTGTTGGTTGTTCGTGGTAGGACTGAGTTGGCTCATGAGGCACAAGACAATGCTACCTTGTTGTTCAAGTGCTTGTTACGTTCCAGATTGGCTTCGCGTCGTGTTATTGAAGAGTTCAAGTTGAACAAGGCATCGTTCGAATGGGTCATTGGTGAGATTGACTCGCAATTCCAGAAGTCTATTGTCCACCCCGGTGAAATGGTCGGTGTTATCGCTGCCCAGTCCATTGGTGAACCTGCTACTCAGATGACCTTGAATACTTTCCACTATGCGGGTGTGTCGTCGAAGAACGTCACCTTGGGTGTCCCACGTCTTAAGGAAATTCTTAACGTTGCCAAGAACATTAAGACTCCAGCTCTTACTGTATACTTGAACGAGGATATCAAGAATGACATCGAGAAGGCCAAGGTGGTGCAGTCTGCTATTGAGCACACCACTTTGAAGAATGTTACTTCCTCGACGGAGATTTTCTACGACCCAGATCCAAGAACTACTGTTATCGATGAGGATTACGATACCGTTGAAGCATACTTTGCCATTCCTGATGAGAAGGTCGAGGAGTCTATCGACAAGCAATCTCCATGGCTTCTTCGTTTGGAATTGGACCGTGCTAAGATGTTGGACAAGCAGTTGACCATGGCACAGGTTGCTGAGAAGATCTCACAGAGTTTCGGTGAGGACTTGTTTGTGATCTGGTCTGATGACACTGCCGACAAGTTGATCATCCGTTGTCGTGTTGTGCGTGACCCTAAGTCGTTGGATGAAGAAGCTGATGCTGAAGAGGATCAGATCTTGAAGCGTATTGAAGCTCACATGCTTGAGTCGATCTCTTTGCGTGGTATCACTGGTATTACCAGAGTGTTTATGATGCAGCACAAGGTCAATGCCCCTGATGCATCTGGTGAATACCAGCAAGGCAAGGAATGGGTGTTGGAAACCGATGGTGTGAACTTGGCAGACGTTATGGCTGTTTCAGGTGTCGATGCCACTCGTACCTACTCCAACAACTTTATTGAGATTCTTTCTGTCTTGGGTATTGAGGCCACTCGTACCGCCTTGTTCAAGGAGATTCTTAACGTCATTGCGTTCGATGGTTCGTACGTCAACTACCGTCATATGGCATTGTTGGTCGATGTCATGACATCACGTGGTCACCTTATGGCCATTACTCGTCACGGTATTAACAGAGCTGATACTGGTGCGTTGATGCGTTGTTCTTTCGAAGAAACGGTTGAAATTTTGCTCGAAGCAGCTTCTGCGGCTGAGTTGGATGACTGCCGTGGTATTTCTGAGAACGTTATGTTGGGTCAAATGGCGCCTTTGGGTACTGGTGCATTCGACGTTATGGTCGATGACAAGATGTTGCAAGCCGCTCCATCTAATGCTGTCTTTGGTAACGATCCACAAGCTGACGATGGTGGAGCCACTCCATACCGTGAGTATGACATGGAAGATGACAAGATCCAGTTCGAGGAAGGTGCAGGATTCTCGCCAATCCACACTGCACCAGTCAACGATTCTGCTGGTGGTCTCACCTCGTATGGTGGACAGCCAACTTCGCCATCTGCTACGTCTCCATACTCTTACGGTGCTTCCTCGCCAACGTTTGGTGGCGCTACGTCTCCTGGATATGGTGGAGGATCATACTCTCCATCGTCTCCATCGTACTCGCCAACTTCGCCATCGTACTCGCCTACGTCGCCAAGTTACTCGCCTACGTCGCCAAGTTACTCGCCAACTTCGCCATCATATTCGCCAACTTCGCCATCGTACTCGCCTACATCGCCAAGTTACTCGCCAACGTCACCAAGTTACTCGCCAACTTCGCCATCGTACTCGCCTACGTCGCCAAGTTACTCACCAACTTCGCCATCGTACTCACCTACGTCGCCAAGTTACTCACCAACTTCGCCATCATACTCGCCGACGTCGCCATCTTACTCACCAACATCTCCATCCTATTCACCAACATCCCCATCTTACTCACCAACGTCACCGTCATACTCACCAACATCCCCGAGCTACTCACCAACTTCCCCACAGTACTCGCCTACTTCTCCATCGTACTCACCTACGTCTCCACAGTACTCGCCAACTTCGCCATCCTACTCCCCAGGATCGCCTGAGTACTCACCAAACTCTCCTAAGGAGAAGAAGGAGGATGATAAGTAAAGAAGATGAGAGTGTTTTGAAAAGTGTTTTGTTGAACTATGTTTTGTTGTGTTCCTCGTCCTATATTTCTGTATTTTATAGTATTGCCAAAAACATATGTATATTAATCAATAGACCGGAGGAAACCAGTAGAGCAAAAGATTAGAAGATTAGAATATGTTTTTCTGAAGTGAATTTCAGTTAATTTCTCCAGATTTATTTTTCCAACTACGATGAGCTCCGAAGATACCAAAGCTGATGTGAAAGCGGGCTCTTTGAAAGCGCATGGAAAACGCAGACAGGTCTTCAAGCCAGTTTTGGATAACCCTTACACACAATCCAATGTTTGGCCATTTATATCTCCGGATCTAGCTGAGCAAATCCTAGACTACCTCACCATAATATTAACGGGATTGGGGAGTTATAACAAGATTGCCCAAGAGTCTAAGAAACTGGGCACAGAAGCACCTAAAGCTCCTGAAATTAAGACACAAATAACTCTCGGGTTCAATTCAACTGTGAAAGCTTTGGAAAACCAAGCATCAGTCCACCGGGTTAATAAAGGTGGAAAGAGGAAGATTCAAGAGCTGGACAATAAGTTCATCAAGTACGTTTTCGTCACCAAATTCGACATCCAACCAGACGTGTTAACACAACCGTTCCCTGTTCTTTGTTTCACTGCTTCGCCTACTAAACAGCAAAGAGTGAAGTTGATCCAGCTTCCAAAGTCAAGTATGCTGCGATTGTCCAAGTTGCTCAACGAGGACAATGTGGGAATATTGGGAATGTCTCTGGATATAAAAGAGGCTGCGGATCTCTTTGCCTTAGTGGATAACAATGTCAAGGATGTTCAAGTTCCATGGTTAGATGGGTTGTTTGATGGTCCCGAAACCTTTATGAAGCCAGCTTTGAAGTTCTTGAAGACCAGTGCACCAATATTGCCAAAGAAAAACAGCCAGATGGCGAAGGCTAAGGAAAGTAAGATGAAAGAGAAGGGAGACGGAATTAAAGGAAACGAAACGAAGAACGGTCAGAAGGGAAAAGATAGCAATTAAAGTACAGGTATTAATAGACAGAAAGGAATATCAAGCGTAGGAAACTTGTTGTGTTTTAATCCTAAAACATGATCGAAGGACTGTTAGATCGTTGAAAATCTCTCGATAATTGGATTTCTATCAGTTCCATTTAGACATGGAAAATTAAAAATCAGACGCGTTTAAAAAATCCACCATGTCCAAGACCAACTTTGCACTCAACTTGGAGTTACCTTGGGTAGAGAAGTACCGTCCACACAAGTTGGACGACATTGTCGGCAATGAAGAAACTATTGAGCGGTTGAAGATGATCGTTAAGGATGGAAATATGCCCCACATGATCATCTCAGGATTACCAGGTATTGGTAAGACCACGTCTGTGCATTGTTTGGCGTATGAGCTTTTGGGACCAGAATTGTACCAACAGGCTACGCTTGAGTTGAATGCTTCTGATGATAGAGGTATTGAGGTTGTGCGTAACAAAATCAAGCACTTTGCACAGACAAAGATCCTGTTGCCTCCAGGAAGACATAAGATCATCATCTTGGATGAGGCCGATTCTATGACACCCGGTGCTCAACAAGCGTTGAGAAGAACGATGGAGATTTACTCCAACACCACCAGATTTGCATTCGCTTGTAACCAGTCGCTGAAAATCATAGAACCTTTACAGTCTCGTTGTGCCATCTTGAGGTATAACAAACTCGCAGATGACCAGGTTTTAGCAAGATTGTTAGAAGTTGCCAAGGCCGAGGACGTGAAGTACAATAGCGAGGGATTACAAGCGTTGATCTTCACTGCAGAGGGTGATATGAGACAGGCTATCAATAACTTACAGAGTACTGTGGCCGGTTTCGGTTTCGTGAACGACGTGAATGTGTTCAAGATTGTGGATCAGCCACACCCATTGGTTATCCAACGTATTTTAAAGAGCTGTGTGGTCGATAAGGATATAGACCTGGCAATTGAATTATTGGACGGCTTGTGGAAGAAGGGCTACTCAGCTATCGACATTGTTACCCTGTCATTCAAGGTTGCCAAATTCCTCCCAGGAATTAACGAAATGCAAAGATTGGATTTGATCAAGGAAATCGGCTTTGTGCATATGAGGGTGTTGGAGGGTGTTTCTACATACTTGCAGTTGTGTGGAATGCTTCTGAAGGTTTGTAATATATAGGTGAACAGCATTAAGTAGACCGTACTTCATTAATTCTGGTGCTTCTACATACTTGCAGTTGTGTGGAATGCTTCTGAAGGTTTGTATAGGTGAACAGCATTAAGAAAACTATGGCGTACTTCATAAATTCTAGTGCTTCTTATAAGCAGCACACAACGCTTCGAAATGCTTTACTTGATCCTCAATTAAGCCGTGTGCTGCAAGGTCTTCGTTCTCATTTTTCAAAATGTTGGCCACCAAGAAGTAGTTATTGTACAAAAATATCTCCTTCTCAGTGGACTTTGTGGTTCCCGTTCCGAAGTAATGGTTGCTCAACTTGGTCAATAGAGTTTCGAAGTCGTTCCGCAACCGGCTGATGGAAAAGTATAACGGTTCACCCTTGTATTCTGAGTTTTCAGACAAGGTCAACTTGAGCAAACCCAGTAGAAACTGTGCAAATTGCTGAGTAGTGCTAACAGGAGCCAAATTAGTTTCACGGCCAGCTCTTAACACTACGCGTCTGAGCGACTCACAATTCAAGTCGATGACCTTGGTAAAGTGCGGCCATAATATCATTAACAACGAGTTCAAGTAGTCATCGAGGATAGGAATGCGGAACTCGTTGTGAAGACGTGACTGTTGCTGTTGAATCAAACGAATTATGAGGAGTGCAGCGTACGCATCACAACTGCCTGAGCCGGTTACTGCCACAGCAGCCCGTGCTGCAGTCGAAGTGGTTCCCATTGTATGTGCTACAGGGTAGTGAGTGATGAGCCACGATACAAATTCGCGGCCTATACGGAACACGTTTTCAAACATAACAAACGACCAGTCGTGTCTGCCTTTGCCATGCTTTATCTCTGTGCTATCGCCGACCTTTAATGAGTTGAGATCGTCGAACTTCTCACTTCCTTGGTAGAAAAACTCCACCATGAATAAGTATTCGACAACAATGTTGTCAATGAGTGAAATGGACCACTGATTATAGATGAATTCGAGCCAATACGCAAATGGCGTAGTCTCTGCAATCTGCGAAGGAATAGCAGATGCGGGTTCAAGGACCTTCACGTCCAAGATTTCTCTTCTTTTATCCACACTCAGCAAGTAGTCATTGAGTGTAGTAGTGGTGTTCATTCCAGGAATGCCGCTTGTGGCAGTTGGAGTCTGAGTACCGGAACTAGACAACCAGCTCTTGAAACCACTGCCAAATATCCCCAGTCTATCGTCACCCGTAGATTGACCCAATACCACAGTTGAGTCGACGTGCCGTATGTTCAACTTCTGTAGGGAGTAGAGGTACTTGGCGAACTTTGTGTGGTAGTACCAGCGCATAGTGTATATGTATGCCAATTGTAGCTGATTCGCGAGGTCCTTATGGTTTGTTTTCAAAAAGACGAAGGCCTCTTTCACCAGAAGAAGACGCTGTTGAATTGTTTGCGATGAAACCTTTGAATTTGAACGAAGTAGCTTAATCTGAGAGATCAAGTAGTCCCTTATCCTTTCAACTGCTTTGAGTCTCAAGAGCTCTATGTTTTTCTTCAATTGCTCAAATGCACGCGACTCTTTATACACCAGGTTCGGGCTGGCTCCGCTTTCGATACTGCTTATCAACTGGATTTTCTCATTAATGAACTTCAAGTTTTCAGTCCATTCCAAGTTCACGTCTCCCTTGAATATCGACGTCACCACCTCGGGTGGAACTATGAGATCCAAGATCACCGGGTTCAACCTGTCGGTGATCGTCTTGTCGTTAGTTGCCGTACTAGACAATTGCTCCGATTGCTTTTGCAAAGCAACGAGACTTTCGGAAAGTTGCGTTAGCTCGGTGTTGAACTCTGCTAGGAAGGCCTCCACAGGAGCTAATTTGGCACGGTGTATCTCAATGTTCTTTTGGAATGATTGGAATTGGGTTCTGATTTCTGGTAGCTGATTAAGAGACAACGATGGGATGCTTTCATTGTAAGTGGCTTTTCCATCGGCATCGTTGACGTCCTCCAACGGAAGGATCTTCTGAAGTTGGGCCAAAGCACTCATGTGTAGAGCCTAGTGTTGAACGGCAATCTAAAAAGAGTAGGCTGTTTTCTTGAACAAAATCTCCACCAAAATAGTTGAACAAAAATAGGTGCAAGCAAAAAAGATCTTCATATGCAATCTGATGGTGGACTTCCTCATGTTGACACCACAGATCGCATAGCTGAAGTAAGCAGTGCTTCAGTGGTCACAGATGAAGTAATCAGTGCTTCAGTGACCCACTTACCAACTGAGTCGCAATTGAGAATAATCGACCATTCCAGCGAACCTGGTGAGATCTTGGCCATCAATGCAGGACCTGGGAGTGGAAAGACCTTCACGGTAGCTAAACGAGTTGCATATCTATTGATGGAGCGCGGTTTTGATCCCAGTGAGATACTCGTGCTATCAATGACTAATAGAGCAGTCAACGAGTTTAAGTCAACCTTGGAGTGTCTCATTGGCCCCCACGCGTCCAAGGTGCAAATATCAACCTTCCACTCATTCAGCGCGAACTTGGTGGAACAATATGCCGTGGATCCTGCGCAACCGGACAAGAAGCGGAGACTCTTGGACGACTTGAGCTGGCGCAACCTCGTGAACTTTTTCCTGGGTCAAACAGTAGGGTTGAATGGCAAGCGAGTCAATGCAAAAGTCAATGCCACTACATTGGGAAAGCTTCTAGAGGATATTAAGAGTGGCAATTTGACAAAGAAAACTGCAGCTGAAAAGTACAAGATAAGCGAGGAGTACATCACAGAATTGGTGCGATATTTGGACAAGAACGGAATCATTAGGTATTCTCACCTCATTGCCGATGCAATCGAATTGCTTAGGGTATCAAAGTTACTGGGAGAGTTAATACCACAGGTCACAGGATACAAGGCAGTAATCGTGGACGAATTCCAGGATATGCACCAACTGCTTTTGAGTCTTGTGAGGCTGGTAGTGGAGTATCCCACAAGAAGAGAGAGTGAGAATGAGTTGAAGGAAACAGAATTGACAGATCACTTGAGTATACATGACTTGGTGGCATCCCAATCTCTGATTGAGGAGATGACGAATGATAACATCATAGAAAGCCTGTCAAAGTTTCCATCCATTTCGGAAGACCCCAACTCGAAAGAGATGGGAAAGCATTTGACTGTCGCAGGAGATCCGCACCAGTGTATATATGAGTTTTTACACTCTGATCCTAAGCTCATGCTTGAATTGCCGGAGTATTTCCCGAACTACCGGCTCACATACCTCACCATCAAAGAGACGTTTAGGTTGACACCAGAAATCCTCAATACTGCTCGAGAGGTGGCACTTGCTCAGAATGGGCTTCTTTGGAGTTTTGATCAGGAAATCACGTCTACGAAACCGCCGCTCCACTTGCCTGTTTTGGCAGAGTTCAATTCTGTGAACGACGAGCTTGATTTCATCGGGCGCGAAATTACACGACTTATACTTGAGCTGGGTGGGCTCCTCAAACCAGGGGATTTCGTCGTTCTAGGAAGAACCAATAAGGAAGTGTCCACTGCTGGAAAATACCTCAAGGATGTGTTTGATCTCCAGTGCAATATGTTTGGGCAAACATCAACGTGGGTTAACTCTCGAGTCCATTTATTCCTAGATCTATTGAGCGTTCTAAATAGGTCTGCAGGAGCAGACTTCAGTTTATTGACGTGCATTCTTTTGATGGATAGGCGTGGAGCGAGTAGAGCTCGCGCTTCGAAGCTCTTTAACAAATTTGATGCATCCTCACAACCGAATTTGGAGGAATTCTTGGTTGCGGAGTTGGAAAATCCAAGTCAAAGCACCGTCAGTGCCATATACAAATTCCGTGAAACAACCGACGTGCTCACGAGATTCTTAAAGTCGATTCGGTCTGAAAGGGAGTTTATGTTCGATAACTCTGAATTGAAAACACCCACCGATATCATGGAAGCTCTTTTGCGGATATGTCAAGAGCTGAATTTGCTTGTTCATTTGAATACACCGGAAAATAAAATGGTGAAGACGGATCAATACCAGGCCAAATTGTATTCAAATTTGTCATCCTTCTACACCACATTGTCGTCCTGTCACGAGAATTTTTGCAAGTTAACCGCAGAACAGAACTCATTCACAGAAACCTTCTTGGAATTTTTCTTGAGGAAGTTCAACGACGATGTCCCCATCGTCACCGAAGGATCAGTGAACATTTCAACCATCCACTCGGCCAAAGGTCTTGAATTTCCGGTGGTTTTCATTCTAGGGAGCAATCTGGAATACGGCTCGTGGAGTAACTGGCACAATGTCTTGCATGGAAAACAAGACGCAAGTAGATCTCGCTTATTTTACGTTGCATGTACGCGAGCGAGGTGTTTATTGTATTGCGGAAGTCGGGATAGCGGAAGCAACGTTACTCGTCAATATTTCACAAATGACTTGCCAGTGCTAGGAAAAACGCCCATTGACATCATAAGCAATGACCTTAGAAGACCGATCCCAAGGTCTGGTAAAATACTTACAGGGTCGAAAATGTTCCACGACTGGTTCCCAAAGCATGGAGATCGGAACCAAACGATGAAAGAACATAAAGGTAATATCACATTCACTCGCACGATGGTAACGACTAGAATGGTACCCCCTAGCTTATTTCCCAAAAGACTTGTGAGCGTTGCTATACGGCTTATACATAGATGATTTACGATTAACGAATCATGACCATAAATGACATACGATCATGACTACATTTATAGTTGGAAGATAACACAAATACAGATTTCAACTTTTATACTTTTGTAGGGTTTAACCTGCATGAAAGTCAAACTGGAGAATTGCGCGGAAAAAATTGCTTACTTGCTGAAAAATTCTCCGGTAACGGTCAAGCGCAAGTCTGTTGGTCAGTGGTTATTTGACCGTGTAGACTCTCTACAATAAAACCATGAAGACCCCGAGTATATATAAGTGAATATGAAGCCTCTGTATGCTTTTTTGAGGCAAAAAAGCGAGAACATGGGAGATTGCTCCTCATGCTGATAACGAACCGAGTCACAATTATTGCGAAAATTGATGTGACTCTGGATTGTAGATTTTGCAATTGTACATAGACATGTGGGGAGACGCAAGAAATTGAAAGATCAAATACTAGTTACTTCTAAGGAAATTAATTCTGTTAATACTGCCTAAGTTTCCCTGATATACTATAGGGTAACTAGATAGCAAGACTGGTATTGAGAAGCCGTATATTTAAGAGGCAGAACGCGTCTATCCAAGGACACCTTTTTATCACCAATAGCCTTTCCACCAATAGGCCTTTTCACCAGTGTACGAGAACTGGAAACAGCATATCCCCGTTCAGACCTCAACTCGAAAATGGCCAACACCATTAGCACAGCATTATCCAACACCATTAGCACAGCATTACCCAACACCATTAGCACAGCATTACCCAACACATCATTACCCATGTCCAAAGCATACTCAACCCCGGTAGAAGAATACGAAGAGCATAAAGGAATGAAGAGGTATTTGAGTGAATTTCAAGTCGATTTAAGCCGACAGCCTAAAATCTCGCCTTCAGGGTCCACAAAATCCAGCATTTCCATCACAGTCTTCAAAAAGAAGGACTTGAAGAAGTACGCAGGCGTTCAAAAAGACGTGCAAGCGAACAACGTTTACAACCACAACTTATCGCATCCAGACATAGAAGGCTTATCAGGTCGTGCAAAGGTCAGCTGCGTGCGGTGTCGCAAATTCAAGAAGAAGTGCTCGCGTACGGTTCCAGAGTGCACCAATTGCCTGGGATCAGATGATCTTTGCATATACCAATCTCGCGGGAAGAGATCGAAAAGGAAGGACTCGACTCCAAATCCCAACTATTCTTACACATCAACTCGCGCTAAAAAGGCGAGCGACTTTGACTTCATCTTGAATTGATCTCATTAGTAGCACAGTATACAGTATAATACAATTTTGTAGACAGTCTAAACACGGAGACATTTCCGTCTTGTAAAAGTCGTTGATTCAACCGCTCTGAAAGGCTTCTCCATAAGTCATTAATGTCATTGCAGCAGCTGCCGCTTCATATTTTAAGCTAACTTCGAAAGCAAACTCATGAAGTCTGATATTTGAAAGCAAACTCATGAAGTCTGATATTTGAAAGCAAACTCATGAAGTCTGATATTTGAAAGCAAACTCATGGCGTCTTATGACGACTGATATTTTAAGCTAACTTCGAAAGCAAGCTCATGACGTCTGTGTTGTTGTCGCTTTGGTTAGCCTCGAAGTCAGATGAAGGATCGTAACCGTCGTCGTCGTTATTCTTCTTGAGGTGTGGGAACTCTGCAGATCCAACAGGCAGTTCCTCGTCGTTGTTTTCTTCGCGCTCGAACTCCTTCACCTCAACGTCCTCTGAAAACGCAACCCTCTTTGAAGGGGGTTCTGCCGGGCTATCAGAAGCAGGTCTCTTTTCTGGGGATTTCACTGCCGGTTTGGGGAGTTTTGGTTCGTCCTTTTCCTCGTCTTCATATGTCGGCACATCATCGTCGTCGTCTTCGTCTTCGTATTTTGGAATCTCATCTCCCAGATCGTCGTCATATGTCGGTGAAGGTTCCTCGTCCTCGGCCTCTGGTTCTTTTGCTTCATCATTGACCATCTCCTGAAGCTCTGCGCGAGTTTCCTCCAACTTCGTCAACTTGTCGGTGATGATCTGAATCTTCGTCTCATCTGTATTGTTTGGTTCGTCAATCAGCTTGACCAATGAGTTCAATTGACGAATGAGCTGCCCCTTGACATTTTGAATGTCCTTGATGTTGATGACCGCAATCTTGCCCAATTTCTCCAACATGTTGAGCTTCGAAATGTACACTGGTGGCGCTGGTAAGTTCTCCAGCTTCGATGGATCATGAGGAAGATATGTCTTGGACTGTATTCCAAACTGGGTGAGATTGGCCTGACTGTTGTCGTTGAGTTTGTTGAAATTGAGAAACAAATCGTTGAGGTGGATAAGCTCTGGTGCGATGGCCCTAGCACCTGGAACTGGCGTAGGAGATTTTGCGGGGGTTGCTGGAGTCGAAGAAACGGGCGTCGCAGCCTTGCTCTCTGTGTTGGAGCGCTCGATTGCCGTCAACATGGAAGCAATCTCACTGTGCGAAAACACCTGGCGCTCTTTCCACACGCTGATCAAGCGGTCTGTTTTAGACTTGGTACTCAGGTCAAGAGTAGCATACGTCTTAGTAAAGACATGTGGGAGAACTGCCGAGAACTCTGTTATGAACTCTTGCTTCTTCTTCCGACGAGCACGCTGTACCACGTCGTTGCAAAGATGTAAGAGTGAGAGCACCTTCTGCGAGAACTGCGGCGAAGAGTTTGGAACTGCAAGGGTGTAAGCAGACCAGATCTGAGCACAGTCTCTGCTATGTCTGTGGTGGAAGAAAACCCATTGCGAGATAGACACAATCGACTCTTGTGTATCCTGAAGCAGGCTCAACTTGCTGGTGAAGGTTTCTTTCGTGAAGGACATTGTGAAGAAAAGAAAATGTCAGAAAAGCGAAAACACAGAGAAATTGCTAAAGGAGAATTTGGGTATAAACTTAAAGCGAAGTTGATACTGAAAGGTTGTAGGTCAAGAGCAAAAGGGTCAACAGGTTGATAAAAGGGTCAAAAAGGGTCAAAAGGTTGATAAAAGGGTCAAAAATTTGGGTCAAAAGTTGATACAATAGTACTTAAGCTGAGACTTTATAGGGTTAAATAGTACTTTATCAGATACACTCTATGAAGAAGAGAGAAGTAATGTGAAATTCAAAGAGATAAAATATGAAATTCAAAGAGATTCCATATTGATAAAAGGACTATTCAAATACACTTATTATTGAATCCATGAATCACTTTGATTTATGAATCACTTATGATTTTACAGCGTTCTTGCGCTTTTTCCATCATTTCAATAATTCTTCTCCACACCTGAAAAAACGCGTAAACATGGCAGTCAAAACAAGGGAAGCGGCGGCCACCGAAAAGCCTGTGACGCGACAAGCTACACGCCGAGTCAAGGCGAAGAAAGAGGATACCGAAGATGCTTCCAATGGTAATTCGAAGGAAAAGACCAAAGATAAGCAAGAGAAAGCCCCCAAGACCGCCAAAGCTAAGGAAGCTAACAAGCCAACAACAAAGGAATCTAAGAAGCCAGCAAAGGTTAAGGCAACTCCCAAGTCGATAAAAGGTACCCCTAAATCAAAGGGCATCGAAGCAAACCTTTCTTCTCCACTTCTGAAACAGAACACTCCTTCAAAACGGAAGGCGCCTCATATAATATCAGAAAAGGACATCGTGGGCATCACAGACAACCAGGACTTGGTACACTTGGTCAACTCTCTCGTCAACACGACTCAAGATGAACTCTTTTCAAAGTACAAGGCCAAGGTTTCAGCTCAAATGCAGGCGGACCATAAACTTATCGAGGACTTGTATGCGCAATTAGACCGACAACAGGCGCTGCTCGATGCTCGTCCTTCTGGTTCAGCAAAGCCGGATTTATCCTACCAAAGCCCGCTGAGCGATCTCACCTTTCAATCGCCTATTAGAAAGAAGCGGAAGACCGAAAACAACAGCATCAGTCAAAACCAAATGACCAAGGAGTTGGAGAATATAGGCTTCACTCTCGATATGCTCGAGCTTTTGACGGGACTTCGCGTTCTCAACTTCCAGGAAGACGACAATCGCTACTATTTCGATGTTAAGCAGCTGTCAGGAGACCACTACATCAACTACAGGCTTGTAGTGTCGAAGACGTTCGAAACAACCGCAGAAATACACTACGTACCGACGTTTTTGGAGGCCTTGGAAGATGGCTACGAGGCAGACCCGGAAGAGTCAATGGTGATGTCGGACATAGTGGCAAACGCTCAGCACTTGAAGGACCTGTTGCCAGAGTACTTGTGTGAAAACTTGTCTTTCCCATACAACACATTGGCGCAATTCTACGGTAAGGTCGCCAGAGCTTTGGGTAAGAAGAGGTAGTGTACTTTAGAAATGGTGTAGGATTAGAGGAGTATAGGGATAGTAATAAGGAATAGTAAAGGAATAGTAAAGTAAGGAATAGAAGAATAGCTATAAAGAATGGAAGTATAAGAATAAAGAATAGAAGTATAAGAATAGAGGTATAAAGAATAGAAGTATAAGAATGGAAGTATAAGAATAGGTATAAGAATAGGTATAAGAATAGGTATAAGAATAGGTATAAGAATAGGTATAAGAATAGGTATATAACTACATCCAACCCCATTTTTAAAAGTATCGTCTATTATCTATGCTAGCTTGTCTCTTGGACTCGCTTGTCCCTAAACATTCTTTTTCACATCTTACAAGTGCTTGAGAACAACTTCTCCGTTGTCGTTCTTGGAAATCTCAAACGACTTCAAGAATTCCTTGATATCCGTAGAAGATTCCTTCGAGGCCTTCTTGAACACCTTGTACAAGTTGTTCTCAGACTTGAGGTACTTGTCCAAAGACAGAGATGAAGAGTCGTTCTTAGTCTTCTTCTCTTTCTTTTCCTTCTTTTCGACCTTCTTTTCCTTCTTCTCTTCCTTCTCAACCTTCTTCTCTTCCTTCTTCTCAACCTTCTTTTCCTCTACCTTCTTTTCAGGTTTCTTCTCTTGCACCTTTTTCTTTGGTCCCTTGTACAATGCCTTCTCGTACTTCTCAGCCTCCGAGATACAGCTGGTGTGCTGCTTATATTGAGTACCTTGGAACGTGGTGGAGCAGTCGATACAGGTGAAGTATGCACCGTAGCATCTTTGAGTGTGCTGGTCAAGCTTCTTCTTGACAATGGTGTCGTTGCAGACTTCGCATGAGAATGAGACCATCTTGTTCTTTTAACTAGTTCGCGATGAGACGATTTATTCACTTTTTGCTGGAGAAGGTTTTGAGCCTAATAGATTAACAAATTCAAATTGCCGCAAAATAGACAACAGGTGAACTTCCAAGTTGTTAGTTAGACATGTTTAGAAGAATGTAAACCTCAATCTAGGAGAACATCTGCACAACCTAGGAGAATATCTGTAATTTTTCATTACGGTTGTGATCCATATTTCAACAAAATTTCTACAAAAGTCCCCTAAATCGCAGAATTCCCCAAATTCAATCTCCCGAAGAACTGTATGAGCCGCCTTACCAGATCATTAACGCTTAGGTCGTCGTCTACAACTTAGTCTCAGTTGACCTCTTCATTCACTTACATTTTGAAATGGTCACGTGACGCTTTACTTGAGCTGACTGAAAAATTACCCGGTTTTTGCATCGCAAACTGGAGTATAAAGAGGGCAGAAGAGAACCTGCTTTCACTTTTTTTTTTTTTTCTCTGTCGACGTACTTCATAGGATCATTTCTATAGGTCACGTCTCTCTTTGACTCTTTTAAAGAGCCACTGAATCCAACTTGGTTGATGAGTGAGATACCCTCGTACCCTCAAAGTGAGAATTTAATTTAGCTTGTCCGTGACTCTTAGCAGTCCGGTCATCTACCTTATTTTTGCCTTTCGCATATAGATCGGGCTTCGGCTAGAACTATGAAAGGAGCGATGATCTTGACCCTTTACATTACGCTTCTTCGGAAGACTTTGTTCTGGGTGGGTACGAGTGGCTGTCTGACAAGTTACTCATACTTTGCGCAAGCATTGTATGGTGACTATAGTTAACTTCTGTTGATTCGTCGACCATGGTTTTTCTGTATAGATTTTTCCAATAAATACTTGTATTTATGATTGATGTAGAAGAATACCCAATTTATAGAATTGGCAACTGACGATTGTGACCGAATAAGAAAGGAACATCAATTAACACCGCAGATTATTGGAGATCGGGAATAGCCATCCTCATACATAGAGGAAGTTGAAGCGTATCTATGAAGTTTCGATATGCTGATGGGATTCTTTGGCATCTTCATCATGCACGAGAAAACTCTCTTTGAATAAGTACCTAAATACCATAGGAAGCTCCTTGGCTGTCAATCACGGGTCACTAGCGAGGTGCACGACGCTTTCCCCTCTAGCCATAAACCGATTTTTAATAGCTTTTCTACAAACATGCTAAACAATTACTTGCTGTGTATCATTAATAATTGGGCGTGTGGCGTAGTTGGTAGCGCGTGCCCTTAGCATGGGTAAGGTCTCGGGTTCGATTCCTGACTCGTCCATTTACTTTTTTTTTTTCATTTCATGAATTTTTTGCATCCAATGTCATATTTACTTGATTTTAGTTTTCCTTTTCCTTGAGCTTTTCGAAAAACTCCTTCTCAGCTTGAGCTCTTTGCTCAGGATTTCCTTGCAAAGGACCATTAATCATTTCTTCCGTCACACCGTGGCTGATCAAAGTTTTCCAATGACGTCTCTTCTCGAAAGCGTTAGTTGCCAGTTGAAAGTCACGGAAAGCGTCCATAATTTCGGCCCGCGATTGAGCTACAAACGGTCCAATGTGAACGGTCTCCTGTTTCAATACTTCACCTCCAATCAACGCGAATTCAGTTGGCTTTCCATTATTTTCAACTGTGATCTGGGTTCCATCAAGGTTGAACAAGACGTTTTGATATTGCTTGATCGCCTTACCATTAATAGTGACCTCTCCTTCTAAAACGTACAAGAAGTAATTGAAATCAGCCTTGACCTCTTGCTTGTAGACAGCTTTGTTTTTCATTTTCACAAAGTAGTAGTCCATCGGAGTGTATGCTAACTCCTTGACAGACTCAATTCCACAGGCATTTCCAGAGATCACCTTAACTTCAAGGTCTCCTCCTTGATCGGTAGCAATGGGAATTTCATAAGATCTCAAATCTCTGTATCTTGGCTTGCTATCCTTCTTATCGTTTGGCAAATCAACCCATAATTGCAAGCCAGCAGTTGGAGTGCCATCCTCATTAGGGACAGGCATCTCTGAGTGCACAATACCCTCACCTGCTGTCATGAATTGCAAATCGCCTGGATACAAAATACCCTTTGATCCTGTGAAGTCTTCGTGTGCAAACCGTCCATGAAGCATAAGAGTGACCGTTTCCTGGCCCTTATGAGGGTGCTCTGGAAATCCCAGAGTTCCTGTGCTGGAAAAGTGGTCGAATAAGAGGAAAGGGTTGAGGTTTTGCGCCAGCGGGATACCAATTGAGCGTCTCACTCTAGCTCCCTGTCCTTCAGCAGTCTCGATTGCGGTGATGACCTTTGAAATAGATCTCAATTTGCTTTGCGCATTCGTTTCACTCATTGCTGTCTTTCAATTGCAACTAATAGGAAAATCAACGACTTTAAATATTCAATTTCTAGAAGGCCATGGATTATTGCAACAATAGGTCGCTAGTTTAGTAATATTGACTAAGGGTTTTTTTCTGGGGCATAAAAATTACTAACGTGAAGAACCGGATTTGCTATTTTTCAGGGGACTATTTTAACTTTGTATTTCATCCCCAAACTCACTATTTCTTGGCCTAGGCTTCCTTGTATAAATAAGGGCTTATTCATGGCCAGAAACGAACTAGATTTTTATAGTGTTTAGATGTTAGGAATTAAGTATATTACAAATCGCTTATTTTATGAAATTGCTCTCACACAAGATATGAGAACAACAACCCGAGTGGTACAATTAACAAACAATTACCTGCCATTTGGATGCTTGTACCAGAACCCTTCGAACTGCTAGAACTACCCGAAGCACTAGCAGTACTACTGGAAGAAGAACTCAAAGTGGCCGAGGAAAGAGTAGAGCTTGCAGGGGCGGAATTTGCAGGGGCGGAACTAGAAGCACCGTCAGAGTTGTTCAGGTTTGAATCTGTATTATTCCCAGATGTTGAATTGTTTCCTCCACGGGTCCCTGCATATCCTGCAGCTCCACCTGCAGCAGCTCCTCCACCAATATATCCAGTACCTCCACGATATCCTCCACTTCCATAGCCAGAGTTACCACTTGAACCAGAGTTTCCTGAACTGCCAGAGTTCCCAGAACCGTCCGAGTTTCCTGAGCTACCAGAGCTACCAGAGTTTCCAGATGAACCTGAGTTTGGAGAATAAGCAGGAGGGGCATCGCCAGGAGTATAAGCAGGAGGACTGTCACTTCCTCCTTTTGTCCCAGAAGAACCTGAGTCACCAGAGGATCCTGAAGAACCTGATGAGCCCGAAGAACCTGATGAGCCTGAAGAACCTGATGAGCCCGAAGAACCTGAGTCACCAGAGGAACCTGAAGAACCCGATGATCCAGAGGAACCTGATGATCCAGAGGAACCTGAAGATCCATGTCCACCGCTACTTCCCCCTCGGCCCTTCCTCTTTTCAAGGAATATTTCCTGTAAAAAATCGGTGCCTGTTTCGCGCTCAGTAAACTCTACCTTTTGTAACTCTATTTGTCGTTGTTCAACAAGAACTTCTTCTTGTAAAGCAGCCGCTAAAGCTTGCGCTAATAGTAATAGTATTGTGATTTTCATATCTGTGGGTATTCTTCAAAGTAGTAGCTTGTGCTCTCCTTTATAAATTAGAATGTTGAGCCCAAACTGGAAAATTCAATTTTTGTTTGTCACGAGCCTTGCCTTTTTGGTCACCGATATACAGCCTTGCCATCATCTTGCGTGATAGAGGCTTTGGAGTGGCTGCAAACATCACTGCTATGAGTTGTTGCAGTTCTCCTAGTACTGCTGTATGCTGATCCCAATAGCCAGTAGATCTTTCTAAGACGTTTTACTTCTGACATTATGATTTGCGGCATTGAAAAATAAGGTTTTACTTCTTGGTTGCATTTCGAACCAGCAGCATAATTATCCCTACTGGGCCCTTCGATACTTCAGATCTTGAAAATTACACGTGGGAACATCAAGTCGAGGGACCTGGTACTGTCGCTAGGAAAAATTCTTTAGTTCTGTCCGGGGCAATTGAACTTGTACTGTTATGTGCCCCATTAATCGCCTAAAATCGCTGTGTGCAGAGCAAGATTTTTAGATTTTTAGTCAGCATTTAATTTTCGAGCTGCACATGCGAAATGAAGTTCGTAAATGACGCATGGAATGAAGAATTAAAACGTAGAGATGATGTACTGATTCAAAACGAGTTTTTATTTAACGGGTTATTTCGCATCATGCTTACTTGTGCTCAAAAAAAAAAAAAGAAGCACTCCCAGGTCACCGAATTGAGGTGATCGGCTATGTAAAATGAAAGATTAAAATAGAAGGCTTTGACTCAAGCCTCACGTCAAAAAAATGTAAGGAATGATAGATAGCATATACTTCATTCTTCATCTTCAAAAAGTGTAGATTAATATGGCTTGAGCTTTTACATGCTAGTTTTTTAAAGCGTTCTCAGATTGATAGAGGTGCGGTAGCCACCAGCTGAGTAGGGATTTTGTTCTTGTGGTCAGATTTTTCTGGTATGGAGCAATTGTGCTCACTTGATAGTATCCTTTCTTCCAAATCATTTCTTCCAGAAGGATTTAATGAAAAGTTCCTGAAATGAAGTTATAAGTTGTGTTAAGAATTAGAATCTTCGTAAGTGCACTTGTCTTTGAGGGTTGCTTCTTATGATCTTTCGAAACAACGTGACTATGACCTTGTTCATTCTGAAGCGCGTGTTATTGTAATTCAGGGGATATATATGAACATTAGCTTCACTGGTATTTATGACATGTGGTGAAACAGGTAAATGATGTCATAATTCCTATCTTTCTAATTTCCAAATCGGGACATCTGCAACACTAAATACAACATCAAGAAAAATTCTTAGGGAAGAAATCGTGTTTATGAAAAAGGGAACAATTTTCCTGTTTGCACCTCTGAACTCCTCTCAGGATCTACACTTCTAGGTTTTATTGCAATATTGAAGCATATTACTATATAGAGAAGTCAAAATTTCCATGATCACCACTTTGGCGATTACAGTTAGTATGAGGTGTGGCCACTCCTTGCGCCATTGATGGCTATTCAAGTTCAAAAAGTCTTAGGTAGTATCAATTAACGGTAAGACTCTCCTCAAAAAGGTTCAGAAGAATAGCAAGCATTGTCGACCTCCAAAGCATGGCATTTGTCACCATACTCTCTCAGTGAGAAACTCCTCCGGCACCTGCGCCAGACTTTCGACCAGAGCTTTTACCTGAGCCTTTACCTGAGCCTTTACTTGAGCCTTTACCTGATCCGCTATGAGAGACCCCACTGCCTCCACCTCTAGAGTTACCACCAGAACCACCATGAGAAACTCCACTACCTCCACCTCTAGAGTTACCACCAGAGTTACCACCAGAACCACCATGAGACACTCCACTGCCTCCACCTCTAGAGTTACCACCAGAGCCACCGTGAGAAACTCCACTGCCTCCACCTCTAGAGTTACCACCAGAACCGCTTCTCTTCTCTTCTTCACCTGTAACAAGTTGAGCTTCCTCATTGCTACTCTTAACTTCGGAGTTCAGCTGTATTAGCTGATCACTTATTAAGTCTTGCTTTATAGCAGCTGATAATACTTGGGTCCAAAATAATAAGAGAGTGATTTTCATCTTTGTGAGGTTCTCTGGATAGGATCTCTTTAAGCAGAGAGTCCAGTACCTTTATATGTAATTCCTCACCCTCGTATTTGATTCCCCAGACATTTACCTTGTCGGGTTACGAGCGCGAAATCCTTTAGTGACCGTGGTACAGCCTTTTCATCATTCTGTTTACACTAAGGCTTCTAACTGGGGTTAACCAATCAGAAGCCCATTTATTGTTCGATCATCTTTAAGATAGGGACACAATTGCTTGGCAAATTCGGAATGACTATGTGAATGAGCATAATTAAGTTATGTGTTCACGGCCTTCGAGTTATCTTGTCCTAAAAATATACCTATACACTACGAAATCTTGCAATAAGGTTTTGTGTACTTCGGTGCTTGAGCGGCACCACAGGTTTTCAGTTTGCCTTTCCAACAAACCCCTATTTGGATTGAAGTCTCCAGCAGCCTGGGCGTTGAATTGAGTATCACCAGATTCCCTTTATGGTGTTTTTCGTATTTTTCCGGCTCGTAAAACAATTCTCAGGGGAAACAAAACGATGACATCACACCGATTCATGAGTCTCAAAAAATGCCTTAGCCTTCGGAAAACTCGTGATCCAAAATAAGGCAATTCTTGATAAAGCCGCGATCCTATTCTGTATGACGTATACTCTTTGCGTGATAAGTGACTTTGAATCGTATCACAGCTTTGACTATATTGTCTAGTTCTACAAAATCTACGTTCTTTTAAATTCAATCTTCATTTATAATACAATCCATTCTAATTACTGTTTATAAAGCAGCAGCAATTTTGGAGCGGTATGCCTTTTCGAGCTCAGCTCTCTTTTCAGGGCTACCGTCCAAAGGACCATCGATCATCTCCTGCGTCACACCGTTACTGATCAAGGTCTTCCATGTGTTTCTTCTTTCGAAAGCATTGATACCAAATTGGTAGTCGCGGAAAGCAGACATAATCTCACCCTGTGACTCAGCAACAAATGGGCCAATGTGTACAGACTCCTGGTCCAAGACCTGACCACCGATCAATGCAAATTCAGAAGGTTTT